>JAQPZY010000204.1:0-70032 GCA_029931535.1 Margaritifera margaritifera | reverse complement strand
GCATCATACAATTCTCCCTACTTCTGACAGCTTCAGACATCGCATCTACCTATCAAATTGACAACTCTCCCCAACCTGGCGCTTCCATACAAAACAGCACCTAACACACTTCGTCGACTTCAGATAATGTCAGCATATACTACTTGCCCAGATTTGTATTTTTTCTCTCTACATCAAAGTAGAGATGATGCATAATCACTTCGTGCATAAAACTCCAGACAAAAACACATATGGGCCAGGCAAACATAAAATTGAGGGAGCAAGATCTCAAGACTACAAACTTGATCTTGTGTTCCAAAGCAAACTGACAGCCATTATATTCGGACACACGCATACTTAATATGACCAGTTCACAAATCATTGTTCACACTTCGTCTAATTCAGATAAGGTCAGCATATATTACTTGCTCACATATACAGCCTCCCTCAATCTCAAGAGCTAAGCAGCTGCTTTTGTAAGGGACATATTTAACGGGCATCAAAAACACAAACGGTATTTCACACATGAAAGTGAATCTAAATGAGAACCTAGGCATACTAGTGCCAAAATATCCAGCCAACCAGCGGCGAATGTGGAAGCATTGAGCCGGAGAACCTAGTCATGAATGATTTCAAGAAGGTTGCTCCGAATTATTTCCAATGTACGGTACTGCTTCACTCGGAACATAAAGTCAAATGATTTTTATTATTCATTTATAACTTCTTCCTAAGCCACACGTCACTGATTGCTCTTAAATAAAGAACAATACCGCACATTGCTTGTTCCAAAACAATGATGGTTCAACCACACATAGTTTTGTTTTTCTTTCTTTAATTCGAATCATCGGTTATTTCCGAATTTTTTAAAATGAACACCATTAGCACGACGTGGGGTGTGTACCTTTGCCTGTGTCTGCCTCCAATAATACATCTTCATTCTTTGTAAGCCTATCATCAAATAGACACAACGTCCAACAAACATCTTGGGTTGTGTGGATGGTTAAAATCACCAGACCTCTCTCAATCAGATAAGTTTATTAAGCTGTATGATTCCGTAATAGGGCTATGCCAGCCCTCCACAATATTGGCCAGCCTGCCTCCGTGCGCAATGTTATCGGTGTATATATCATCGTCACGAATTTTATGTGCGTTCCGAGCTGACAGAAAAATGGTCTGTGTACTCTGGTTCCAGTATAAAATCATCCTCGTTAATTTCACCGAATCAAGTAGAAAGGGCAAACAAAACTGTTCTGAGTCTTTGGTATGGGAACATCGAGTAGCTGTTCTTATGTCCTCCTGATGCTTTGCGTACAATTTGACAATCTCCTTGGAACCAAAGCTCAACTGTTAGCGCATCAGACTTGTAATGAATGAGTCGCGGATTCGATAATGTGCCCAGGTCAGCTGGGTTGGCTACCTCGGAGTGCCCTTGGAAAAGGCACTTAGTCCTAATTTCTCTGGCATAAAATAGTCAATAATGTGCCATTGATGTGTTATTAAACCAACAAAGCTAAACAACAATCCAAACCATCTAACTGTGTCATAGCTACTCCCCAAACTAACGCCCCTACAAAATGTAATCAATCCCTAGGTCGCAACATCCTTTGCTATCCTACAAAAACGATATTGCCAATTAACTTAGCTGTGTCATCCCGCTAAGCTCTCGGATACCACCGCGGCCACCAAAATTGTTAGTTGTGAAGGTTCTTATTAGAATATGACAGCCAATTAACGTGAAAAGAGAACCCGTGATTTCCACGAGGACTAAATGAATTAGCTTCCTGTCGCTATTAATAAACGCAGCTTCCCTAGATAGCATTCGCTGCGCTGGAGGGTTTTATTCTATTGTTACGACTCTAGGTCTTAAATTAATGTAACAGAAAGAAAGAGAAACCAACAATGCATGTAACATTAACAAACAATTTATTTCTTTGTAATTAAAATGAAAATTCATAAGACACTTACAATTTGAGAATTAAATTCAAAATAATCCTAAATGTCCTAAACACAAGTCAGAAATTACAGAATATTCCGAATGAACGAAAGTTCCGAATGAATCAATAGTCTTGAATGTCCTGGTGTACCACAACGATACAATCCAGAATATCCACAAATATCCAAAAGTCATATATATATATATATATATATATATATAATATATATATATATATATATATATATATAAATACAAAGGTTAATGAGCACTTTATGGTAACTCCAATGAATGTTTAAATACATAATTCCTTTCTTCACAAATAAAAACTCTGATAATTAACAGATTCCCAATGACTTGATTTTAAAACAGGAATGATTTTAAAACAGGATTCAATATAGGAATGAACAAATGCGTATCATGTCTGTATTTATACACATATTCTAATATCCACAATGCAAGAGAATGTGCATCGTTCTTGTGGAAAAAAACCCAACAAACTAGTTTGTGAATAATTGTCAACAAGACTGGCCTTAAACTCAAATGCTGTCAACAAGATGTTTACCAATTGACCAGAACTTTAAAGTGTGACTTACTATCGCGGAACAAGGTTAGCACACATAGTAGGGTTAATTATACATAACGCTATCTAAAAAATACAAGTTAACACTATGTATATTGTATTATGAAGATGGTGATCATTCTCTAATTAAATAAGGAATACATGCTTCCTCGAGACTCTACCTTCAGATTGTCATATGGTGCCCATCTCTCTGTGAATCAAAACGTAACTATGTGCGGCTTGTGGTCTCACAAGCTGAGCCGAATCACAAATGAAATCCAGTCTCGATGGCAGAGATGTGATACCAATGAACCCATATTACATCTTTGGGCGTGATGTGGCTGGCCCTGAGCCAGTATTCTATAGTACGATAATAAGCTTCCTCTTACTGCATACAGGACAGTCCGTATTACTGATCAGCCAAACATTCTACACAACGACAGACAGCATCTTCGGGCTTCCTATATAAGCGAAGGTCTTTCGCTGTGATACCCCAGATAAAACCTATAACTTGCAGTTGATGACGACCCTAACTGGTGCACTAGGACTATCATTATACCATTACTGTAGCAATTGCAGTTCAAAGAGTCACTGGGATGCAACTCAGGAAGAAATTGTCTATGTGCAATTAGCAATGCTTGCCTAGGTCTATGTTTACTTCCCACACCCACGATGCTAACAATATTATGTGCATCAGATTTACTCAATATGACTATTAATGCCTACCGCTTGGCCCTCATTCTTTTGTGTGATAAATATGATATCAACAACAACAAAACTTCATAATCAAATAAATACTCACTGTTATCTCTGAAATTTGAAAATGAACACATGAATATCAATAAATCAGACGACTGGGTTGTACAGGGAAGACATTCTGTTATCTAATTCTAGCCAATGATACTGCACATTATCTGTAGTTTTTTAATAGAATAATATACTTACGATTAGTCTGTCACACTGATCATATGATTTTTTGACACATCTGACGGTCATGAATGCCCCATTCTCCCTGTCTTGGTAGTAAACCACATCCTATTCAAATAAATATGCGTAAATTTAGATTGAAAGGTATGAATGCAGGTAAGTAGATACTAATCCTGTATATATTTAGTTAAGTAGGCGGGTAGACAAGTTGGTTGCACTTAGTTTGCTACTAAAGAAGCTATTTGTGTTGGTACGTTTCTTGGCATGTAACTGGGTATGTATGGATGCTTTGGGGCGATTAGGTCGATTATTTATGTGAATGATTAGTTGATTAGGTGCAGGGTATTTGGTAGGATAGGTAGATAGATAAACATATAGAGTTGTTGTTTTAGGTGCGTATGTAGGTATTTCTTTAAAGTTTTAGTTGTGATTCGTTTCAAGAAAAATTAGAACATGAGTGCCTTTGACAACATGAGACTTTTATTATCAGTCATTCGTGGGCCTATACTTACAGAAGTGTTGATGTGGAAAGATAGTGAATGTGACCACAGGCTGGATATATATATATATATATATATATATATATATATATATATATATATATATATAATATTATCATACATGTTTGATCATTTTTAATTCATACTCTACGGAGATTCGAACCCGGATGCGCGAGTTACAGCACTTATCGCCATGCCTGAAAGTACCAACCCCTATACCATCTCGACCATGCACACATCACCAAAAAATAATGCTACAAATTTGGTGGTATATGCATTCGTTCCTGTCAGACAAACCCGCATGTCGACATATAGGTATGGAATAGGGTCTATACATATGGTAAAGGGGTTGGTGCTTCGGGAGAGGCGACATGTGCCGTAACTTGAGAATCTGGGTTCGAAACTCCGTAGAGAACGAATTCAAAATTCTCTAACCCCATATGATAATATTATGTGTTCGTATTTAAAAATTATGTTCATGTTATCAAGCATTCTTCTGTAGAAGAAAGGTATAGCACTTTCCGTTTGGTGTGTATTTGTAATTATCTCTGTCTCTCTCTCTCTCTCTCCAACTGGTGTGAAACCAGTCCAAACCGCGTTAGGAACCTACCGATTACTTTCTCAAGGGCACAGATCTACAAAGAACCTTGGCAAAACGAGTAAAGAACATACGAAAAGAAAACAAATATTACATTCCATAATCTACATGATGCTTGAATGTAGATATTTGCAAAAGAAGATGAAACAATACAAGAATGGATAATTCAGACCTGTACACTGCTACTTGTTATGATGCATCTTGAAAGAACGTTCGTAAGGTTGATAGTGCTCAGAGCAAAGGAATCTAATTCACGATTGAAGGAGGTAAGCCAACAATACACATTTGCGCCATCTATATGGTTGTTGGGTTGTTAATGATAGTCTTGTATACCGGATATAGTAGTTTGTTGAACTGACGAGTACTTAAAACTAGTAGAAGATTTGTTCTTAGGCATTAACACAAAACTATGTAGGTACTAGTAAACTCTAAATAAGTAAAATAAGTTATTTTAATTCTTTCTTAATTTATATTTTACAAAAGGATAGAAAATTAAAAAATTGACTAAAAAAATTGAATTATTGGCAGGAACATCTGATTTTAACTTGGAAATAGCTTCTTCTCTTTTAACAGTCGTCGAATGCAATATGTTTCTCTGGATGTTTTATTTTATGTGCTCCATTTTGAATTATGGGTGATGACAACCAGTCAGGATTATATAGCTGAAAGTGTGACATTTGTTACAATATTGTTTCTCTACTGGGCTTATTTCCATTTTTAAGTCTGCCAACCTCATTTCTGGATATTCATTTCAGTATTAAATGCCTTTGTTTCTCCATCATATTGGATCAGGCATACATTACGTGTAATAGAGATGATCACATTTTTAGCGTCGACTCTTATTGTCTTGTTGCGAATGCCGAACGTTACAACTGAGACTGTAGTGGAAAATCTGTTTGTTTCTTTCATGTTCGGGCACAACTTGTTTCTCTTGTTTCCATACGGCTATGCTTTCCTTGCTGTTGTTTGATTTTAAAGTGGCCTTAACTAGCATGTCTTTAAATTTTTAGGTCGAAGAAATGCTACGACTGGTTTGTTAGGAAATATCATTTAAGCGGTCCACGCGATTCAATGGTTCCTCAGTGCCTTTGAATGAAGCGATCTAGGGGGAACACGAGGATGAAGGGTATTTGTTCCACATTTTGTTTCATTTGGAGATCAGCGTGATTTGTTTCCGTTGTATCTTTTTTAACGCTTCCGCTATGAGATCTTTGTTATAATCCCGCTTTGTCAGATGTTTGTTTGCACCTCTCAATAACAGTCATCTCATAAGAACATATGTTCATGCTTCTCAATGCTTGACTTTAAGGTATGTGTTCGGTGCTGTGCATTGGTTGACATCTAGATGGAATAAGCTATTGATGTTTTCCACTTGGTGTAGAATACATATATGTCTGTATAACAATTTTATCTTTTGAGTCAAACATTAAATGATTGGCATTATGAATTTCGGCAGCGATATAATTATATTATGGGTTTGTATAATGAATTCATTAAACGTTTCCCTATCATGTTGTGTTATTTCATTTCCTCTTCATCAACGAAATTGGTAAATAGGAATGTTACTTCTACTAACACAAGCATTGGCTTTAATTTGTTGTAGCCCCGCTTTGTCTATGAACACAAGTACATACACACACACATATATATAGAGTGCGCTTCTGAAACACTTGTAAAACTTATTGAAATAATCAATGGTGAGGTGATGAAAAAAATGGGTTTATTATACAACCGTGTTTGGATGTCTTAGACGCTTGTAAAATTTCTTGAACATACAGGGTTAGAATTTATGAAACATTTGCAAAACTTTACATTAGGCCCTTTCGACCTTTTTTTTAATTTTTGTTATAAAATTAACTATATTGTATTAATATAAATAGTGCCGTAATTCTATAATATTATAGATTCAACAGTTTTTAGAAATATGATGTAAATATCTGCTATATTAACATAGAAAAAACTCTTAGTTTCAAAAGACAACAAATATTTTTTTACAAGTTTGGAAGGAATAAAAATGCAATCAAAGTTGGTCCTGATACAAACAACGTGCAACAGAATACAAATATTGACCAGCTATATTTCCATAAAGACAATGATTTATAGATCACATTTAATGATGATAACACAGGAATAACTGCATCGATGCCATTAGTCAGTTTGTAAAATCAGGACGCCATAAAGAAGGAATACATTGAGTATTTAATGTGAGTAAATATACACATTTGTTTTCAGCGAAATTTGCAGAACAAATAGAAGGTCTAGTAAATATTATAAGGCCAATCTTCAGCGATTGAGCGAAAAGAGATTTAAGATTCATTGAAAACAAAGCTCTACTAAAAATTAAAACACAGTGGCATAGTATATTAAATATTTGTGTTTAAAGCAACCATAGGAATGGCAAAATGTGACATTAATTCAAAATAATTCCTATATTTGAAATAACTATAGAAACGTTGCAAATTGTTAAACATAAGTGTTTAAATTGTCTATGGATGTCCGGCTAATTTGGTGATAATGTCTAAAGACAATTTGTCAAGCATAACATATTATCTAGATGCTTTTCAATGATGTATATTGGCCAGCTTTTCTATCATCTTAGATGCACAATTGCTTACGTATGTATCAATCAATTTTGGAGATAACTTAAGAAAGAAAATCAAGAGAATAAAATATATTTAGCTGCAAAAGTTGTTCACCATGCTATTTACCTGCACTTTACACTAGAGAGGCAGCATATATTCATACAAAAAAGGTCTATGTAAGTTGTATAGATGACTAGTGTCAGACATATATCTTTGAGTCGCAAACATTTAAGAAATACAAAGATGGATACAAATACAATTTTGAAACAAATATATGTTTCTTCAACCTACGCCTGTCCTGAAAAGACTAAACCACAAAGAGACTTGGCACACGCGAGGCTTGCAAGGAAAGTATAGAAGAATGAAGACCTGAAAGATATCGCTTTGTGAATGAATATGTTTTCACAACAAAGATGTTAAGGATTATTTAGAAAAGGCAACCATTGAATAATTTTCAACTTAGTTATGCAAAAAAGCATATGCAGTGGAAAGGGCTTAAGATAACTCTGAAGACTAGAACATCAAAGCATTTCGCTCAAATTGAAACCAGAAACTATGTTGACGTTCCGCCAAAGATAATTTATCGATACATTAAAAATTACTCACGCCAATATAGACATGACTTACGCTGAAATGAGTAAGGAAGAAAACAGTATGGATCAATATATTTGGTCATTGAACATGTGACACATATATAACTCCTAGATTTAAACTGGTAAAGTAGTCACACTTTCAAAATATAAAATAATATTTGCAAAAGAATAACTTCCTAACTTTACCGAGGCAATGTCTGGTTATTCGGTTTCTAAAACGGAGTGGATATTGTGCGAAGTTTGTTCGAATAAAGTTATTTCTATACTACAAGCAAGATGACCTATACAAAGTTGAAAATAGTTTTAGGATTTAAAGAATGAAACGTGAAAAATCTGTACTTGTCAAATGGAATGGACATGATGAATCATTTAACTCCTGGGAAGCTGCACAAAACAGCATTTCGTTAAACTAAATGATGTGTTAAAAACTAATCTCTCCACCCAAGACGATTTTCGAAGCACAACATATATATATATGATTTTTTAGGAACATGAAAATTTAGAGATCTTCAAGAGGAACGTCTTGATAGAATTTAACAAATTTGGAAAAAAAACGCATTAGAAAATGAAGGAATTAAATAATTGGGGCCAGAAAGACATGGGAAAGTACATAAAAAACATTTTAGATAAACACAACAATGGTACATATGAAAATTCTGATACGACGACTACAACGTAGATAATGTCCCAATATTGTAATAAATGCCATAATAAAAGAAATGAAAATATGAAGCTGATTCAAAATGCAGCTGAAAAACGGTCAGAAACAACTGCAATGTAAAAGATTGTAAACTAGTCTATGATATCGTGAATAAAATAAAGGGTAATAAGTGCATATAGATAATGATTCAATCGTGACGACATTTCAAGTTCTTTCAAATTTCATTTAAAATAGGCATTGAACAAGTACATATAAATGCTTTATAAATTATGCATTTTTCCTGGGCAAAATGTTTATCATGAAGAATTTAATGTCTCCTCAATCCCATTCCAAAAAGTGGAGTCTAAAAAGAGTTACCACAAAAATACCAAACAACAAATGATATAGGTAGAATGTGTAGATCATATTCATGAATTAAAGACTAGTAACCTTTCATTGTGCGTTTATATACCTTTTTATATTAAGTTTTCAGAGAACGTACATTAGATGGATATTGAAATAAAACTCTGAAGAACATGTTGCAGATATATTCTTAGGAGCTATGTTGTGGAGAAGCAACGATTGTTGTCAACTCTTACAAATGCAACATGAAAAAACCTCTAGGTGAAGTAGAAACAAATGAAACACATAATGCCAGTGATATAAACATTGTGCACAAGAATCGATATTAGTGATAAAGAATTAGCAATAAAAGAAATTAACAGATTAGAGAGGAAAAAAAGATTCTCAAAAAAACGTGACAGAAGCATATAAAAATATATTATTGTACTTACACAAATGCCAATTCCTTATAAAAGTTATATGTTAACATTCGGAAATGCACTTATGTTTCCTTTTCAAAGTTTAAACTTTATCTAGATCAATGGATTCCACATTGTAACAAATAGCAATTACTACACGCTACTCTTGTCCTGCTGCTCAGATTAATGCATCGATCTGGTTAACTTGCCTTTGAAAAGATAACATATGAAATATATTTAACAAGATACAATTATAGCACTGAAATGCAATTTTCCGCATACAAACCATTAAAAACGTTTGGGAACAACACTTCAAATTTTGACAGTGATGATTGTATAAAAAACGGATACGATATTTTAACAGAATCAACAAAACTGGGTGGTGTAGACGGCAATATCTGTTCAAAGCATAACATCAATGTCAAATTTAAAAAAATTGCATGTTTATTCCCAGATGCAAACACTTTTTTTCGGAATGTAAGATACCTTGTTATTAAGAGGATTCATTCATCTCACATAGAAGTAGCATTGATATAAAGCAAGATAATTTGATTTGCAACACTTTTAAAATTCTGACACATCATGACCGGAGATATATGAGGGGAAAACTATTTGATAGCTAATGAGCCAGAAGAACATAAAACTGTACACAGATCTGGTGCAGAGCCTAAATGTAAATTTAAGCATCGAAAACGCACTGTTGAGTCCCGGAGAACACTGTAATCTGAAGAAATGAGATAATGGAACCTAGAAGATGGACATACTTTTTTCGCCAACATAGACAGAGTCTGTCTGACAGATGAATATTTTTGAAGATCAAATCTGAGCATTAGATCATATGCGATTTGCATTTTAGGTGCAACGGTACATAATAGAACAGCTACCACAAAGTCTATTTCGACAGTATCAGACAGTGTTAAAAAGCTAATGGAGCAATTAGCTTTATAACATAAAACTGATGACTCGGATAAAACAATGATACGACTTCAACAGTATGTATTAGAATGTGAAGCTAAATTATACTACGATGTTGGTGGTGACCCGATCTTTGTTGTATCGCGTTACATGGTGATGCAAATTTGTAGTATCGTGGACAACACATCAATTTACAGAAATCCTGAGCTTCAATTGTATTAGGATTAACCTTAACATTAATGCAGATTAAGTGAAGAAACGTATTCCAGAGTCAGATAAACAGCTTGTGACGGTAATACAAAACAACTATAAAGGACAAAAGAGAAGAAAAATTGGATAAAATGATAAAGAGAAAAAGGATTATACTAACGATGGACTACAGCAACACCTCTCATTCGATGATTATACTTTTACCACCACGTCTGATAACTCAACCATATATTTGACTAAATTGTATAAGCCTTTATTGACAATGTTACAAATGACTATCTTTGAGCATGCGTAGTCGGAGTAGATGGAGTACAACTTGTAAGTGGATTAGAACAAGGTGAAGAATGTGGAGCTCAGGAACGTGTAAATTATGAAGTAATAGTAGGATAAACATTATTCACAGCATTAAAGTTAGCTTGAACACTACACAGAGCCTTATGTTGATGATGACAATATTTGCGATTTCCTACTGACCAATCGTCTGGACTTATATTGTTTAAGTTATGTACATAGTAAGATCCCGTTTTGTGCACTGACGTATCGATATAATTCAAGAACGTTGACATATACAACTTTATGTGCTTATACATTTGGATTGATCCTAGCCTCAAGAGCTTTGTATTTCAACACAATGGTAGATTGCATGAATTGAATCTGATCAACAGGCCAACGCGTCTGACTCACTATTCCTAAGTTAATATGTTAACTTCAATTTAGATTCTTCTCATATCCCCATATCCCCCTTAAAATAGTGCACGTGCATGAAGTGTTAGCTTATAATGTCACGAGCATATTTATTTGTACAATAACCACTTATTTTGTGGAGAATTGTTTATTTATGACGTTCCCTATAATTAATTTGTTTAATTTCTTTATTTATTGGAATAGTAGTATATTGCTTTGGTTTACTTGACATAGTGAGTTGGATTTAAATATACACCGTGCTAATTTCCCTTAAGCACAATTCTTGTGTTCACGGTCATAAAAAGGGATGGTTTTTCTTGAATATATATCTTTTGTGTCAAATATTATTAAAAGTGTACAAGCCCAATCTGTAATTCTTTTAAATAACGTTGATACAGATAAATACATGATTTTAATTTTTTAAAAAATTTTTTTTTTCTTATTTCTTTCAAATCTACAAAATATCACTTATGATTAGGTAAAATTGAAAATACTCAGAAATCATTTCCACGTATGTTTATGAAATTATTCAAGTATCTCAGGAATCTGAACGCCGTGTTTTTGAGAAACCCTCTTTTTCAAACTTATTACCATATATTATTTTTAATTAAAGTTTATAAGTGCTACAGAAACGCCATATATATATATATATATATATATATATATATATATATATATATATATATATATATATATACTAATATCAGTTTATGTATCTTTAAGACGTTAGCGAGTAATATAACAATACGTTTATGCTAGAATGCATTGAAAACTAACCTGCTTTTCTAAATCTCTTGTCTTCGCCAGAACGGATTGACCGTCTTTCAATGTTCTTACAAAATAGATGTCAGCATTTGGATTAATGTGATAGTTCCTCTGCAAATTTAAGGACAGAGTTTCTGAACCGCGGCTGAGATGAAAGGTTAATTCATTAGGGAGATCAAGGTCACTGAGTGTCCGTTTACCGGTCTGGAATCTTGTAGTCACGTCCTTAAGCCAGACTGTTTCCAGGGTTCTAGGTGCTGGTAAAGAGGAGATAAGAGAATGATTAAGAAAACAATGTCAACAAACGAACGAGCTAGATAAAATATTCGACAGTTAGTTACTTCCTTTTAGTCGATATAATCCTACCTACATTTTGAAACATTCGCATGTTTATCAACCTAATACACCTATCAGTCATCTTCATAATAAGTCAATAAAATTTAGTAAATGCTACAAATACTAATAATCATCGTCTCTATTTCCATAATTAAATGAACGACAGTGTTTTTAACATTATTAATTAAGACAGTAATGAAAACTAAAAACAAAGGTGTCATAAAACGTCACTATCTTCCGATGAAATTTTTTTTACATTTAGAACTTACCTTTATTTGGCACCATATGGCTATTATTCTGTCCAGGTCCCGTTACAATCTTACACATACACTCTGGTACAGCCAATAACACAGTAATAGACATAATAACGGACATATTTCCTCTTTGTGGCGATTAAGGTGGAATCGCCACTGTGGCAATATAGATTTACTCCAACTTATACATCTAAATATCTCATTATAAACCATTTCATTTGAAAGATGATATCAGATTTTAAACAGGAGTACCGTGAACGTCACAGAATGCTCGAAATAACCCCGTGTTTAATATTCATGTACGTAAATGACTGTAATTTTTGTGCAAAACATTTCCATGCGTGTCCATGATCTTTGGTCTTTTGACTTTGAAATCGATTGACTTTTTCCTTACTCCATGCCAACCATAATGATTGGGTAATGTCTGTAACGTTGAACTACCGTGCGAAAACAATGTTGCTTCTTTTCTGTTAGTGACCTTGACCGTGGACATTTTGACCCTAATCAGTAGCCATCAACATAGCATATTTGAATATGTCATATAGAACTAATGTTATTGTCACAATTCATTGTTTAGTCTCTTTATAACAGCGACCTGTACATTTGACCTCTTGACTGCAAAATCAAAAGGATTGTTCTCTGCACGAAGTGCAAGACACAAGGTTTTTATTTACCATTATCTATGGAGAATTCCAAATATTCTGCGGGAACAATTTACATAGTACAATAACTTTATCACATTTGACATCTTTTGTAATATAAATTACTATTCAATTTCTTTATTTGCATCAGTGTAGCAGAGTATGTCTAGATCTCTAAGCTTAGAAAGTATTTGTTTATCATTCAATTGATGTTGTAAAACATGCCATCAAAGACCATGCATCCAAGAGTGTAATTACATTAAAAAAAAAATAAATCTTGCAATATCAGAATGCATTTTTTGCACGCGTCTTTAGCACAGGAAAAATAAATGTAGGTGTATCTAAAGATGTCCGTATCATGGTGAAGGTTATTGCAGCGGCTGCAGCTGCTGTTGCTGCTACTACTACTACTACTGCTGCTACTACTACTACTACTACTGCTACTACTACTGCTACTACTACTACTGCTACTATTGCTACTGCTACTACTACTACTACTACTGCTACTACTACTGCTACTACTACTACTGCTACTATTACTACTGCTACTACTACTACTACTACTACTACTGCTACTACTGCAATTACTACTACTACTACTACTACTACTGCTACTACTACTACTGCTACTATTGCTACTGCTACTACTACTACTACTACTGCTGCTACTACTACTACCACTACTGCTACTACTACTGCTGCTACTACTACTACTACTACCACTACAACTACTACTACTGTCACTATGCATGAGAAATTGCATTTTAAAGTGTATCCTCAATGCATTCCATTCATACAAATAGTAAGCATATTCACAGCAAATATGCACAAATATGTATAGTCATGTCGATAAAGAAATTATGTTTGTCACTTTCATTTTTTCAATACTACTCATGATAAAATGTAAAATAATTACAATATGCACACCCCGCCCCCCCCCCCCCACACACATATGCACATATATTCTCACACAGCCAAATGCAGCATTATTATGGACAATAGAAAACGTATTTGATAATACTATTTACATCATTGAATTGATGGCGGACAATATCGATAAACCATAATCCAGATCGCTTAGACAGGAATAACGTTTATATACATTTCTGATTCATCGTTGTCCTTTTGAAACATATGAACATTTTTCTGCAGCTGAATTTCATTAAAACATAAAAAAAAAAAATATTTCCGCATGTAGGTATGGTGTACACTTTATATCTTATCACATAACGGATGCAACATTGTTTTCAAGGGTAAAACGACGGCGAAAGAAAATAATTGAAACGACAAAACATTCAGTAACAAAATTATTAAAATCAAAAGACGGCATGAGTGTTATATTTAGTTGAATGAATATATATTTCCAGATTTGAGGCAAACGATTACAATTATTGAAAATAAAGTTCTAACCAGAGTGTCTTCCATCACAAGTAAAATAGCGGCACTTAACTAACAAAGAACGAGAAATGTTGATAATATGTGCTTGCATCAAGTGGTGGTGAATATTTCCATTTTCCAAAACTATGTTCAATGTCAGTAAAATATATGCTAGTTGTGAAATAGAACAATGCAGAAAATACATATTTAATACACGCATATGTATCTATCTATCTATCTATCTATCTATCTATCTATCTATCTATCTATCTATCTATCTATCGAGATACAAACACACAAGCGTCACTGAAATGGAGAGACTGATATACATACCTGACTGAACATATGCCACGAGACCAAGGGTAAAGATAAATACACCTTTTTTCATTATTATGACTTGCTGGAATATATGGAAATACTGATCGACCTATCTACTAGCACCTAGCTTTTATATACAAGTCTTTGGGGGCAAATTCTGAAGGTGAGATCTAATGTGTTCGTGCCAAGTTTCAACTTTCTTATTGAAACTATTAGTCAAAACTTATGTCAAACAGACAACAACAGCTTCGGGGCAAACATTTCAGAGTTCACGGGTTAACGTTTGCTTAACTATAGCAAAGTTTGTGAAAAGGAGATCGTGTATGAACATTAGCTCCAGAAAGGTCTTAAGCCCAACATTTTGTATATATCTTTACAACTAAAGAAAAACTTTATCTTAATCAAATGTGTTAAAAAATATGGCTGTATATAAAATCTGGAAAAAATTGCAAACGTAGCAAATTATTTCTCATAATTAATTTGTAAACTGATGCCTTTGCAAACCTTTAGAAAAATAAATGTTTTGATAATGGCCGTAATATCATGTGTTTTTATTTACTAAGTGATGCATGTTCATATGTATTAATTGGGTTTTATGTATAATGCAACCAATTTTCTTAAAAGCACATAGTTAGCAAAATGGAGATAACTCTTGATACAAATATGCATGTAATAATAAATGAAGACTTATAAAAAACAAACACTTTCTTTTAGCGCAGAATGTGTACATGTTTTATGTTTGCATTTATACCTCTATGTATGTATGTATGTATGTATGTATGTATGTATGTATGTATGTATGTATGTATGTATGTATGTATGTATGTATGTATGTATGTATGTATGTATGTATGTATGTATGTATGTATATATGTATGAGTGTACTTGATTAAAGCCAAATATATATTTCCCTGTGAATATATGACTATATGCACTGATGCATGTACTAATCGATGTTCAGTATATGTCACCAAGTATAGATATTGGTCACATTAAAAGAAATATTTGATCAAAATAATATGATGACAATGCGAAAGAAATTGTAAAACATGCTCCATTTGTCTTATATGTGTGAATGTATGTATGTATGTATGTATGTATGTATGTATGTATGTATGTATGTATGTATGTATGTATGTATGTATGTATGTATGTATGTATGTATATATATATATATATATATATATATATATATATATATATATATATATGCGTGTACGTATGTCGGAAATTAAACAATGGTTCATTTGCCTCTATGTTGTGACTTTCTGACTGAAAAGTTTGAAATTGTACCAGACTAGGTCGATTCACTGAAAACTGATCCGTAAACAATTGATATATTGTCAAGTTTAGACCTTTCTACGGTCTTGCATAACTGGAATAATACCTTCTGGTCTACTATGTAATATTTGTTTACCACGGCTTATATTCAATTGAAGATTTGTCTACATTTGCCCTTAGGTACCTAAGTAAACTTATACCTTTCAGTTTCACAAATATTAGCATAGTGGTGAAAAAGAGAGTTATGAAACTCTGAAAGTATATACGAAAGGCAAGGGTCATTTCTTTTGAACAATATCACTTAAATGTTGTATAACATCATAATAACAGGGAATGGTATATTGTAGTTCATTTTCTTGAGAAATTATAAAACAATACGATTATCAGTACTCAATATATAAATAAAAGGTGTGAATAGATTCCTGACCACAGCCCAGTACAAATTCTATAATAATGATATTAATCCAATATTGTGTTCCATATATGGTTCTAGAAAGCCAGGAACTGTTAGGTTTTGTGAACGACCCACTACCCCCACTCCCCCTTCTATATTACAGCTTTCAACACCCATCATCGTTTTGGACATATTAAAAAACCCATGACTGCGATAATGAATGTTAGAAAGCTCTTTTTCATGGTGGAATATTTAGAAATTGATCACAATCATTTCATAACATTTATCTCCCACAACAAGCTTAGTGTGCTAGCAAAACTAAGTAAATGGCACAGTTGGTTTATCATTCGATAAATAGGATATTATGTGGCCGTACTTGACAAAATATTCAAGTCTGCAAGAATGCACGAAAGCGTATACACAGTACAGTACTAGTGAGTTACAAGTACTTTTGTGCCAATAACTATTTGCTTTTCTTTTTGTTGTCAAATGCATCTGAAATTAGTCTCCGTCATGCAAACGCAATAGTTCCAATTATGTTGCACGTTATAAGTATATAATAGTAATAAATAATATATGTATGTATTTAAACCATAAGTAGCAAATACAATCTTTGGTTATTTTGAAACATAGACTATATCGAAGAAACCGGATAATGTAGGACTGGAATTTATTTAAGATCTTTCACATGAATGTGGATCAGTATATGTTTTATATGTTCGACCAATAGTAGGCCTTTCTACAGTATCAAGAAACTATAACAATGTATTTCCAGGCAGTTCGTCATCATCTGCATTGAATTTATTCAATATTGTATTTTAATCATTGAACATTTTGTTTATATCATCAATTTTAACAGTCTTTACCCCATATTTAAGTTTACTTCAGTTACATATTGGTATATTTCTGATTTATCTGGATAATGTTTGTACATTTTTAAACTTCATAGGTTTTCGTTTTTATCCTTATTTCTATCTAAAAGTAAAATCTTCGTTTAACTGCCCTTATATAAACCATCCGCCTCATATTTTGTTTCATTTATTAAACGACTTGTTTATATTTACTTTTTCTTCCAACTTGAATAAGCGCACTTGTGTCACATATATGTTTGAAAGAAGGTATGTTTTAAAGCAGACAAATACAATTTGAGAGTTACTAAATACTTTTTATACAAATTTCATTTTGTTGACTAAAATAATAAGTGATGCATTTGATTGTGATTTTACTCACGTTATATTTTCATATAAGTCCACTACCGTTCTACTAACTTGGAATTTATTCTTCCTCTATAATTGAAAAAGAGTTTCTACAGATCGTATGTTTGCTTTAGATCTTAAAGGTTGTACAGCTTGTATTTCACTTGTTTGAATGAGTAATCTCTTGGTAAATGAATCTTGAGCATCTGATCTTTTGTTCTTGTTACGTTGTATTAGATTCTGAAGTTTTCAGATTTTATCAGTTTCTCATTGAAACGCTTATCCAAGACTGTCAATTTCTTTATATATTTTTTAAAATACATTTTGCGTATACTTTTGCAATGTTATATCTCTTTACTTTCACTGTTCATAATTTCGCTAAATTCAGTCAAACTATATTAATTCCATGGCTGTTGGGAAGACATAGTATACTGTCCGTGGTTTGAATATTAATAAATATGCAGTGAATCAGTACAATTTATAGTGAGCTCATTTAACAAAATATTGTAGTGTAAATAACGTTTGGACTGCTTCTCTAGAACTGGATTGTCAGTAAAAAAATAAAAAATAATACATAAATAAGTGCTAAAGGAAACGAATAACATAACTAACACCAACTACCGTGCAGCATTTAATTCAGTTCTTACTGGAAGTTACAGACCATTTTGGAAAGGATGCTAAATTTAAAGCAGATTCCGACAAAGAAGCAGTTTGATTGAGTCGGTGTACGATTGCTAACCTAATAGTATAAGCGAAACTACCAGACAAATACAAACTTATTTACTGGATAGCGGATCTGGAGGTACGCTACATTTATCAGGAATACTCTTCGTTCGGTCTGCTTGATCTGCATTCACTGAATTATTGGACGTTAGGAACGTTTTCCATGTTGTCTTCCAAGATCAGATCTACGATGAACTGTATCTCTTCTGAAGTTACCTCTGGTGATTTAGGAGCCTTTGAATTGTCTTCAATTCATGCCTCACCACCTGCATTTGTGTTAAATCTAATTATAGTCTTATTAAACAGTTACTCGAGTCATTTTTAAGTGATCATCGGGTTCTGTTCAAGTTTTCCTACAGTTACTTTTAAATTTATGATTTCCTCAAGTAACTAGCTACTGGTGCAAAGCAGTCAGCGAAGTGCAGTCATGACGTCCCTTCGTCTCCGCTCACGATTTCGTCTTATTCCTTTCTTAGAATTAACGAGCTTATAATTTATAAGCTAGCACTTGGTGCTTAAATTGATAAAACAAACCTAAACAGATGAACGCCAATAAAATATATAATTCCGTTCGTTGTTGCGGATAATCTTTTATCTCATTCTATAAAATTCAAATAAATGATTAATTTGGAAGGAATATTGTCACCAAATATGTTATTCCTGATATTACAAAATCTGAGAGAAACATTTTTATTTTCGCTGATCTGGCACTTGCAAATATTTAGCATGTTTCCTTAATTCATTTTGAATCAATTTTAACCAACTCCTTGTCAGCTAAGTGGTTAACAGATATTTTCTTTTATGTTCCATTTACAATATTTGTTTTTATTTCGTGTTTGTATTATTTTTTATGCTGTACCTTACGTACACATTGTCGTCTTTATTTAGTGTACTGACGTCATGATCTTGTTAGGATTCTGCAAATCCCAGTTCCTTTTCAAGTTGTGTTTCATCAATTTAAAAAATGTAAGATGGCTAAAGAAGGTACTGGTCAAGAGTTTGAGAATCTTGGATTACATGATACATTTGATGACAAATTTGTTAATATGTATAAGGGTAATAAAACAATAGATGTAGTTAGTAGAGGAGAAAATTCATTTATTAATTTGCATCTTACTAATTTATTACATAACAAAAGGACTAACTGTACAAAGGATATATTAATCATGGCCTAGAGATAGACGAAACACAATCTAACTAAATAAAGCCTCGTTTAATTATTGTTACATGCATTGTATTACAAATAAAATGGTAGCGTTGGTATTCAAAATGTCACAAATTGGCAGCAGATGAAATGCTTGTCAACTAATACCATATCGAAAAAATAGGTGGTTTGTTTTTGGTATGTTCGTAATGTTGAAAACAATAGGAAAATTATACGATCGCGTAGTTGTACATCTATGGTATTAGAAAATCCTGCAGATATGCAGAAGATAGCAGTTCTTGAAGACATACAATTGCAAGTATTGAGCACAAATGAATCATTTCTCATACGCTTAAAAGAGGTAGAAGCTTTAATAGATGAATATCTTGACACAATTTAGGGTTATACGTCTGATAAATTAATTACAATGCAAACAAAAAAGATAATAAACTGGTTTATGTGGAAGCAATACGACCAAAATGATGTCATATGAATGATGACTAAGAAATGTATGTTGATGAAGCAGCATACACACAAGAGACATTTGAAAGGAAACAATGAACACAACAAAGCAAAACTGAAAGAAATACTACCAAATATTTAAAGTACAAAGGGGAACAATAGTTGGACATTTGACAGATATATACAAGTAGTTTAGGGAAAAATGAAAGGAAAAATCGCAGTGTTAGACACAAATTTATATTCAGCTCAAGGCTAAGAAAATGGCGAAAGAACTGATACACTATTGGTAGCTCATGGAAGAATATTAACAACTACTGGCATAATAATAGCAATGTATAAGACATTTAACAAAAGGGGATGGAATAGTCGTGCTGGTTGTGGAGGTAACAACGTAGTTGGCAATAACACCAGTGGTTCCATATTTTCCATCATTGATTCATTAAACGAAATAAGAGAACAATATCGGTGAATATTGGTTTAGGTTAGTTAAATAAGCACAAGCTGTACTGCCTTGAATCATTGGTGCTGTAATAAGCTGGCTTTTATTACCAACCAGAGAGTTATTTCTTTAAAAGCTGCTAATACAATTTAGATAACTCTTGCACTGATTGGTTTGTTCATTCAAATGATACTAAAAATGTTGTTCCTAGTAACCAAAAGAGTAAAAGGAAAAGTATTCCTAGAAAGCAGCATCCGTAAATAAAAACAAACTAAAATAAATAAATTACGCGAGCTCGTTCAACCATGGGCATAATTCTAAACGCTTGTTAATTTGTATTATGCCCATTTGCATTCGCTGTGCCTAGTTTACTATTTTGTTTCGTATTGTTAACATTTGTTTCGTTCTTACCTTCGTTGTTTAAATCCTTTGCTTTTCGTCATCATCGTCAGTTTGTTCCATTATCATCACTCAGGCAAGCACACCTATTTAGATTGTTTTCACCTTGTTCACTGTTTGCCATTTGACGAATTGTTTTGAAGTTTGTATCAGCTTCTTAGGTCTTTACCACCTCAGTAGTTTAGGTAGAATTTATTCCAAGAGTAATTGTATTAGTTGTAGAAATTATTCCTATGCTACGTATTGTTATGGCCATATCACTAGATAACAAAAATATACCGTCATCAACACCCGATTAGGTTTGTTTAACATTTGAATCTGAAATATATTTCTGAATTCGTAGTGTGATGTTTTCATCAAAATTACAGTCATGTTTACCCCATTTATATTTTCGGAACAACAGTTTCTCTATCTATTCAAGAGTGTAATCGTTGTTCTATTTTGTAGTTGAGCATCTAAAATACATGTCACATATAATCTAATGCTCTGATTTAGATGATTTATTCATTCAACTTTTAGTCTATAGCAACTAATGAAAAGGAATGAATCAATCATTTTTCTTCAGGTATAGTGAGAAAGGTATAGTACTCAAAACTGCATCGTACATTCCATCCTCTATTCCACCAATTGCTTTTGACATGTTTCATGCCTAATTATCCCATCATCAGTAATTCACCTCTCTATTCTGTAATACATTATATGACTATTATTAAGTATATGTTAACATTTTCCCTTATATATTTCACCAATCACCACTAGGAGAAATATTAAAGTTATTACAGATTATGCCAAATTGTTTAGATTTAGTTTGTTCTTCGTAGGATTAAAACATTGATCAGTGCGTAATATGTTGAGTAACTCAGGACACACGCTCTAATTTTTCAAACAAATTGCGACGACCAGTGGCCTATCATTTATGTAAATTGTTTACGACTGTTCCTTAGTATTTAGCAAAAATTGTTTAAATCTATCGCAAACAAAAATGGCTAAAATGGTTATGATTAATATGCCTGATTAGTGCGAAATCGCATTTTTGATATAGGAATGAGACCATTCATTATTCATTAAATAGGACATTAGTCTCGTGGTGGGGTGGGGGTATATGGATACCACATGTAATACTATGGATTGGGTCACTGGCTGTAATTTCGGCCTGGATATTTCTTTTTTTAATTTTCCGATACCTTTATACACTGACTTTAAGATTTACATAGAGTATGTCTGCGCAGGTACAGGTTTTTCTATTGGTCTCGGCAGGTTAAAATCTGGAGACAATTGCAAACGTAGCAAATTATTTCTCATAATTAATTTGTAAACTGAAGCCTTTGCAAACCTTTAGAAAAATAAATGTTTTGATAATGGAAGTAATATCACGTGTTTTTTATATACTAAGTAATGCATGTTCATATGTATTAATTGGGTTTTGTGAATAATGCAACCAATTTTCTTAAATAGCACATAGTTAGCAAAATGGAGATAACTCTTGAAATAAATATGCATGTAATAATAAATATAGACTTAGAAAAAACAAACACTTTCTTTTAGCGCAGAATATGCACATGTTTTTATGTTTGCAAGTATGTATGTATGTATGTATGTATGTATGTATGTATGTATGTATGTATGTATGTATGTATGTATGTATGTATGTATGTATGAGAGTACTTGATTAAAGCCAAATATATAGTTCCCTGGGTATATATGTCTGTATGCACTGATGCATGTACTAATCGATGTTCAGTATGTGTCACCAAGTATAGATGTTGGTCACATTAAAAGAAATATTTGATCAAAATAATATGATGACAATGCGAAAGAAATTGTAAAACATGCTCCATCTTTCTTATTTGTGTGAATGTATGTATGTATGTATATGTATATATATATAAATATATATATATGTATATATATATCTATTCATATATATATATATATATATATATATATATATATATATATATATATATTTGCGTGTACGTATGTCGGAAATAAAACAATGGTTCATTTGCCTCTATGTTGTGACTTTCTGACTGAAAAGTTTGAAATTGTACCAGACTAGGTCTAGCCACTGAAAGCTGATCCGTAAACAAATGATCTATAGTCAAGTTTAGACCTTTCTTCGGTCTTGCATAACTGGAATAATACCTTCTGGTCTACTGTGTAATAGTTGTTTACCACGGCTTATATTCAATTGAAGATTTGTCTACATTTGCCCTTAGGTACCTAAGTAAACTTATACCTTTCAGTTTCACAAATATTAGCATAGTGGTGAAAAAGAGAATTATGAAACTCCGAAAGTATATACGAAAGGCAAGGGTCATTTCTTTTGAACAATATCACTTAAATGTTGTATAACATCATAATAACAGGGAATGGTATATTGTAGTTCATTTTCTTGAGAAATTATAAAACAATACGATTATCAGTACTCAATATATAAATAAAAGGTGTGAATAGATTCCTGACCACAGCCCAGTACAAATTCTATAATAATGATATTAATCCAATATTGTGTTCCATATATGGTTCTAGAAAGCCAGGAACTGTTAGGTTTTGTGAACGACCCACTACCCCCACTCCCCCTTCTATATTACAGCTTTCAACACCCATCATCGTTTTGGACATATTAAAAAACCCATGACTGCGATAATGAATGTTAGAAAGCTCTTTTTCATAGTGGAATATTTAGCAATTGATCACAATCATTTCATAACATTTATCTCCCACAACAAGCTTAGTGTGCTAGCAAAACTAAGTAAATGGCACAGTTGGTTTATCATTCGATAAATAGGATATTATGTGGCCGTACTTGACAAAATATTCAAGTCTGCAAGAATGCACGAAAGCGTATACACAGCACAGTACTAGTGAGTTACAAGTACTTTTGTGCCAATAACTATTTGCTTTTCTTTTTGTTGTCAAATGCATCTGAAATTAGTCTCCGTCATGCAAACGCAATAGTTCCAATTATGTTGCACGTTATAAGTATATAATAGTAATAAATAATATATGTATGTATTTAAATTATAAGTAGCAAATACAATCTTTGGTTATTGTGAAACATAGACTATATCGAAGAAACCGGATAATGTAGGACTAGAATTTATTTAAGATCTTTCACATGAATGTGGATCAGTATATGTTTTATATGTTCGACCAATAGTAGGCCTTTCTACAGTATCAAGAAACTATAACAATGTATTTCCAGGCAGTTCGTCATCATCTGCATTGAATTTATTCAATATTGTATTTTAATCATTGAACATTTTGTTTATATCATCAATTTTAACAGTCTTTACCCAATATTTAAGTTTACTTCAGTTACATATTGGTATATTTCTGATTTATCTGGATAATGTTTGTACATTTTTAAACTTCATAGGTTTTCGTTTTTATCCTTATTCCTATCTAAAAGTAAAATCTTCGTTTAACTGCCCTTATATAAACCATTCGCCTCATATTTTGTTTCATTTATTAAACGACTTGTTTATATTTACTTTTTCTTCCAACTTGAATAAGCGTACTTGTGTCACATATATGTTTGAAAGAAGGTATGTTTTAAAGCAGACAAATACAATTTGAGAGTTACTAAATACTTTTTATACAAATTTCATTTTGTTGACTAAAATAATAAGTGATACATTTGATTGTGATTTTACTCACGTTATATTTTCATATAAGTCCACTACCGTTCTACTAACTTGGAATTTATTCTTCCTCTATAATTGAAAAAGAGTTTTTCTACCGATCGTATGTTTGTTTTAGATCTAAAAGGTTGTACAGCTTGTATTTCACTTGTTTGAATGAGTAATCTCTTGGTAAATGAATCTTGAGCATCTGATCTTTTGTTCTTGTTACGTTGTATTAGATTCTGAAGTTTTCAGATTTTATCAGTTTCTCATTGAAACGCTTATCCAAAACTGTCAATTTCTTTATATATGTTTTAAAATACATTTTGCGTATACTTTTGCAATGTTATATCTCTTTACTTTCACTGTTCATAATTTCGCTAAATTCAGTCAAACTATATTAATTCCATAGCTGTTGGGAAGACATAGCATACCGTCCGTGGTTTGAATATTAATAAATATGCAGTGAATCAGTACAATTTATAGTGAGCTCATTTAACACAATATTGTAGTGTAAATAACGTTTGGACTGCTTCTCTAGAACTGGATTGTCAGTAAAAAAATAAAAAATAATACATAAATAAGTGCTAAAGGAAACGAATAACATAACTAACACCAACTACCGTGCAGCATTTAATTCAGTTCTTACTGGAAGTTACAGACCATTTTGGAAAGGATGCTAAATTTAAAGCAGATTCCGACAAAGAAGCAGTTTGATTGAGTCGGTGTACGATTGCTAACCTAATAGCATAAGCGATACTACCAGACAAATACAAACTTATTTACTGGATAGCGGATCTGGAGGTACGCTACATTTGTCAGGAATACTCTTCGTTCGGTCTGCTTGATCTGCATTCACTGAATTATTAGACGTTAGAACGTTTTCCATGTTGTCTTCCAAGATCAGATCTACGATGAACTATATCTCTTCTGAAGTTACCTCTGGTGATTTAGGAGCCTTTGAATTGTCTTCAATTGTTGCCTCACCACCTGCATTTGTGTTAAATTTAATTATAGTCTTATTAAACAGTTACTCGAGTCATTTTTAAGTGATCATCGGGTTCTGTTCAAGTTTTCCTACAGTTACTTTTAAATTTATGATTTCCTCAAGTAACTAGCTACTGGTGCAAAGCAGTCAGCGAAGTGCACTCATGACGTCCCTTCGTCTCCGCTCACGATTTCGTCTTATTCCTTTCTTAGTATTAACGCGCTTATAATTTATAAGCTAGCACTTGATGCTTAAATTGATAAAACAAACCTAAACAGATGAACGCCAATAAAATATATAATTCCGTTCGTTGTTGCGGATAATCTTTTATCTCATTCTATAAAATTCAAAAAAATGATTAATTTGGAAGGAATATTGTCACCAAATATGTTATTCCTGATATTACAAAATCTGAGAGAAACATTTTTTATTTTCGCTGATCTGGCACTTGCAAATATTTAGCATGTTTCCTTAATTCATTTTGAATCAATTTTAACCAACTCCTTGTCAGCTAAGTGGTTAACAGATATTTTCTTTTATGTTCCATTTACAATATTTGTTTTTATTTCGTGTTTGTATTATTTTTTATGCTGTACCTTACGTATACATTGTCGTCTTTATTTAGTGTACTGACGTCATGATCTTGTTAGGATTCTGCAAATCCCAGTTCCTTTTCAAGTTGTGTTTCATCAATTTAAAAAATGTAAGATGGCTAAAGAAGGTACTGGTCAAGAGTTTGAGAATCTTGGATTACATGATACATTTGATGACAAATTTGTTAATATGTATAAGGGTAATAAAACAATAGATGTAGTTAGTAGAGGAGAAAATTCATTTATTAAGGTGTTTTCTATCCATCAAAAAGCATCTTACTAATTTATTACATAACAAAAGGACTAACTGTACAAAGGATATATTAATCATGGCCTAGAGATAGACGAAACACGATCTAACTAAATAAAGCCTCATTTAATTATTGTTACATGCATTGTATTACAAATAAAATGGTAGCGTTGGTATTCAAAATGTCACAAATTGGCAGCAGATGAAATGCTTGTCAACTAATACCATATCGAAAAAATAGGTGGTTTGTTTTTGGTATGCTCGTAATGTTGAAAACAATAGGAAAATTATACGATCGCGTAGTTGTACATCTATGGTATTAGAAAATCCTGCAGATATGCAGAAGATAGCAGTTCCTGAAGACATACAATTGCAAGTATTGAGCACAAATGAATCATTTCTCACACGCTTAAAAGAGGTAGAAGCTTTAATAGATGAATATCTTGACACAATTTAGGGTTATATGTCTGATAAATTAATTACAATGCAAACAAAAAAGATAATAAACTGGTTTATGTGGAAGCAATACGACCAAAATGATGCCATATGAATGATGACTAAGAAATGTATGTTGATGAGGCAGCATACACACAAGAGAAATTTGAAACGAAACAATGAACACAACAAAGCAAAACTGAAAGAAATACTACCGAATATTTAGAGTACAAAGGGGAACAATAGTTGGACATTTGACAGATATATACAAGTAGTTTAGGGAAAATATGAAAGGAAAAATCGCAGAGTTAGACACAAATTTATATTCAGCTCAAGGCTAAGAAAATGGCGTAAGAACTGATACACTATTGCTAGCTCATGGAAGAATATTAACAACTACTGGCATAATAATAGCAATGTATAAGACATTTAACAAAAGGGGATGGAATAGTCGTGCTGGTTGTGGAGGTAACAACGTAGTTGGCAATAACACCAGTGGTTCCATATTTTTCATCATTGATTCATTAAACGAAATGAGAGAACAATATCGGTGAATATTGGTTTAGGTTAGTTAAATAAGCACAAGCTGTACTGCCTTGAATCATTGGTGATGTAATAAGCTGGCTTTTATTACCAACCAGAGAGTTATTTCTTTAAAAGCTGCTAATACAATTTAGATAACTCTTGCACTGATTGGTTTGCTCATTCAAATGATACTAAAAATGTTGTTCCTAGTAACCAAAGGAGTAAAAGGAAAAGTATTCCTACAAAACAGCATCCGTAAATAAAAACAAACTAAAATAAGTAAAATACGCGAGCTTGTTCAACCATAGGCATAATTCTAAACGCTTGTTAATTTGTATTATGCCCATTTGCATTCGCTGTGCCTAGTTTACTATTTTGTTTCGTATTGTTAACATTTGTTTCGTTCTTACCTTCATTGTTTAAATCCTTTGCTTTTCGTCATCATCGTCAGTTTGTTCCATTATCATCACTCAGGCAAGCACACCTATTTAGATTGTTTTCACCTTGTTCACTGTTTGCCATTTGACGAATTGTTTTGAAGTTTGTATCAGCTTCTTAGGTGTTTTACCACCTCAGTATTTTAGGTAGAATTTATTCCAAGAGTAATTGTATTAGTTGTAGAAATTATTCCTATGCTACGTATTGTTATGGCCATATCACTAGATAACAAAAATATACCGTCATCAACACCCGATTAGGTTTGTTTAACATTTGAATCTGAAATATATTTCTGAATTCGTAGTGTGATGTTTTCATCAAAATTACAGTCATGTTTACCCCATTTATATTTTCGGAACAACAGTTTCACTATCTATTCAAGAGTGTAATCGTTGTTCTATTTTGTAGTTGAGCATCTAAAATACATGTCACATATAATCTAATGCTCTGATTTAGATGATTTATTCATTCAACTTTTAGTCTATAGCAACTAATGAAAAGGAATGAATCAATCATTTTTCTTCAGGTATAGTGAGAAAGGTATAGTACTCAAAACTGCATCGTATATTCCATCCTCTATTCCACCAATTGCTTTTGACATGTTTCATGCCTAATTATCCCATCATCAGTAATTCACCTCTCTATTCTGTAATACATTATATGACTATTATTATGTATATGTTAACATTTTCCCTTATATATTTCACCAATCACCACTAGGAGAAATATTAAAGTTATTACAGATTATGCCAAATTGTTTAGATTTAGTTTGTTCTTCGTTGGATTAAAACATTGATCAGTGCGTAATATGTTGAGTAACTCAGGACATACGCTCTAATTTTTCAAACAAATTGCGACGACCAGTGGCCTATCATTTATGTAAATTGTTTACGACTGTTCCTTAGTATTTAGCAAAAATTGTTCAAATCTATCGCAAACAAAAATGGCTAAAATGGTTATGATTAATATGCCTGATTAGTGCGAAATCGCATTTTTGATATAGGAATGAGACCATTCATTATTCATTAAATAGGACATTAGTCTCGTGGTGGGGCGGGGGTATATGGATACCGCATGTAATACTATGGATTGGGTCACTGGCTGTAATAGCTGCCTGGATGTTTCCTTTTTTAATTTTCCGATACCTTTATACACTGACTTTAAGATTTACATAGAGTTTGTCTGCGCAGGTACAGGTTTTTCTATTGGTCTCGGCAGGTTAAAATCTGGAGACAATTGCAAACGTAGCAAATTATTTCTCATAATTAATTTGTAAACTGAAGCCTTTGCAAACCTTTAGAAAAATAAATGTTTTGATAATGGACGAAATATCATGTGTTTTCTTTTTATACTAAGTAATGCATGTTCATATGTATTTATTGGGTTTTATGTATAATGCAACCAATTTTCTTAAATAGCACATAGTTAGCAAAATGGAGATAACTCTTGAAACAAATATGCATGTAATAATAAATATAGACTTAGAAAAAACAAACACTTTCTTTTAGCGCAGAATGTGTACATGTTTTTATGTTTGCATGTATGTATGTATGTATGTATGTATGTATGTATGTATGTATGTATGTATGTATGTATGTATGTATGTATGTATGTATGTATGTATGTATGTATGTATGTATGTATGTATGTACGATGCATGTATGTATGAGTGTACTTGATTAAAGCCAAATATGTATTTCCCTGTGCATATATGCCTATATGCAATGATGCATGTGCTAATCGAAGTTCAGTATGTGTCAACAAGTATAGATATTTTTCACATTAAAAGAAATATTTGATCAAAATAATATGATGACAATGCGAAAGAAATTGTAAAACATGCTCCATGTTTCTTATATGTGTGAATGTATGTATGTATGTATATGTATATATATCTATCTGTCTATCTATCTATCTATCTATCTATCTATCTATCTATCTATCTATATATATGTGTATATATATATATATATATATATATATATATATATATATATGCGTGTACGTATGTCGGAAATAAAACAATGGTTCATTTGCCTCTATGTTGTGACTTTCTGACTGAAAAGTTTGAAATTGTACCAGACTAGGTCTAGTCACTGAAAGCTGATCCGTAAACAATTGATCTATAGTCAAGTTTAGACCTTTCTTCGGTCTTGCATAACTGGAATAATACCTTCTGGTCTACTGTGTAATATTTGTTTACCACGGCTTATATTCAATTGACGATTTGTCTACATTTGCCCTTAGGTACCTAAGTAAACTTATACCTTTCAGTTTCACAAATATTAGCATAGTGGTCAAAGAGAGAGTTATGAAACTCCGAAAGTATATACGAAAGGCAAGGGTCATTTCTTTTGAACAATATTTCTTAAATGTTGTATAACATCATAATAACAGGGAATGGTGTATTGTAGTTCATTTTCTTGAGAAATTATAAAACAATACGATTATCAGTACTCAATATATAAATAAAAGGTGTGAATAGATTCCTGACCACAGCCCAGTACAAATTCTATAATAATGATATTAATCCAGTATTGTGTTCCATATATGGTTCTAGAAAGCCAGGAACTGTTAGGTTTTGTGAACGACCCACTACCCCCACTCCCCCTTCTATATTACAGCTTTCAACACCCATCATCGTTTTGGACATATTAAAAAACCCATGACTGCGATAATGAATGTTAGAAAGCTCTTTTTCATGGTGGAATTTTTAGCAATTGATCACAATCATTTCATAACATTTATCTCCCACAACAAGCTTAGTGTGCTAGCAAAACTAAGTAAATGGCACAGTTGGTTTATCATTCGATAAATAGGATATTATGTGGCCGTACTTGACAAAATATTCAAGTCTGCAAAAATGTACGAAAGCGTATACACAGTACAGTACTAGTGAGTTACAAGTACTTTTGTGCCAATAACTATTTGCTTTTCTTTTTGTTGTCAAATGCATCTGAAATTAGTCTCCGTCATGCAAACGCAATAGTTCCAATTATGTTGCACGTTATAAGTATATAATAGTAATAAATAATATATGTATGTATTTAAACCATAAGTAGCAAATACAATCTTTGGTTATTTTGAAACATAGACTATATCGAAGAAACCGGATAATGTAGGACTAGAATTTATTTAAGATCTTTCACATGAATGTGGATCAGTATATGTTTTATATGTTCGACCAATAGTAGGCCTTTCTACAGTATCAAGAAACTATAACAATGTATTTCCAGGCAGTTCGTCATCATCTGCATTGAATTTATTCAATATTGTATTTTAATCATTGAACATTTTGTTTATATCATCAATTTTAACAGTCTTTACCCAATATTTAAGTTTACTTCAGTTACATATTGGTATATTTCTGATTTATCTGGATAATGTTTGTACATTTTTAAACTTCATAGGTTTTCGTTTTTATCCTTATTCCTATCTAAAAATAAAATCTTCGTTTAACTGCCCTTATATAAACCATTCGTCTCATATTTTGTTTCATTTATTAAACGACTTGTTTTATTTACTTTTTCTTCCAACTTGAATAAGCGTACTTGTGTCACATATATGTTTGAAAGAAGGTATGTTTTAAAGCAGACAAATACAATTTGAGAGTTACTAAATACTTTTTATACAAATTTCATTTTGTTGACTAAAATAATAAGTGATAGATTTGATTGTGATTTTACTCACGTTATATTTTCATATAAGTCCACTACCGTTCTACTAACTTGGAATTTATTCTTCCTCTATAATTGAAAAAGAGTTTTTCTACAGATCGTATGTTTGCTTTAGATCTAAAAGGTTGTACAGCTTGTATTTCACTTGTTTGAATGAGTAATCTCTTGGTAAATGAATCTTGAGCATCTGATCTTTTGTTCTTGTTACGTTGTATTAGATTCTGAAGTTTTCAGATTTTATCAGCTTCTCATTGAAACGCTTATCCAAAACTGTCAATTTCTTTATATATTTTTTAAAATACATTTTGCGTATACTTTTGCAGTGTTATATCTCTTTACTTTCACTGTTCATAATTTCGCTAAATTCAGTCAAACTATATTAATTCCATGGCTGTTGGGAAGACATAGTATACTGTCCGTGGTTTGAATATTAATAAATGTGCAGTGAATCAGTAAAATTTATAGTGAGCTCATTTAACAAAATATTGTAGTGTAAAGAACGTTTGGACTGCTTCTCTAGAGCTGCATTGTCAGTAAAAAAATAAAAAAATAATACATAAATAAGTGCTAAAGGAAACGAATAACATAACTAACACCAACTACCGTGCAGCATTTAATTCAGTTCTTACTGGAAGTTACAGACCATTTTGGAAAGGATGCTAAATTTAAAGCAGATTCCGACAAAGAAGCAGTTTGATTGAGTCGGTGTGCGATTGCTAACCTAATAGCATAAGCGATACTACCAGACAAATACAAACTTATTTACTGGATAGCGGATCTGGAGGTACGCTACATTTGTCAGGAATACTCTTCGTTCGGTCTGCTTGATCTGCATTCACTGAATTATTGGACGTTAGGAACGTTTTCCATGTTGTCTTCCAAGATCAGATCTACGATGAACTGTTTCTCTTCTGAAGTTACCTCTGGTGATTTAGGAGCCTTTGAATTGTCTTCAATTGTTGCCTCACCACCTGCATTTGTGTTAAATTTAATTATAGTCTTATTAAACAGTTACTCGAGTCATTTTTAAGTGATCATCGGGTTCTGTTCAAGTTTTCCTACAGTTACTTTTAAATTTATGATTTCCTCAAGTAACTAGCTACTGGTGCAAAGCAGTCAGCGAAGTGCACTCATGACGTCCCTTCGTCTCCGCTCACGATTTCGTCTTATTCCTTTCTTAGTATTAACGAGCTTATAATTTATAAGCTAGCACTTGGTGCTTAAATTGATAAAACAAACCTAAACAGATGAACGCCAATAAAATATATAATTCCGTTCGTTGTTGCGGATAATCTTTTATCTCATTCTATAAAATTCAAAAAAATGATTAATTTGGAAGGAATATTGTCACCAAATATGTTATTCCTGATATTACAAAATCTGAGAGAAACATTTTTATTTTCGCTGATCTGGCACTTGCAAATATTTAGCATGTTTCCTTAATTCATTTTGAATCAATTTTAACCAACTCCTTGTCAGCTAAGTGGTTAACAGATATTTTCTTTTATGTTCCATTTACAATATTTGTTTTTATTTCGTGTTTGTATTATTTTTTATGCTGTACCTTACGTATACATTGTCGTCTTTATTTAGTGTACTGACGTCATGATCTATCCCAGTTCCTTTTCAAGTTCTGTTTCATGAATTTAAATAATGTAAGATGGCTAAAGAAGGTACTGGTCAAGAGTTTGAGAATCTTGGATTACATGATACATTTGATGACAAATTTGTTAATATGTATTAGGGTAACAAAATAATAGATGTAGTTAGTAGAGGAGAAAATTCATTTATTAAGGTGTTTTCTATCCAACAAAAAGCATCTTACTAATTTATTACATAACAAAAGGACTAACTGTACAAAGGATATATTAATCATGGCCTAGAGATAGACGAAACACAATCTAACTAAATAAAGCCTCGTTTAATTATTGTTACATGCATTGTATTACAAATAAAATGGTAGCGTTGGTATTCAAAATGTCACAAATTGGCAGCAGATGAAATGCTTGTCAACTAATACCATATCGAAAAAATAGGTGGTTTGTTTTTGGTGTGTTCGTAATGTTGAAAACAATAGGAAAATTATACGATCGCGTAGTTGTACATCTATGGTATTAGAAAATCCTGCAGATATGCAGAAGATAGCAGTTCCTGAAGACATACAATTGCAAGTATTGAGCACAAATGAATCATTTCTCACACGCTTAAAAGAGGTAGAAGCTTTAATAGATGAATATATTGACACAATTTAGGGTTATATGTCTGATAAATTAATTACAATGCAAACAAAAAAGATAATAAACTGGTTTATGTGGAAGCAATACGACCAAAATGATGTCATATGAATGATGACTAAGAAATGTATGTTGATGAGGCAGCATACACACAAGAGAAATTTGAAAAGAAACAATGAACACAACAAAGCAAAACTGAAAGAAATACTACCGAATATTTAAAGTACAAAGGGGAACAATAGTTGGACATTTGACAGATATATACAAGTAGTTTAGGGAAAATATGAAAGGAAAAATCGCAGAGTTAGACACAAATTTATATTCAGCTCAAGGCTAAGAAAATGGCGTAAGAACTGATACACTATTGGTAGCTCATGGAAGAATATTAACAACTACTGGCATAATAATAACAATGTATAAGACATTTAACAAAAGGGGATGGAATAGTCGTGCTGGTTGTGGAGGTAACAACGTAGTTGGCAATAACACCAGTGGTTCCATATTTTCCATCATTGATTCATTAAACGAAACACGAACAATATCGGTGAATATTGGTTTAGGTTAGTTAAATAAGCACAAGCTGTACTGCCTTGAATCATTGGTGCTGTAATAAGCTGGCTTTTATTACCAACCAGAGAGTTATTTCTTTAAAAGCTGCTAATACAATTTAGATAACTCTTGCACTGATTGGTTTGTTCATTCAAATGATACTAAAAATGTTGTTCTTAGTAACCAAAAGAGTAAAAGGAAAAGTATTCCTACAAAACAACATCCGTAAATAAAAACAAACAATAAATAAATTACACGAGCTCGTTCAACCATGGGCATAATTCTAAGCGCTTGTTAATTTGTATTATGCCCATTTGCATTCGCTGTGCCTAGTTTACTATTTTGTTTCGTATTGTTAACATTTGTTTCGTTCTTACCTTCATTGTTTAAATCCTTTGCTTTTCGTCATCATCGTCAGTTTGTTCTATTATCATCACTCAGGCAAGCACACCTATTTAGATTGTTTTCACCTTGTTCACTGTTTGCCATTTGACGAATTGTTTTGAAGTTTGTATCAGCTTCTTAGGTTTTTACCACCTCAGTATTTTAGGTAGAATTTATTCCAAGAAGAATTGTATTAGTTGTAGAAATTATTCCTATGCTACGTATTGTTATGGCCATATCACTAGATAACAAAAATATACCGTCATCAACACCCGATTAGGTTTGTTTAACGTTTGAATCTGAAATATATTTCTGAATTCGTAGTGTGATGTTTTCATCAAAATTACAGTCATGTTTACCCCATTTATATTTTCGGAACAACCGTTTCTCTATCTATTCAAGAGTGTATTCGTTGTTCTATTTTGTAGTTGAGCATCTAAAATACATGTCACATATAATCTAATGCTCTGATTTAGATGATTTATTCATTCAACTTTTAGTCTATAGCAACTAATGAAAAGGAATGAATCAATCATTTTTCTTCAGGTATAGTGAGAAAGGTATAGTACTCAAAACTGCATCGTATATTCCATCCTCTATTCCACCAATTGCTTTTGACATGTTTCATGCCTAATTATCCCATCATCAGTAATTCACCTCTCTATTCTGTAATACATTATATGACTATTATTATGTATATGTTAAAATTTTCCCTTATATATTTCACCAATCACCACTAGGAGAAATATTAAAGTTATTACAGATTATGCCAAATTGTTTAGATTTAGTTTGTTCTATTCGTTGGATTAAAACATTGATCAGTGCGTAATATGTTGAGTAACTCAGGACATACGCTCTAATTTTTCAAACAAATTGCGACGACCAGTGGCCTATCATTTATGTAAATTGTTTACGACTGTTCCTTAGTATTTAGCAAAAATTGTTCAAATCTATCGCAAACAAAAATGGCTAAAATAGTTATGATTAATATGCCTGATTAGTGCGAAATCGCATTTTTGATATAGGAATGAGACCATTCATTATTCATTAAATAGGACATTAGTCTCGTGGTGGGGCGGGGGTATATGGATACCGCATGTAATACTATGGATTGGGTCACTGGCTGTAATAGCTGCCTGGATGTTTCCTTTTTTAATTTTCCGATACCTTTATACACTGACTTTAAGATTTACATAGAGTTTGTCTGCGCAGGTACAGGTTTTTCTATTGGTCTCGGCAGGTTAAAATCTGGAGACAATTGCAAACGTAGCAAATTATTTCTCATAATTAATTTGTAAACTGAAGCCTTTGCAAACCTTTAGAAAAATAAATGTTTTGATAATGGACGTAATATCATGTGTTTTTTTTATACTAAGTAATGCATGTTCATATGTATTAATTGGGTTTTATGTATAATGCAACCAATTTTCTTAAATAGCACATAGTTAGCAAAATGGAGATAACTCTTGAAACAAATATGCATGTAATAATAAATATAGACTTAGAAAAAGCAAACAATTACTTTTAGCGCAGAATGTGTACATGTTTTTATGTATGTATGTATGTATGTATGTATGTATGTATGTATGTATGTATGTATGTATGTATGTATGTATGTATGTATGTATGTATGTATGTATGTATGAGTGTACTTGATTAAAGCCAAATATATATTTCCCTGTGTATATATGTCTATATGCAATGATGCATGTGCTAATCGATGTACAGTATGTGTCACCAAGTATAGCTATTGGTCACATTAAAAGAAATATTTGATCAAAATAATATGATGACAATGCGAAATAAATTGTAAAACATGCTCCATTTTTCTTATATGTGTGAATGTATGTATGAATGTCTATGTATATATCTATCTATCTATCTATATATATGTATATATATATATATATATATATATATATATATATATATATATATATATATATATATATATGCGTGTACGTATGTCGGAAATAAAACAATGGTTCATTTGCCTCTATGTTGTGACTTTCTGACTGAAAAGTTTGAAATTGTACCAGACTAGGTCTAGTCACTGAAAGCTGATCCGTAAACATTTGATCTATAGTCAAGTTTAGACCTTTCTTCGGTCTTGCATAACTGGAATAATACCTTCTGGTCTACTGTGTAATATTTGTTTACCACGGCTTATATTCAATTGAAGATTTGTCTACATTTGCCCTTAGGTACCTAAGTAAACTTATACCTTTCAGTTTCACAAATATTAGCATAGTGTTCGAAAAGAGAGTTATGAAACTCCGAAAGTATATACGAAAGGCAAGGGTCATTTCTTTTGAACAATATCACTTAAATGTTGTATAACATCATAATAACAGGGAATGGTGTATTGTAGTTCATTTTCTTGAGAAATTATAAAGCAATACGATTATCAGTACTCAATATATAAATAAAAGGTGTGAATAGATTCCTGACCACAGCCCAGTACAAATTCTATAATAATGATATTAATCCAGTATTGTGTTCCATATATGGTTCTAGAAAGCCAGGAACTGTTAGGTTTTGTGAACGACCCACTACCCCCACTCCCCCTTCTATATTACAGCTTTCAACACCCATCATCGTTTTGGACATATTAAAAACCCATGACTGCGATAATGAATGTTAGAAAGCTCTTTTTCATGGTGGAATTTTTAGCGATCGATCACAATCATTTCATAACATTTATCTCCCACAACAAGCTTAGTGTGCTAGCAAAACTAAGTAAATGACACAGTTGGTTTATCATTTGATAAATAGGATATTATGTGGCCGTACTTGACAAAATATTCAAGTCTGCAAGAATGTACGAAAGCGTATACACAGTACAGTACTAGTGAGTTACAAGTACTTTTGTGCCAATAACCATTTGCTTTTCTTTTTGTTGTAAAATGCATCTGAAATTTGTCTCCGTCATGCAAACGCAATAGTTCCAATTAGGTTGCACGTTATAAGTATATAATAGTAATAAAAAATATATGTATGTATTTAAACTATAAGTAGCAAATACAATCTTTGGTTATTTTGAAACATAGACTATATCGAAGAAACCGGATAATGTAGGACTAGAATTTATTTACGATCTCTCACATGAATGTGGATCAGTATATGTTTTATATGTTCGACCAATAGTAGGCCTTTCTACAGTATCAAGAAACTATAACAATGTATTTCCAGGCAGTTCTTCATCATCTGCATTGAATTTATTCAATATTGTATTTTAATCATAGAACATTTTGTTTATATCATCAATTTTAACAGTCTTTACCCCATATTTAAGTTTACTTCAGTTACATATTGGTGTATTTCTGATTTATCTGGATAATGTTTGTACATTTTTAAACTTCATAGGTTTTCGTTTTTATCCTTATTCCTATCTAAAAATAAAATCTTCGTTTAACTGCCCTTATATAAACCATTCGTCTCATATTTTGTTTCATTTATTAAACGGCTTGTTTTATTTACTTTTTCTTCCAACTTGAATAAGCGTACTTGTGCCCCATATATGTTTGAAAGAAGGTATGTTTTAAAGCAGACAAATACAATTTGAGAGTTACTAAATACATTTTATACAAATTTCATTTTGTTGACTAAAATAATAAGTGATAGATTTGATTGTGATTTTACTCACGTTATATTTTCATATAAGTCCACTACCGTTCTACTAACTTGGAATTTATTCTTCCTCTATAATTGAAAAAGAGTTTTTCTACAGATCGTATGTTTGCTTTAGATCTAAAAGGTTGTACAGCTTGTATTTCACTTGTTTGAATGAGTAATCTCTTGGCAAATGAATCTTGAGCATCTGATCTTTTGTTCTTGTTACGTTGTATTAGATTCTGAAGTTTTCAGATTTTATCAGTTTCTCATTGAAACGCTTATCCAAAACTGTCAATTTCTTTATATATTTTTTAAAATACATTTTGCGTATACTTTTGCAATGTTATATCTCTTTACTTTCACTGTTCATAATTTCGCTAAAATCAGTCAAACTATATTAATTCCATGGCTCTTGGGAAGACATAGTATACTGTCCGTGGTTTGAATATTAATAAATATGCAGTGAATCAGTACAATTTATAGTGAGCTCATTTAAAAAAAATATTGTAGTGTAAAGAACGTTTGGACTGCTTTTCTAGAACTGCATTGTCAGTAAAAAAATAAAACATAATACATAAATTTAATTCGGTTCTTACTGGAAGTTACAGACTATTTTGGAAAGGATGCTAAATTTGAAGCAGATTCCGACAAAGAAGCAGTTTGATTGTGTCGGTGTACGATTGCTAACCTAATAGCATAAGCGATACTACCAGACAAATACAAATTTATTTACTGGATAGCGGATCTGGAGGTACGCTACATTTGTCAGGAATACTCTTCGTTCGGTCTGCTTGATCTGCATTCACTGAATTATTGGACGTTAGGAATGTTTTCCATGTTGTCTTCCAAGATCAGATCTACGATGAACTGTTTCTCTTCTGAAGTTACCTCTGGTGATTTAGGAGGCTTTGAATTGTCTTCAATTGTTGCCTCACCACCTGCATTTGTGTTAAATTTAATTATAGTCTTAATAAACAGTTACTCGAGTCATTTTTAAGTGATCATCGGGTTCTGTTCAAGTTTTCCTACAGTTACTTTTAAATTTATGATTTCCTCAAGTAACTAGCTACTGGTGCAAAGCAGTCAGCGAAGTGCACTCATGACGTCCCTTCGTCTCCGCTCACGATTTCGTCTTATTCCTTTCTTAGAATTAACGAGTTTATAATTTATAAGCTAGCACTTGGTGCTTAAATTGATAAAACAAACCTAAACAGATGAACGCCAATAAAATATATAATTCCGTTCGTTGTTGCGGATAATCTTTTATCTCATTCTATAAAATTCAAAAAAATGATTAATTTGGAAGGAATATTGTCACCAAATATGTTATTCCTGATATTACAAAATCTGAGAGAAACATTTTTATTTTCGCTGATCTGGCACTTGCAAATATTTAGCATGTTTCCTTAATTCATTTTGAATCAATTTTAACCAACTCCTTGTCAGCTAAGTGGTTAACAGATATTTTCTTTTATGTTCCATTTACAATATTTGTTTTTATTTCGTGTTTGTATTATTTTTTATGCTGTACCTTACGTATACATTGTCGTCTTTATTTAGTGTACTGACGTCATGATCTATCCCAGTTCCTTTTCAAGTTCTGTTTCATGAATTTAAATAATGTAAGATGGCTAAAGAAGGTACTGGTCAAGAGTTTGAGAATCTTGGATTACATGATACATTTGATGACAAATTTGTTAATATGTATTAGGGTAACAAAATAATAGATGTAGTTAGTAGAGGAGAAAATTCATTTATTAAGGTGTTTTCTATCCAACAAAAAGCATCTTACTAATTTATTACATAACAAAAGGACTAACTGCACAAAGGATATATTAATCATGGCCTAGAGATAGACGAAACACAATCTAACTAAATAAAGCCTCGTTTAATTATTGTTACATGCATTGTATTACAAATAAAATGGTAGCGTTGGTATTCAAAATGTCACAAATTGGCAGCAGATGAAATGCTTGTCAACTAATACCATATCGAAAAAATAGGTGGTTTGTTTTTGGTGTGTTCGTAATGTTGAAAACAATAGGAAAATTATACGATCGCGTAGTTGTACATCTATGGTATTAGAAAATCCTGCAGATATGCAGAAGATAGCAGTTCCTGAAGACATACAATTGCAAGTATTGAGCACAAATGAATCATTTCTCACACGCTTAAAAGAGGTAGAAGCTTTAATAGATGAATATATTGACACAATTTAGGGTTATATGTCTGATAAATTAATTACAATGCAAACAAAAAAGATAATAAACTGGTTTATGTGGAAGCAATACGACCAAAATGATGTCATATGAATGATGACTAAGAAATGTATGTTGATGAGGCAGCATACACACAAGAGAAATTTGAAAAGAAACAATGAACACAACAAAGCAAAACTGAAAGAAATACTACCGAATATTTAAAGTACAAAGGGGAACAATAGTTGGACATTTGACAGATATATACAAGTAGTTTAGGGAAAATATGAAAGGAAAAATCGCAGAGTTAGACACAAATTTATATTCAGCTCAAGGCTAAGAAAATGGCGTAAGAACTGATACACTATTGGTAGCTCATGGAAGAATATTAACAACTACTGGCATAATAATAACAATGTATAAGACATTTAACAAAAGGGGATGGAATAGTCGTGCTGGTTGTGGAGGTAACAACGTAGTTGGCAATAACACCAGTGGTTCCATATTTTCCATCATTGATTCATTAAACGAAACACGAACAATATCGGTGAATATTGGTTTAGGTTAGTTAAATAAGCACAAGCTGTACTGCCTTGAATCATTGGTGCTGTAATAAGCTGGCTTTTATTACCAACCAGAGAGTTATTTCTTTAAAAGCTGCTAATACAATTTAGATAACTCTTGCACTGATTGGTTTGTTCATTCAAATGATACTAAAAATGTTGTTCTTAGTAACCAAAAGAGTAAAAGGAAAAGTATTCCTACAAAACAGCATCCGTAAATAAAAACAAACAATAAATAAATTACGCGAGCTCGTTCAACCATGGGCATAATTCTAAACGCTTGTTAATTTGTATTATGCCCATTTGCATTCGCTGTGCCTAGTTTACTATTTTGTTTCGTATTGTTAACATTTGTTTCGTTCTTACCTTCATTGTTTAAATCCTTTGCTTTTCGTCATCATCGTCAGTTTGTTCTATTATCATCACTCAGGCAAGCACACCTATTTAGATTGTTTTCACCTTGTTCACTGTTTGCCATTTGACGAATTGTTTTGAAGTTTGTATCAGCTTCTTAGGTTTTTACCACCTCAGTATTTTAGGTAGAATTTATTCCAAGAAGAATTGTATTAGTTGTAGAAATTATTCCTATGCTACGTATTGTTATGGCCATATCACTAGATAACAAAAATATACCGTCATCAACACCCGATTAGGTTTGTTTAACGTTTGAATCTGAAATATATTTCTGAATTCGTAGTGTGATGTTTTCATCAAAATTACAGTCATGTTTACCCCATTTATATTTTCGGAACAACCGTTTCTCTATCTATTCAAGAGTGTATTCGTTGTTCTATTTTGTAGTTGAGCATCTAAAATACATGTCACATATAATCTAATGCTCTGATTTAGATGATTTATTCATTCAACTTTTAGTCTATAGCAACTAATGAAAAGGAATGAATCAATCATTTTTCTTCAGGTATAGTGAGAAAGGTATAGTACTCAAAACTGCATCGTATATTCCATCCTCTATTCCACCAATTGCTTTTGACATGTTTCATGCCTAATTATCCCATCATCAGTAATTCACCTCTCTATTCTGTAATACATTATATGACTATTATTATGTATATGTTAAAATTTTCCCTTATATATTTCACCAATCACCACTAGGAGAAATATTAAAGTTATTACAGATTATGCCAAATTGTTTAGATTTAGTTTGTTCTATTCGTTGGATGAAAACATTGATCAGTGCGTAATATGTTGAGTAACTCAGGACATACGCTCTAATTTTTCAAACAAATTGCGACGACCAGTGGCCTATCATTTATGTAAATTGTTTACGACTGTTCCTTAGTATTTAGCAAAAATTGTTCAAATCTATCGCAAACAAAAATGGCTAAAATAGTTATGATTAATATGCCTGATTAGTGCGAAATCGCATTTTTGATATAGGAATGAGACCATTCATTATTCATTAAATAGGACATTAGTCTCGTGGTGGGGCGGGGGTATATGGATACCGCATGTAATACTATGGATTGGGTCACTGGCTGTAATAGCTGCCTGGATGTTTCCTTTTTTAATTTTCCGATACCTTTATACACTGACTTTAAGATTTACATAGAGTTTGTCTGCGCAGGTACAGGTTTTTCTATTGGTCTCGGCAGGTTAAAATCTGGAGACAATTGCAAACGTAGCAAATTATTTCTCATAATTAATTTGTAAACTGAAGCCTTTGCAAACCTTTAGAAAAATAAATGTTTTGATAATGGACGTAATATCATGTGTTTTTTTTATACTAAGTAATGCATGTTCATATGTATTAATTGGGTTTTATGTATAATGCAACCAATTTTCTTAAATAGCACATAGTTAGCAAAATGGAGATAACTCTTGAAACAAATATGCATGTAATAATAAATATAGACTTAGAAAAAGCAAACAATTACTTTTAGCGCAGAATGTGTACATGTTTTTATGTATGTATGTATGTATGTATGTATGTATGTATGTATGTATGTATGTATGTATGTATGTATGTATGTATGTATGTATGAGTGTACTTGATTAAAGCCAAATATATATTTCCCTGTGTATATATGTCTATATGCAATGATGCATGTGCTAATCGATGTACAGTATGTGTCACCAAGTATAGCTATTGGTCACATTAAAAGAAATATTTGATCAAAATAATATGATGACAATGCGAAATAAATTGTAAAACATGCTCCATTTTTCTTATATGTGTGAATGTATGTATGAATGTCTATGTATATATCTATCTATCTATCTATCTATATATATGTATATATATATATATATATATATATATATATATATATATATATATATATATATGCGTGTACGTATGTCGGAAATAAAACAATGGTTCATTTGCCTCTATGTTGTGACTTTCTGACTGAAAAGTTTGAAATTGTACCAGACTAGGTCTAGTCACTGAAAGCTGATCCGTAAACATTTGATCTATAGTCAAGTTTAGACCTTTCTTCGGTCTTGCATAACTGGAATAATACCTTCTGGTCTACTGTGTAATATTTGTTTACCACGGCTTATATTCAATTGAAGATTTGTCTACATTTGCCCTTAGGTACCTAAGTAAACTTATACCTTTCAGTTTCACAAATATTAGCATAGTGTTCGAAAAGAGAGTTATGAAACTCCGAAAGTATATACGAAAGGCAAGGGTCATTTCTTTTGAACAATATCACTTAAATGTTGTATAACATCATAATAACAGGGAATGGTGTATTGTAGTTCATTTTCTTGAGAAATTATAAAGCAATACGATTATCAGTACTCAATATATAAATAAAAGGTGTGAATAGATTCCTGACCACAGCCCAGTACAAATTCTATAATAATGATATTAATCCAGTATTGTGTTCCATATATGGTTCTAGAAAGCCAGGAACTGTTAGGTTTTGTGAACGACCCACTACCCCCACTCCCCCTTCTATATTACAGCTTTCAACACCCATCATCGTTTTGGACATATTAAAAACCCATGACTGCGATAATGAATGTTAGAAAGCTCTTTTTCATGGTGGAATTTTTAGCGATCGATCACAATCATTTCATAACATTTATCTCCCACAACAAGCTTAGTGTGCTAGCAAAACTAAGTAAATGACACAGTTGGTTTATCATTTGATAAATAGGATATTATGTGGCCGTACTTGACAAAATATTCAAGTCTGCAAGAATGTACGAAAGCGTATACACAGTACAGTACTAGTGAGTTACAAGTACTTTTGTGCCAATAACCATTTGCTTTTCTTTTTGTTGTAAAATGCATCTGAAATTTGTCTCCGTCATGCAAACGCAATAGTTCCAATTAGGTTGCACGTTATAAGTATATAATAGTAATAAAAAATATATGTATGTATTTAAACTATAAGTAGCAAATACAATCTTTGGTTATTTTGAAACATAGACTATATCGAAGAAACCGGATAATGTAGGACTAGAATTTATTTACGATCTCTCACATGAATGTGGATCAGTATATGTTTTATATGTTCGACCAATAGTAGGCCTTTCTACAGTATCAAGAAACTATAACAATGTATTTCCAGGCAGTTCTTCATCATCTGCATTGAATTTATTCAATATTGTATTTTAATCATAGAACATTTTGTTTATATCATCAATTTTAACAGTCTTTACCCCATATTTAAGTTTACTTCAGTTACATATTGGTGTATTTCTGATTTATCTGGATAATGTTTGTACATTTTTAAACTTCATAGGTTTTCGTTTTTATCCTTATTCCTATCTAAAAATAAAATCTTCGTTTAACTGCCCTTATATAAACCATTCGTCTCATATTTTGTTTCATTTATTAAACGGCTTGTTTTATTTACTTTTTCTTCCAACTTGAATAAGCGTACTTGTGCCCCATATATGTTTGAAAGAAGGTATGTTTTAAAGCAGACAAATACAATTTGAGAGTTACTAAATACATTTTATACAAATTTCATTTTGTTGACTAAAATAATAAGTGATAGATTTGATTGTGATTTTACTCACGTTATATTTTCATATAAGTCCACTACCGTTCTACTAACTTGGAATTTATTCTTCCTCTATAATTGAAAAAGAGTTTTTCTACAGATCGTATGTTTGCTTTAGATCTAAAAGGTTGTACAGCTTGTATTTCACTTGTTTGAATGAGTAATCTCTTGGCAAATGAATCTTGAGCATCTGATCTTTTGTTCTTGTTACGTTGTATTAGATTCTGAAGTTTTCAGATTTTATCAGTTTCTCATTGAAACGCTTATCCAAAACTGTCAATTTCTTTATATATTTTTTAAAATACATTTTGCGTATACTTTTGCAATGTTATATCTCTTTACTTTCACTGTTCATAATTTCGCTAAAATCAGTCAAACTATATTAATTCCATGGCTCTTGGGAAGACATAGTATACTGTCCGTGGTTTGAATATTAATAAATATGCAGTGAATCAGTACAATTTATAGTGAGCTCATTTAAAAAAAATATTGTAGTGTAAAGAACGTTTGGACTGCTTTTCTAGAACTGCATTGTCAGTAAAAAAATAAAACATAATACATAAATTTAATTCGGTTCTTACTGGAAGTTACAGACTATTTTGGAAAGGATGCTAAATTTGAAGCAGATTCCGACAAAGAAGCAGTTTGATTGTGTCGGTGTACGATTGCTAACCTAATAGCATAAGCGATACTACCAGACAAATACAAATTTATTTACTGGATAGCGGATCTGGAGGTACGCTACATTTGTCAGGAATACTCTTCGTTCGGTCTGCTTGATCTGCATTCACTGAATTATTGGACGTTAGGAATGTTTTCCATGTTGTCTTCCAAGATCAGATCTACGATGAACTGTTTCTCTTCTGAAGTTACCTCTGGTGATTTAGGAGGCTTTGAATTGTCTTCAATTGTTGCCTCACCACCTGCATTTGTGTTAAATTTAATTATAGTCTTAATAAACAGTTACTCGAGTCATTTTTAAGTGATCATCGGGTTCTGTTCAAGTTTTCCTACAGTTACTTTTAAATTTATGATTTCCTCAAGTAACTAGCTACTGGTGCAAAGCAGTCAGCGAAGTGCACTCATGACGTCCCTTCGTCTCCGCTCACGATTTCGTCTTATTCCTTTCTTAGAATTAACGAGTTTATAATTTATAAGCTAGCACTTGGTGCTTAAATTGATAAAACAAACCTAAACAGATGAACGCCAATAAAATATATAATTCCGTTCGTTGTTGCGGATAATCTTTTATCTCATTCTATAAAATTCAAAAAAATGATTAATTTGGAAGGAATATTGTCACCAAATATGTTATTCCTGATATTACAAAATCTGAGAGAAACATTTTTATTTTCGCTGATCTGGCACTTGCAAATATTTAGCATGTTTCCTTAATTCATTTTGAATCAATTTTAACCAACTCCTTGTCAGCTAAGTGGTTAACAGATATTTTCTTTTATGTTCCATTTACAATATTTGTTTTTATTTCGTGTTTGTATTATTTTTTATGCTGTACCTTACGTATACATTGTCGTCTTTATTTAGTGTACTGACGTCATGATCTATCCCAGTTCCTTTTCAAGTTCTGTTTCATGAATTTAAATAATGTAAGATGGCTAAAGAAGGTACTGGTCAAGAGTTTGAGAATCTTGGATTACATGATACATTTGATGACAAATTTGTTAATATGTATTAGGGTAACAAAATAATAGATGTAGTTAGTAGAGGAGAAAATTCATTTATTAAGGTGTTTTCTATCCAACAAAAAGCATCTTACTAATTTATTACATAACAAAAGGACTAACTGCACAAAGGATATATTAATCATGGCCTAGAGATAGACGAAACACAATCTAACTAAATAAAGCCTCGTTTAATTATTGTTACATGCATTGTATTACAAATAAAATGGTAGCGTTGGTATTCAAAATGTCACAAATTGGCAGCAGATGAAATGCTTGTCAACTAATACCATATCGAAAAAATAGGTGGTTTGTTTTTGGTGTGTTCGTAATGTTGAAAACAATAGGAAAATTATACGATCGCGTAGTTGTACATCTATGGTATTAGAAAATCCTGCAGATATGCAGAAGATAGCAGTTCCTGAAGACATACAATTGCAAGTATTGAGCACAAATGAATCATTTCTCACACGCTTAAAAGAGGTAGAAGCTTTAATAGATGAATATATTGACACAATTTAGGGTTATATGTCTGATAAATTAATTACAATGCAAACAAAAAAGATAATAAACTGGTTTATGTGGAAGCAATACGACCAAAATGATGTCATATGAATGATGACTAAGAAATGTATGTTGATGAGGCAGCATACACACAAGAGAAATTTGAAAAGAAACAATGAACACAACAAAGCAAAACTGAAAGAAATACTACCGAATATTTAAAGTACAAAGGGGAACAATAGTTGGACATTTGACAGATATATACAAGTAGTTTAGGGAAAATATGAAAGGAAAAATCGCAGAGTTAGACACAAATTTATATTCAGCTCAAGGCTAAGAAAATGGCGTAAGAACTGATACACTATTGGTAGCTCATGGAAGAATATTAACAACTACTGGCATAATAATAACAATGTATAAGACATTTAACAAAAGGGGATGGAATAGTCGTGCTGGTTGTGGAGGTAACAACGTAGTTGGCAATAACACCAGTGGTTCCATATTTTCCATCATTGATTCATTAAACGAAACACGAACAATATCGGTGAATATTGGTTTAGGTTAGTTAAATAAGCACAAGCTGTACTGCCTTGAATCATTGGTGCTGTAATAAGCTGGCTTTTATTACCAACCAGAGAGTTATTTCTTTAAAAGCTGCTAATACAATTTAGATAACTCTTGCACTGATTGGTTTGTTCATTCAAATGATACTAAAAATGTTGTTCTTAGTAACCAAAAGAGTAAAAGGAAAAGTATTCCTACAAAACAGCATCCGTAAATAAAAACAAACAATAAATAAATTACGCGAGCTCGTTCAACCATGGGCATAATTCTAAACGCTTGTTAATTTGTATTATGCCCATTTGCATTCGCTGTGCCTAGTTTACTATTTTGTTTCGTATTGTTAACATTTGTTTCGTTCTTACCTTCATTGTTTAAATCCTTTGCTTTTCGTCATCATCGTCAGTTTGTTCTATTATCATCACTCAGGCAAGCACACCTATTTAGATTGTTTTCACCTTGTTCACTGTTTGCCATTTGACGAATTGTTTTGAAGTTTGTATCAGCTTCTTAGGTTTTTACCACCTCAGTATTTTAGGTAGAATTTATTCCAAGAAGAATTGTATTAGTTGTAGAAATTATTCCTATGCTACGTATTGTTATGGCCATATCACTAGATAACAAAAATATACCGTCATCAACACCCGATTAGGTTTGTTTAACGTTTGAATCTGAAATATATTTCTGAATTCGTAGTGTGATGTTTTCATCAAAATTACAGTCATGTTTACCCCATTTATATTTTCGGAACAACCGTTTCTCTATCTATTCAAGAGTGTATTCGTTGTTCTATTTTGTAGTTGAGCATCTAAAATACATGTCACATATAATCTAATGCTCTGATTTAGATGATTTATTCATTCAACTTTTAGTCTATAGCAACTAATGAAAAGGAATGAATCAATCATTTTTCTTCAGGTATAGTGAGAAAGGTATAGTACTCAAAACTGCATCGTATATTCCATCCTCTATTCCACCAATTGCTTTTGACATGTTTCATGCCTAATTATCCCATCATCAGTAATTCACCTCTCTATTCTGTAATACATTATATGACTATTATTATGTATATGTTAAAATTTTCCCTTATATATTTCACCAATCACCACTAGGAGAAATATTAAAGTTATTACAGATTATGCCAAATTGTTTAGATTTAGTTTGTTCTATTCGTTGGATGAAAACATTGATCAGTGCGTAATATGTTGAGTAACTCAGGACATACGCTCTAATTTTTCAAACAAATTGCGACGACCAGTGGCCTATCATTTATGTAAATTGTTTACGACTGTTCCTTAGTATTTAGCAAAAATTGTTCAAATCTATCGCAAACAAAAATGGCTAAAATAGTTATGATTAATATGCCTGATTAGTGCGAAATCGCATTTTTGATATAGGAATGAGACCATTCATTATTCATTAAATAGGACATTAGTCTCGTGGTGGGGCGGGGGTATATGGATACCGCATGTAATACTATGGATTGGGTCACTGGCTGTAATAGCTGCCTGGATGTTTCCTTTTTTAATTTTCCGATACCTTTATACACTGACTTTAAGATTTACATAGAGTTTGTCTGCGCAGGTACAGGTTTTTCTATTGGTCTCGGCAGGTTAAAATCTGGAGACAATTGCAAACGTAGCAAATTATTTCTCATAATTAATTTGTAAACTGAAGCCTTTGCAAACCTTTAGAAAAATAAATGTTTTGATAATGGACGTAATATCATGTGTTTTTTTTATACTAAGTAATGCATGTTCATATGTATTAATTGGGTTTTATGTATAATGCAACCAATTTTCTTAAATAGCACATAGTTAGCAAAATGGAGATAACTCTTGAAACAAATATGCATGTAATAATAAATATAGACTTAGAAAAAGCAAACAATTACTTTTAGCGCAGAATGTGTACATGTTTTTATGTATGTATGTATGTATGTATGTATGTATGTATGTATGTATGTATGTATGTATGTATGTATGTATGTATGTATGTATGTATGAGTGTACTTGATTAAAGCCAAATATATATTTCCCTGTGTATATATGTCTATATGCAATGATGCATGTGCTAATCGATGTACAGTATGTGTCACCAAGTATAGCTATTGGTCACATTAAAAGAAATATTTGATCAAAATAATATGATGACAATGCGAAATAAATTGTAAAACATGCTCCATTTTTCTTATATGTGTGAATGTATGTATGAATGTCTATGTATATATCTATCTATCTATCTATCTATATATATGTATATATATATATATATATATATATATATATATATATATATATATATATGCGTGTACGTATGTCGGAAATAAAACAATGGTTCATTTGCCTCTATGTTGTGACTTTCTGACTGAAAAGTTTGAAATTGTACCAGACTAGGTCTAGTCACTGAAAGCTGATCCGTAAACATTTGATCTATAGTCAAGTTTAGACCTTTCTTCGGTCTTGCATAACTGGAATAATACCTTCTGGTCTACTGTGTAATATTTGTTTACCACGGCTTATATTCAATTGAAGATTTGTCTACATTTGCCCTTAGGTACCTAAGTAAACTTATACCTTTCAGTTTCACAAATATTAGCATAGTGTTCGAAAAGAGAGTTATGAAACTCCGAAAGTATATACGAAAGGCAAGGGTCATTTCTTTTGAACAATATCACTTAAATGTTGTATAACATCATAATAACAGGGAATGGTGTATTGTAGTTCATTTTCTTGAGAAATTATAAAGCAATACGATTATCAGTACTCAATATATAAATAAAAGGTGTGAATAGATTCCTGACCACAGCCCAGTACAAATTCTATAATAATGATATTAATCCAGTATTGTGTTCCATATATGGTTCTAGAAAGCCAGGAACTGTTAGGTTTTGTGAACGACCCACTACCCCCACTCCCCCTTCTATATTACAGCTTTCAACACCCATCATCGTTTTGGACATATTAAAAACCCATGACTGCGATAATGAATGTTAGAAAGCTCTTTTTCATGGTGGAATTTTTAGCGATCGATCACAATCATTTCATAACATTTATCTCCCACAACAAGCTTAGTGTGCTAGCAAAACTAAGTAAATGACACAGTTGGTTTATCATTTGATAAATAGGATATTATGTGGCCGTACTTGACAAAATATTCAAGTCTGCAAGAATGTACGAAAGCGTATACACAGTACAGTACTAGTGAGTTACAAGTACTTTTGTGCCAATAACCATTTGCTTTTCTTTTTGTTGTAAAATGCATCTGAAATTTGTCTCCGTCATGCAAACGCAATAGTTCCAATTAGGTTGCACGTTATAAGTATATAATAGTAATAAAAAATATATGTATGTATTTAAACTATAAGTAGCAAATACAATCTTTGGTTATTTTGAAACATAGACTATATCGAAGAAACCGGATAATGTAGGACTAGAATTTATTTACGATCTCTCACATGAATGTGGATCAGTATATGTTTTATATGTTCGACCAATAGTAGGCCTTTCTACAGTATCAAGAAACTATAACAATGTATTTCCAGGCAGTTCTTCATCATCTGCATTGAATTTATTCAATATTGTATTTTAATCATAGAACATTTTGTTTATATCATCAATTTTAACAGTCTTTACCCCATATTTAAGTTTACTTCAGTTACATATTGGTGTATTTCTGATTTATCTGGATAATGTTTGTACATTTTTAAACTTCATAGGTTTTCGTTTTTATCCTTATTCCTATCTAAAAATAAAATCTTCGTTTAACTGCCCTTATATAAACCATTCGTCTCATATTTTGTTTCATTTATTAAACGGCTTGTTTTATTTACTTTTTCTTCCAACTTGAATAAGCGTACTTGTGCCCCATATATGTTTGAAAGAAGGTATGTTTTAAAGCAGACAAATACAATTTGAGAGTTACTAAATACATTTTATACAAATTTCATTTTGTTGACTAAAATAATAAGTGATAGATTTGATTGTGATTTTACTCACGTTATATTTTCATATAAGTCCACTACCGTTCTACTAACTTGGAATTTATTCTTCCTCTATAATTGAAAAAGAGTTTTTCTACAGATCGTATGTTTGCTTTAGATCTAAAAGGTTGTACAGCTTGTATTTCACTTGTTTGAATGAGTAATCTCTTGGCAAATGAATCTTGAGCATCTGATCTTTTGTTCTTGTTACGTTGTATTAGATTCTGAAGTTTTCAGATTTTATCAGTTTCTCATTGAAACGCTTATCCAAAACTGTCAATTTCTTTATATATTTTTTAAAATACATTTTGCGTATACTTTTGCAATGTTATATCTCTTTACTTTCACTGTTCATAATTTCGCTAAAATCAGTCAAACTATATTAATTCCATGGCTCTTGGGAAGACATAGTATACTGTCCGTGGTTTGAATATTAATAAATATGCAGTGAATCAGTACAATTTATAGTGAGCTCATTTAAAAAAAATATTGTAGTGTAAAGAACGTTTGGACTGCTTTTCTAGAACTGCATTGTCAGTAAAAAAATAAAACATAATACATAAATTTAATTCGGTTCTTACTGGAAGTTACAGACTATTTTGGAAAGGATGCTAAATTTGAAGCAGATTCCGACAAAGAAGCAGTTTGATTGTGTCGGTGTACGATTGCTAACCTAATAGCATAAGCGATACTACCAGACAAATACAAATTTATTTACTGGATAGCGGATCTGGAGGTACGCTACATTTGTCAGGAATACTCTTCGTTCGGTCTGCTTGATCTGCATTCACTGAATTATTGGACGTTAGGAATGTTTTCCATGTTGTCTTCCAAGATCAGATCTACGATGAACTGTTTCTCTTCTGAAGTTACCTCTGGTGATTTAGGAGGCTTTGAATTGTCTTCAATTGTTGCCTCACCACCTGCATTTGTGTTAAATTTAATTATAGTCTTAATAAACAGTTACTCGAGTCATTTTTAAGTGATCATCGGGTTCTGTTCAAGTTTTCCTACAGTTACTTTTAAATTTATGATTTCCTCAAGTAACTAGCTACTGGTGCAAAGCAGTCAGCGAAGTGCACTCATGACGTCCCTTCGTCTCCGCTCACGATTTCGTCTTATTCCTTTCTTAGAATTAACGAGTTTATAATTTATAAGCTAGCACTTGGTGCTTAAATTGATAAAACAAACCTAAACAGATGAACGCCAATAAAATATATAATTCCGTTCGTTGTTGCGGATAATCTTTTATCTCATTCTATAAAATTCAAAAAAATGATTAATTTGGAAGGAATATTGTCACCAAATATGTTATTCCTGATATTACAAAATCTGAGAGAAACATTTTTATTTTCGCTGATCTGGCACTTGCAAATATTTAGCATGTTTCCTTAATTCATTTTGAATCAATTTTAACCAACTCCTTGTCAGCTAAGTGGTTAACAGATATTTTCTTTTATGTTCCATTTACAATATTTGTTTTTATTTCGTGTTTGTATTATTTTTTATGCTGTACCTTACGTATACATTGTCGTCTTTATTTAGTGTACTGACGTCATGATCTATCCCAGTTCCTTTTCAAGTTCTGTTTCATGAATTTAAATAATGTAAGATGGCTAAAGAAGGTACTGGTCAAGAGTTTGAGAATCTTGGATTACATGATACATTTGATGACAAATTTGTTAATATGTATTAGGGTAACAAAATAATAGATGTAGTTAGTAGAGGAGAAAATTCATTTATTAAGGTGTTTTCTATCCAACAAAAAGCATCTTACTAATTTATTACATAACAAAAGGACTAACTGCACAAAGGATATATTAATCATGGCCTAGAGATAGACGAAACACAATCTAACTAAATAAAGCCTCGTTTAATTATTGTTACATGCATTGTATTACAAATAAAATGGTAGCGTTGGTATTCAAAATGTCACAAATTGGCAGCAGATGAAATGCTTGTCAACTAATACCATATCGAAAAAATAGGTGGTTTGTTTTTGGTGTGTTCGTAATGTTGAAAACAATAGGAAAATTATACGATCGCGTAGTTGTACATCTATGGTATTAGAAAATCCTGCAGATATGCAGAAGATAGCAGTTCCTGAAGACATACAATTGCAAGTATTGAGCACAAATGAATCATTTCTCACACGCTTAAAAGAGGTAGAAGCTTTAATAGATGAATATATTGACACAATTTAGGGTTATATGTCTGATAAATTAATTACAATGCAAACAAAAAAGATAATAAACTGGTTTATGTGGAAGCAATACGACCAAAATGATGTCATATGAATGATGACTAAGAAATGTATGTTGATGAGGCAGCATACACACAAGAGAAATTTGAAAAGAAACAATGAACACAACAAAGCAAAACTGAAAGAAATACTACCGAATATTTAAAGTACAAAGGGGAACAATAGTTGGACATTTGACAGATATATACAAGTAGTTTAGGGAAAATATGAAAGGAAAAATCGCAGAGTTAGACACAAATTTATATTCAGCTCAAGGCTAAGAAAATGGCGTAAGAACTGATACACTATTGGTAGCTCATGGAAGAATATTAACAACTACTGGCATAATAATAACAATGTATAAGACATTTAACAAAAGGGGATGGAATAGTCGTGCTGGTTGTGGAGGTAACAACGTAGTTGGCAATAACACCAGTGGTTCCATATTTTCCATCATTGATTCATTAAACGAAACACGAACAATATCGGTGAATATTGGTTTAGGTTAGTTAAATAAGCACAAGCTGTACTGCCTTGAATCATTGGTGCTGTAATAAGCTGGCTTTTATTACCAACCAGAGAGTTATTTCTTTAAAAGCTGCTAATACAATTTAGATAACTCTTGCACTGATTGGTTTGTTCATTCAAATGATACTAAAAATGTTGTTCTTAGTAACCAAAAGAGTAAAAGGAAAAGTATTCCTACAAAACAGCATCCGTAAATAAAAACAAACAATAAATAAATTACGCGAGCTCGTTCAACCATGGGCATAATTCTAAACGCTTGTTAATTTGTATTATGCCCATTTGCATTCGCTGTGCCTAGTTTACTATTTTGTTTCGTATTGTTAACATTTGTTTCGTTCTTACCTTCATTGTTTAAATCCTTTGCTTTTCGTCATCATCGTCAGTTTGTTCTATTATCATCACTCAGGCAAGCACACCTATTTAGATTGTTTTCACCTTGTTCACTGTTTGCCATTTGACGAATTGTTTTGAAGTTTGTATCAGCTTCTTAGGTTTTTACCACCTCAGTATTTTAGGTAGAATTTATTCCAAGAAGAATTGTATTAGTTGTAGAAATTATTCCTATGCTACGTATTGTTATGGCCATATCACTAGATAACAAAAATATACCGTCATCAACACCCGATTAGGTTTGTTTAACGTTTGAATCTGAAATATATTTCTGAATTCGTAGTGTGATGTTTTCATCAAAATTACAGTCATGTTTACCCCCATTTATATTTTCGGAACAACCGTTTCTCTATCTATTCAAGAGTGTATTCGTTGTTCTATTTTGTAGTTGAGCATCTAAAATACATGTCACATATAATCTAATGCTCTGATTTAGATGATTTATTCATTCAACTTTTAGTCTATAGCAACTAATGAAAAGGAATGAATCAATCATTTTTCTTCAGGTATAGTGAGAAAGGTATAGTACTCAAAACTGCATCGTATATTCCATCCTCTATTCCACCAATTGCTTTTGACATGTTTCATGCCTAATTATCCCATCATCAGTAATTCACCTCTCTATTCTGTAATACATTATATGACTATTATTATGTATATGTTAAAATTTTCCCTTATATATTTCACCAATCACCACTAGGAGAAATATTAAAGTTATTACAGATTATGCCAAATTGTTTAGATTTAGTTTGTTCTATTCGTTGGATGAAAACATTGATCAGTGCGTAATATGTTGAGTAACTCAGGACATACGCTCTAATTTTTCAAACAAATTGCGACGACCAGTGGCCTATCATTTATGTAAATTGTTTACGACTGTTCCTTAGTATTTAGCAAAAATTGTTCAAATCTATCGCAAACAAAAATGGCTAAAATAGTTATGATTAATATGCCTGATTAGTGCGAAATCGCATTTTTGATATAGGAATGAGACCATTCATTATTCATTAAATAGGACATTAGTCTCGTGGTGGGGCGGGGGTATATGGATACCGCATGTAATACTATGGATTGGGTCACTGGCTGTAATAGCTGCCTGGATGTTTCCTTTTTTAATTTTCCGATACCTTTATACACTGACTTTAAGATTTACATAGAGTTTGTCTGCGCAGGTACAGGTTTTTCTATTGGTCTCGGCAGGTTAAAATCTGGAGACAATTGCAAACGTAGCAAATTATTTCTCATAATTAATTTGTAAACTGAAGCCTTTGCAAACCTTTAGAAAAATAAATGTTTTGATAATGGACGTAATATCATGTGTTTTTTTTATACTAAGTAATGCATGTTCATATGTATTAATTGGGTTTTATGTATAATGCAACCAATTTTCTTAAATAGCACATAGTTAGCAAAATGGAGATAACTCTTGAAACAAATATGCATGTAATAATAAATATAGACTTAGAAAAAGCAAACAATTACTTTTAGCGCAGAATGTGTACATGTTTTTATGTATGTATGTATGTATGTATGTATGTATGTATGTATGTATGTATGTATGTATGTATGTATGTATGTATGTATGTATGAGTGTACTTGATTAAAGCCAAATATATATTTCCCTGTGTATATATGTCTATATGCAATGATGCATGTGCTAATCGATGTACAGTATGTGTCACCAAGTATAGCTATTGGTCACATTAAAAGAAATATTTGATCAAAATAATATGATGACAATGCGAAATAAATTGTAAAACATGCTCCATTTTTCTTATATGTGTGAATGTATGTATGAATGTCTATGTATATATCTATCTATCTATCTATCTATCTATATATATGTATATATATATATATATATATATATATATATATATATATATATATATATATATATGCGTGTACGTATGTCGGAAATAAAACAATGGTTCATTTGCCTCTATGTTGTGACTTTCTGACTGAAAAGTTTGAAATTGTACCAGACTAGGTCTAGTCACTGAAAGCTGATCCGTAAACATTTGATCTATAGTCAAGTTTAGACCTTTCTTCGGTCTTGCATAACTGGAATAATACCTTCTGGTCTACTGTGTAATATTTGTTTACCACGGCTTATATTCAATTGAAGATTTGTCTACATTTGCCCTTAGGTACCTAAGTAAACTTATACCTTTCAGTTTCACAAATATTAGCATAGTGTTCGAAAAGAGAGTTATGAAACTCCGAAAGTATATACGAAAGGCAAGGGTCATTTCTTTTGAACAATATCACTTAAATGTTGTATAACATCATAATAACAGGGAATGGTGTATTGTAGTTCATTTTCTTGAGAAATTATAAAGCAATACGATTATCAGTACTCAATATATAAATAAAAGGTGTGAATAGATTCCTGACCACAGCCCAGTACAAATTCTATAATAATGATATTAATCCAGTATTGTGTTCCATATATGGTTCTAGAAAGCCAGGAACTGTTAGGTTTTGTGAACGACCCACTACCCCCACTCCCCCTTCTATATTACAGCTTTCAACACCCATCATCGTTTTGGACATATTAAAAACCCATGACTGCGATAATGAATGTTAGAAAGCTCTTTTTCATGGTGGAATTTTTAGCGATCGATCACAATCATTTCATAACATTTATCTCCCACAACAAGCTTAGTGTGCTAGCAAAACTAAGTAAATGACACAGTTGGTTTATCATTTGATAAATAGGATATTATGTGGCCGTACTTGACAAAATATTCAAGTCTGCAAGAATGTACGAAAGCGTATACACAGTACAGTACTAGTGAGTTACAAGTACTTTTGTGCCAATAACCATTTGCTTTTCTTTTTGTTGTAAAATGCATCTGAAATTTGTCTCCGTCATGCAAACGCAATAGTTCCAATTAGGTTGCACGTTATAAGTATATAATAGTAATAAAAAATATATGTATGTATTTAAACTATAAGTAGCAAATACAATCTTTGGTTATTTTGAAACATAGACTATATCGAAGAAACCGGATAATGTAGGACTAGAATTTATTTACGATCTCTCACATGAATGTGGATCAGTATATGTTTTATATGTTCGACCAATAGTAGGCCTTTCTACAGTATCAAGAAACTATAACAATGTATTTCCAGGCAGTTCTTCATCATCTGCATTGAATTTATTCAATATTGTATTTTAATCATAGAACATTTTGTTTATATCATCAATTTTAACAGTCTTTACCCCATATTTAAGTTTACTTCAGTTACATATTGGTGTATTTCTGATTTATCTGGATAATGTTTGTACATTTTTAAACTTCATAGGTTTTCGTTTTTATCCTTATTCCTATCTAAAAATAAAATCTTCGTTTAACTGCCCTTATATAAACCATTCGTCTCATATTTTGTTTCATTTATTAAACGGCTTGTTTTATTTACTTTTTCTTCCAACTTGAATAAGCGTACTTGTGCCCCATATATGTTTGAAAGAAGGTATGTTTTAAAGCAGACAAATACAATTTGAGAGTTACTAAATACATTTTATACAAATTTCATTTTGTTGACTAAAATAATAAGTGATAGATTTGATTGTGATTTTACTCACGTTATATTTTCATATAAGTCCACTACCGTTCTACTAACTTGGAATTTATTCTTCCTCTATAATTGAAAAAGAGTTTTTCTACAGATCGTATGTTTGCTTTAGATCTAAAAGGTTGTACAGCTTGTATTTCACTTGTTTGAATGAGTAATCTCTTGGCAAATGAATCTTGAGCATCTGATCTTTTGTTCTTGTTACGTTGTATTAGATTCTGAAGTTTTCAGATTTTATCAGTTTCTCATTGAAACGCTTATCCAAAACTGTCAATTTCTTTATATATTTTTTAAAATACATTTTGCGTATACTTTTGCAATGTTATATCTCTTTACTTTCACTGTTCATAATTTCGCTAAAATCAGTCAAACTATATTAATTCCATGGCTCTTGGGAAGACATAGTATACTGTCCGTGGTTTGAATATTAATAAATATGCAGTGAATCAGTACAATTTATAGTGAGCTCATTTAAAAAAAATATTGTAGTGTAAAGAACGTTTGGACTGCTTTTCTAGAACTGCATTGTCAGTAAAAAAATAAAACATAATACATAAATTTAATTCGGTTCTTACTGGAAGTTACAGACTATTTTGGAAAGGATGCTAAATTTGAAGCAGATTCCGACAAAGAAGCAGTTTGATTGTGTCGGTGTACGATTGCTAACCTAATAGCATAAGCGATACTACCAGACAAATACAAATTTATTTACTGGATAGCGGATCTGGAGGTACGCTACATTTGTCAGGAATACTCTTCGTTCGGTCTGCTTGATCTGCATTCACTGAATTATTGGACGTTAGGAATGTTTTCCATGTTGTCTTCCAAGATCAGATCTACGATGAACTGTTTCTCTTCTGAAGTTACCTCTGGTGATTTAGGAGGCTTTGAATTGTCTTCAATTGTTGCCTCACCACCTGCATTTGTGTTAAATTTAATTATAGTCTTAATAAACAGTTACTCGAGTCATTTTTAAGTGATCATCGGGTTCTGTTCAAGTTTTCCTACAGTTACTTTTAAATTTATGATTTCCTCAAGTAACTAGCTACTGGTGCAAAGCAGTCAGCGAAGTGCACTCATGACGTCCCTTCGTCTCCGCTCACGATTTCGTCTTATTCCTTTCTTAGAATTAACGAGTTTATAATTTATAAGCTAGCACTTGGTGCTTAAATTGATAAAACAAACCTAAACAGATGAACGCCAATAAAATATATAATTCCGTTCGTTGTTGCGGATAATCTTTTATCTCATTCTATAAAATTCAAAAAAATGATTAATTTGGAAGGAATATTGTCACCAAATATGTTATTCCTGATATTACAAAATCTGAGAGAAACATTTTTATTTTCGCTGATCTGGCACTTGCAAATATTTAGCATGTTTCCTTAATTCATTTTGAATCAATTTTAACCAACTCCTTGTCAGCTAAGTGGTTAACAGATATTTTCTTTTATGTTCCATTTACAATATTTGTTTTTATTTCGTGTTTGTATTATTTTTTATGCTGTACCTTACGTATACATTGTCGTCTTTATTTAGTGTACTGACGTCATGATCTATCCCAGTTCCTTTTCAAGTTCTGTTTCATGAATTTAAATAATGTAAGATGGCTAAAGAAGGTACTGGTCAAGAGTTTGAGAATCTTGGATTACATGATACATTTGATGACAAATTTGTTAATATGTATTAGGGTAACAAAATAATAGATGTAGTTAGTAGAGGAGAAAATTCATTTATTAAGGTGTTTTCTATCCAACAAAAAGCATCTTACTAATTTATTACATAACAAAAGGACTAACTGCACAAAGGATATATTAATCATGGCCTAGAGATAGACGAAACACAATCTAACTAAATAAAGCCTCGTTTAATTATTGTTACATGCATTGTATTACAAATAAAATGGTAGCGTTGGTATTCAAAATGTCACAAATTGGCAGCAGATGAAATGCTTGTCAACTAATACCATATCGAAAAAATAGGTGGTTTGTTTTTGGTGTGTTCGTAATGTTGAAAACAATAGGAAAATTATACGATCGCGTAGTTGTACATCTATGGTATTAGAAAATCCTGCAGATATGCAGAAGATAGCAGTTCCTGAAGACATACAATTGCAAGTATTGAGCACAAATGAATCATTTCTCACACGCTTAAAAGAGGTAGAAGCTTTAATAGATGAATATATTGACACAATTTAGGGTTATATGTCTGATAAATTAATTACAATGCAAACAAAAAAGATAATAAACTGGTTTATGTGGAAGCAATACGACCAAAATGATGTCATATGAATGATGACTAAGAAATGTATGTTGATGAGGCAGCATACACACAAGAGAAATTTGAAAAGAAACAATGAACACAACAAAGCAAAACTGAAAGAAATACTACCGAATATTTAAAGTACAAAGGGGAACAATAGTTGGACATTTGACAGATATATACAAGTAGTTTAGGGAAAATATGAAAGGAAAAATCGCAGAGTTAGACACAAATTTATATTCAGCTCAAGGCTAAGAAAATGGCGTAAGAACTGATACACTATTGGTAGCTCATGGAAGAATATTAACAACTACTGGCATAATAATAACAATGTATAAGACATTTAACAAAAGGGGATGGAATAGTCGTGCTGGTTGTGGAGGTAACAACGTAGTTGGCAATAACACCAGTGGTTCCATATTTTCCATCATTGATTCATTAAACGAAACACGAACAATATCGGTGAATATTGGTTTAGGTTAGTTAAATAAGCACAAGCTGTACTGCCTTGAATCATTGGTGCTGTAATAAGCTGGCTTTTATTACCAACCAGAGAGTTATTTCTTTAAAAGCTGCTAATACAATTTAGATAACTCTTGCACTGATTGGTTTGTTCATTCAAATGATACTAAAAATGTTGTTCTTAGTAACCAAAAGAGTAAAAGGAAAAGTATTCCTACAAAACAGCATCCGTAAATAAAAACAAACAATAAATAAATTACGCGAGCTCGTTCAACCATGGGCATAATTCTAAACGCTTGTTAATTTGTATTATGCCCATTTGCATTCGCTGTGCCTAGTTTACTATTTTGTTTCGTATTGTTAACATTTGTTTCGTTCTTACCTTCATTGTTTAAATCCTTTGCTTTTCGTCATCATCGTCAGTTTGTTCTATTATCATCACTCAGGCAAGCACACCTATTTAGATTGTTTTCACCTTGTTCACTGTTTGCCATTTGACGAATTGTTTTGAAGTTTGTATCAGCTTCTTAGGTTTTTACCACCTCAGTATTTTAGGTAGAATTTATTCCAAGAAGAATTGTATTAGTTGTAGAAATTATTCCTATGCTACGTATTGTTATGGCCATATCACTAGATAACAAAAATATACCGTCATCAACACCCGATTAGGTTTGTTTAACGTTTGAATCTGAAATATATTTCTGAATTCGTAGTGTGATGTTTTCATCAAAATTACAGTCATGTTTACCCCATTTATATTTTCGGAACAACCGTTTCTCTATCTATTCAAGAGTGTATTCGTTGTTCTATTTTGTAGTTGAGCATCTAAAATACATGTCACATATAATCTAATGCTCTGATTTAGATGATTTATTCATTCAACTTTTAGTCTATAGCAACTAATGAAAAGGAATGAATCAATCATTTTTCTTCAGGTATAGTGAGAAAGGTATAGTACTCAAAACTGCATCGTATATTCCATCCTCTATTCCACCAATTGCTTTTGACATGTTTCATGCCTAATTATCCCATCATCAGTAATTCACCTCTCTATTCTGTAATACATTATATGACTATTATTATGTATATGTTAAAATTTTCCCTTATATATTTCACCAATCACCACTAGGAGAAATATTAAAGTTATTACAGATTATGCCAAATTGTTTAGATTTAGTTTGTTCTATTCGTTGGATGAAAACATTGATCAGTGCGTAATATGTTGAGTAACTCAGGACATACGCTCTAATTTTTCAAACAAATTGCGACGACCAGTGGCCTATCATTTATGTAAATTGTTTACGACTGTTCCTTAGTATTTAGCAAAAATTGTTCAAATCTATCGCAAACAAAAATGGCTAAAATAGTTATGATTAATATGCCTGATTAGTGCGAAATCGCATTTTTGATATAGGAATGAGACCATTCATTATTCATTAAATAGGACATTAGTCTCGTGGTGGGGCGGGGGTATATGGATACCGCATGTAATACTATGGATTGGGTCACTGGCTGTAATAGCTGCCTGGATGTTTCCTTTTTTAATTTTCCGATACCTTTATACACTGACTTTAAGATTTACATAGAGTTTGTCTGCGCAGGTACAGGTTTTTCTATTGGTCTCGGCAGGTTAAAATCTGGAGACAATTGCAAACGTAGCAAATTATTTCTCATAATTAATTTGTAAACTGAAGCCTTTGCAAACCTTTAGAAAAATAAATGTTTTGATAATGGACGTAATATCATGTGTTTTTTTTATACTAAGTAATGCATGTTCATATGTATTAATTGGGTTTTATGTATAATGCAACCAATTTTCTTAAATAGCACATAGTTAGCAAAATGGAGATAACTCTTGAAACAAATATGCATGTAATAATAAATATAGACTTAGAAAAAGCAAACAATTACTTTTAGCGCAGAATGTGTACATGTTTTTATGTATGTATGTATGTATGTATGTATGTATGTATGTATGTATGTATGTATGTATGTATGTATGTATGTATGTATGTATGTATGTATGAGTGTACTTGATTAAAGCCAAATATATATTTCCCTGTGTATATATGTCTATATGCAATGATGCATGTGCTAATCGATGTACAGTATGTGTCACCAAGTATAGCTATTGGTCACATTAAAAGAAATATTTGATCAAAATAATATGATGACAATGCGAAATAAATTGTAAAACATGCTCCATTTTTCTTATATGTGTGAATGTATGTATGAATGTCTATGTATATATCTATCTATCTATCTATCTATCTATATATATGTATATATATATATATATATATATATATATATATATATATATATATATATATGCGTGTACGTATGTCGGAAATAAAACAATGGTTCATTTGCCTCTATGTTGTGACTTTCTGACTGAAAAGTTTGAAATTGTACCAGACTAGGTCTAGTCACTGAAAGCTGATCCGTAAACATTTGATCTATAGTCAAGTTTAGACCTTTCTTCGGTCTTGCATAACTGGAATAATACCTTCTGGTCTACTGTGTAATATTTGTTTACCACGGCTTATATTCAATTGAAGATTTGTCTACATTTGCCCTTAGGTACCTAAGTAAACTTATACCTTTCAGTTTCACAAATATTAGCATAGTGTTCGAAAAGAGAGTTATGAAACTCCGAAAGTATATACGAAAGGCAAGGGTCATTTCTTTTGAACAATATCACTTAAATGTTGTATAACATCATAATAACAGGGAATGGTGTATTGTAGTTCATTTTCTTGAGAAATTATAAAGCAATACGATTATCAGTACTCAATATATAAATAAAAGGTGTGAATAGATTCCTGACCACAGCCCAGTACAAATTCTATAATAATGATATTAATCCAGTATTGTGTTCCATATATGGTTCTAGAAAGCCAGGAACTGTTAGGTTTTGTGAACGACCCACTACCCCCACTCCCCCTTCTATATTACAGCTTTCAACACCCATCATCGTTTTGGACATATTAAAAACCCATGACTGCGATAATGAATGTTAGAAAGCTCTTTTTCATGGTGGAATTTTTAGCGATCGATCACAATCATTTCATAACATTTATCTCCCACAACAAGCTTAGTGTGCTAGCAAAACTAAGTAAATGACACAGTTGGTTTATCATTTGATAAATAGGATATTATGTGGCCGTACTTGACAAAATATTCAAGTCTGCAAGAATGTACGAAAGCGTATACACAGTACAGTACTAGTGAGTTACAAGTACTTTTGTGCCAATAACCATTTGCTTTTCTTTTTGTTGTAAAATGCATCTGAAATTTGTCTCCGTCATGCAAACGCAATAGTTCCAATTAGGTTGCACGTTATAAGTATATAATAGTAATAAAAAATATATGTATGTATTTAAACTATAAGTAGCAAATACAATCTTTGGTTATTTTGAAACATAGACTATATCGAAGAAACCGGATAATGTAGGACTAGAATTTATTTACGATCTCTCACATGAATGTGGATCAGTATATGTTTTATATGTTCGACCAATAGTAGGCCTTTCTACAGTATCAAGAAACTATAACAATGTATTTCCAGGCAGTTCTTCATCATCTGCATTGAATTTATTCAATATTGTATTTTAATCATAGAACATTTTGTTTATATCATCAATTTTAACAGTCTTTACCCCATATTTAAGTTTACTTCAGTTACATATTGGTGTATTTCTGATTTATCTGGATAATGTTTGTACATTTTTAAACTTCATAGGTTTTCGTTTTTATCCTTATTCCTATCTAAAAATAAAATCTTCGTTTAACTGCCCTTATATAAACCATTCGTCTCATATTTTGTTTCATTTATTAAACGGCTTGTTTTATTTACTTTTTCTTCCAACTTGAATAAGCGTACTTGTGCCCCATATATGTTTGAAAGAAGGTATGTTTTAAAGCAGACAAATACAATTTGAGAGTTACTAAATACATTTTATACAAATTTCATTTTGTTGACTAAAATAATAAGTGATAGATTTGATTGTGATTTTACTCACGTTATATTTTCATATAAGTCCACTACCGTTCTACTAACTTGGAATTTATTCTTCCTCTATAATTGAAAAAGAGTTTTTCTACAGATCGTATGTTTGCTTTAGATCTAAAAGGTTGTACAGCTTGTATTTCACTTGTTTGAATGAGTAATCTCTTGGCAAATGAATCTTGAGCATCTGATCTTTTGTTCTTGTTACGTTGTATTAGATTCTGAAGTTTTCAGATTTTATCAGTTTCTCATTGAAACGCTTATCCAAAACTGTCAATTTCTTTATATATTTTTTAAAATACATTTTGCGTATACTTTTGCAATGTTATATCTCTTTACTTTCACTGTTCATAATTTCGCTAAAATCAGTCAAACTATATTAATTCCATGGCTCTTGGGAAGACATAGTATACTGTCCGTGGTTTGAATATTAATAAATATGCAGTGAATCAGTACAATTTATAGTGAGCTCATTTAAAAAAAATATTGTAGTGTAAAGAACGTTTGGACTGCTTTTTCTAGAACTGCATTGTCAGTAAAAAAATAAAACATAATACATAAATTTAATTCGGTTCTTACTGGAAGTTACAGACTATTTTGGAAAGGATGCTAAATTTGAAGCAGATTCCGACAAAGAAGCAGTTTGATTGTGTCGGTGTACGATTGCTAACCTAATAGCATAAGCGATACTACCAGACAAATACAAATTTATTTACTGGATAGCGGATCTGGAGGTACGCTACATTTGTCAGGAATACTCTTCGTTCGGTCTGCTTGATCTGCATTCACTGAATTATTGGACGTTAGGAATGTTTTCCATGTTGTCTTCCAAGATCAGATCTACGATGAACTGTTTCTCTTCTGAAGTTACCTCTGGTGATTTAGGAGGCTTTGATTGTCTTCAATTGTTGCCTCACCACCTGCATTTGTGTTAAATTTAATATAGTCTTAATAAACAGTTACTCGAGTCATTTTTAAGTGATCATCGGGTTCTGTTCAAGTTTTCCTACAGTTACTTTTAAATTTATGATTTCCTCAAGTAACTAGCTACTGGTGCAAAGCAGTCAGCGAAGTGCACTCATGAGCGTCCCTTCGTCTCCGCTCACGATTTCGTCTTATTCCTTTCTTAGAATTAACGAGTTTATAATATATATAAGCTAGCACTTGGTGCATTAAATTGATAAAACAAACCTAAACAGATGAACGCCAATAAAATATATAATTCCGTTCGTTGTTGCGGATAATCTTTTATCTCATTCTATAAAATTCAAAAAAATGATTAATTTGGAAGGAATATTGTCACCAAATATGTTATTCCTGATATTACAAAATCTGAGAGAAACATTTTTATTTTCGCTGATCTGGCACTTGCAATATTTAGCATGTTTCCTTAATTCATTTTGAATCAATTTTAACCAACTCCTTGTCAGCTAAGTGGTTAACAGATATTTTCTTTTATGTTCCATTTACAATATTTGTTTTTTATTTCGTGTTTGTATTATTTTTGTATGCTGTACCTTACGTATACATTGTCGTCTTTATTTAGTGTACTGACGTCATGATCTATCCCAGTTCCTTTTCAAGTTCTGTTTCATGAATTTAAATAATGTAAGATGGCTAAAGAAGGTACTAGGTCAAGAGTTTGAGAATCTTGGATTACATGATACATTTGATGACAAATTTGTTAATATGTATTAGGGTAACAAATAATAGATGTAGTTAGTAGAGGAGAAAATTCATTTATTAAGGGTGTTTTCTATCCAACAAAAAGCATCTTACTAATTTATTACATAACAAAAGGACTAACTGCACAAAGGATATATTAATCATGGCCTAGAGATAGACTAAACACAATCTAACTAAATAAAGCCTCGTTTAATTATTGTTACATGCATTGTATTACAAATAAAATGGTAGCGTTGGTATTCAAAATGTCACAAATTGGCAGCAGATGAAATGCTTGTCAACTAATACCATATCGAAAAAATAGGGTGGTTTGTTTTTGGTGTGTTCGTAATGTTGAAAACAATAGGAAAATTATACGATCGCGTAGTTGTACATCTATGGGTATTAGAAAATCCTGCAGATATGCAGAAGATAGCATTCCTGAATACATACAATTGCCAAGTATTGAGCAACAAATGATCATTTCTCACAACGCTTTAAAAGAGGTAGAAGCTTTAATAGATGAATATATTGACACAATTTAGGGTTATATGTCTGATAAATTAATTACAATGCAAACAAAAAAGATAATAAACTGGTTTATGTGGAAGCAATACGACCAAAATGATGTCATATGAATGATGACTAAGAAATGTATGTTGATGAGGCAGCATACACACAAGAGAAATTTGAAAAGAAACAATGAACACAACAAAGCAAAACTGAAAGAAATACTACCGAATATTTAAAGTACAAAGGGGAACAATAGTTGGGACATTTGACAGATATATACAAGTAGTTTAGGGAAAATATGAAAGGAAAAATCGCAGAGTATAGACACAAATTTATATTCAGACTCAAGGCTAAGAAAATGGCGTAAGAACTGATACACTATTGGTTGCTCATGGAAGAATATTAACAACTACTGGCATAATAATAACAATGTATAAGACATTTAACAAAAGGGGATTGGAATAGTCGTGCTGGTTGTGGAGGGTAACAAACGTAGTTGGCAATAACACCAGTGGTTCCATATTTTCCATCATTGATCATTAAACGAAACACGAACAATATCGTGAATATTGGGTTTAGGTTAGTTAAATAAGCACAAGCTGTACTGCCTTGAATCATTGGTCTGTAATAAGCTGGCTTTTATTACCAACCAGAGAGTTATTTCTTTAAAGCTGCTAATACAATTTAGATAACTCTTGCACTGATTGGTTTGTTTCATTCAAATGATACTAAAAATGTTGTTCTTAGTAACCAAAAGAGTAAAAGGAAAAGTATTCCTACAAAACAGCATCCGTAAATAAAAACAAACAATAAATAAATTACGCGAGCTCGTTCAACCATGGGCAAAATTCTAAACGCTTGTTAATTTGTATTATGCCCATTTGCATACGCTGTGCCTAGTTTACTATTTTTGTTTCGTATTGTTATTAACATTGTTTCGTTCTTACCTTCATTGTTTAAATCCTTTGCTTTTCGTCATCATCGTCAGTTTGTTCTATTATCATCACTCAGGCAAGCTCACCTATTTAGATTGTTTTCACCTTGTTCACTGTTTGCCATTTGACGAATTGTTTTGAAGTTTGTATCAGCTTCTTAGGTTTTTACCACCACCTCAGTATTTTAGGTAGAATTTATTCCAAGAAGAATTGTATTAGTTGTCAGAAATTATTCCTATGCTACGTATTGTGCGTTTATGGCCATATCACTAGATAACAAAAATATACCGTCATCAACACCCGATTAGTTTTGTTTTTAACGTATTGAATCTGAAATATATTTCTGAATTCGTAGTGTGATGTTTTTTCATCAAAATTACAGTCATCGTTTTTACCCTCCATTTATATTATTCGGAACTAACCGTTCTTTCTCTCGATCTATTCAAGAGTGTATTCGTTTGTTTCTATTTTGTATTGAGCATCTAAAATACCATGTCACATATTATCTAATGCTCTGATTTTAAGATGATCTTTATTCATTCAAACTTTTAGGTTCTATAAGCAACTAATGAAAAGGAATGAATCAATCATTTTTCTTCAGGTATAGTGAGAAAGGTATAGTACTTCACAGAACTGCATCGTATATTCCATCCTCTATTCCACCAATATGGGCTTTTTGACATGTTTCATGGCCTAATTATCGAGCCATCATCAGCTAATTTTTCCAACCCCCCCTCTCTATTCTGTAATACATTTATTTGACTATTAATTATCGTATACGTTAAAAATTTAATCCCTTATAATATTTCACCAATCTCACCACTACAGGCAGTAAATAATTAGAAGTTATTACAGATTAATGCCAAATTGTTTAGATTTAGTTTGTTCTAATCGTTTGGATGAAAAGAAGGGCATTGATCAGTGCGTAATATGTTGAGTAACTCAGGACATACGCTTCCTAATTTTTATCAAACGAACCAAATTGGCGACGACCAGATGGCCTATCATTTATGTAAAATTTGTTTACGACTGTTCCTTAGTATTTAGCAAAAATTGTTCAAATACTATCCTGCAAACAAGAAAATGGCTAAAATAGTTTATGATTAATATGCCCAGATTTAGCTGCGAAATCGCATTTTTTGATATAGGAATGAAGACCATTTCATATAATTCATTAAATAGACATTAGTCCCTCGTGGTGGGGCGGGGTATATGGATACCGCCATTAGTAATACTATGGATTGGGTCACTGGCTGTAATAGCTGCCTGGATGTTTCCTTTTTTAATTTTCCCGATTACCTTTATACACTGACTTTAAGATTTACATAGAGTTTGTATCTCTGCGCAGAGTGACAAGGTTTTTTTCTATTGGTCTCGGCAGGTTAAAATCTGGAGACAATAATGCAAACGTAGCAAAATTAATTACTCATAATTAATTTGTAAACTGAAGCCTTTGCAAACCTTTAGAAAAATACAAGATGTTTTTGATACATGGACGTAATATCATGTGTTTTTTTTTATACTAAGTAATAAGCATGTTCATATGTATTTAAATTGGGTTTTATGTATACAATGCAACCAATTGTTCTTAAATAGCACATAGTAAGCAAAAATGGAGATAACTCTTGAAACAAATAATGCATGTAATAATAAATATAGACTTAGAAAAAGCAAAAACAATTACTTATTAGCCGCAGAATTTGTACATGTTTTTAATTATGTAAGTAAGTATGTAGTATGAAATGTATGTATGGATGTATGTATGTAATGTATGTTATGTAATCGTATGCGTAAGAATGTATGAATGTATGTTATTAGTGTACTTGATTAAAGCCACAAATATATATTTTCTCCCTGTGTATATATTACTATATGCAATGAAGCATGTGCTAATCGATGTACAGTATGGTGTCACCATAGTATAGGCTATTTGTCACATTAAAAGAAATATTTGATCAAAATAATATGTATGAGACCAATGCGAAATAAATTGTAAAACATGCTTCCATTTTTCTTATATGTGTGAATGTATGTATGA
>JAQPZY010001102.1:925000-1267583 GCA_029931535.1 Margaritifera margaritifera | reverse complement strand
TTGCCAGTAGCTTCCCGTGGGTCGGTGGAACTTTCCGGGTTTTTCCCGGGTTCTTTCTCCACCAAATATACTGGCTGCCATGTATAGACTTTCATGTGCTGAAAAATGGCATTAAACCCACAACAACAAGAACATATTTGAACGATCTGAGGTCAATGCTTTTTTATCTGTTAAACGATATATTTTCGTGCATGTCAAAACTACTTTAATCAATTTTCCTTCAAGCTTTTATAAGAAACATTTCATCAGTCGGGAGAGCATTATGTGCAAAACTTACTTAAATTACACATTTTGCGATGATATAATTCTTGGAGTAGATTTGTACCAAAAAATCTATTAATCTTCATTACAATGTTTCCACGACGGCGGTAGTAATTTAATTATAACCTTGTGCCTTGACGTTTCAGTAAAGATAACAAGCCTCTAATCTCCCATGATTACAAGACTTACAAACAATTAACAAGTATTTATTTTTTTTAATCTTGTACATTGGTTATTTGCTTTTCTTTAATTTTTTTTTCTTTGGTATCCGTGTGTGTTCTTTTATTCATTGTGATAAGCAGAGCGACATATTTCAGATTAGATCTTGGACATTTCTCAGATGACACAATAAATAGTCGTTTTGGATAAAGTTACAGTACGGTACGTAAATCAGAATTTGTTTATCAATTATATATTGTGGATCCATATTTGATATTATATTTTTTGCGTGAGGCAAAACACATTAATAGTTTAACCTAAGCTTAATACATTAGGTAGTGTCATTATGCTTGAACAGTTTTCCCATGGTCTACTGAGTATTCGATAGGTTAGCCCTCTAAAGTGAAATCCGCACTGGATGGACCCTGATCATGCGAACAGACAAGGTGAATTTCCAGCTTTCTCAAAGCCACTAATAATTTGGTCCAATCTCTTGAACACATTCTCACAAACCGCGGTTATTCGTGTAACATGAGTCGTTTTAAGTATTAATGTTGCAAGGTCAACTGATGAAGTGTTGAGTGTCACCTGTGATGTATTCCTTTCCGTTCATGACATTTTTCGCATATCAGTCTTGGAAGTCTGATTTCAGTTTTTTGTGGTGTTTGGTTTTACCCCCAAGTATAATAAGTATAGCAGCAGGAGTTGAAATGTTTAATAAATTCATTCAAAGATTATGATGTAGATTCATATCTATGCTTCCACTACTGCTTTGTGTTTGTATTGTTCGTTGTGTCGGCTCCGCCTGATGTTCAGCACTCTGACGAAAACACGAAGTGAAGGATTGATTTTGATCAGTGCTTGATATGTGCCCATGCTGGCGGCAGGATTACTAATAACTGTTCAGGTGACAATTCTTTGTTGCCGGCATTGTTTGGTTCATTTTCTTTTTCTTTACTTTGGGCATTCGTTCAGGTTAATCGACACAAGCTAACCTAAGCATATACAAACTTTGACACAGGCAAATCCATGAATATAAGTACCCACGAATGCCAAGGTAAATAAATGAAACATTTAAGCAATCTAGGTATAACGTTCTGCAAAAGCAGGAAAGACTTACTGTAACAGAATCGAAACCGAGTGGGAATTTTACTAAATGAATACCACAAACACAATGTATCTGAATGACGATATTTATGTATTGTACGATATGATGATGGCACAAAAATAATAAATGAAACAATCTATACAATATCAGACTCTCGCACATACCCTACACACATTTACAAAAGAAATATATATATATATATATATATATATATATATATATATATATATATATATATATATATATATATATATATACATAATGATAAAAAATGACACAAAATATCACAGTTCCAACTCACGCCGTGTGCACTCTGGTGCAACTTCCCAGTTTCACTTTGGCTCAACTTCCCAGTTTCACACTGGCTCAATTTCCCAGTTTCACTCTGGCTCAAATTCCCAGTTTCACTCTGGCTCAATCTCCCAGTTTCACTCTGGTTCAATTTCCCAGTTTCACTCTGGTTCAACTACACCCTCCACCAGTTTCACTCTGGCTCAACTACACCCTCCACCAGTTTCACTCTGGCTCAACTACACCCTCCACCAGTTTCAGTCTGGCTCAGCTACACCCTCCACCAGTTTCAGTCTGGTTCAACTACACCTCCCACCAGTTTCAGCTACAAATAGATGAAACTAGTAGCGTATAATACGAAATAGGCTATCACACAAAATACTCAAATATATCTATATGAAATAAATAAATATCCACTCAACAAATGTCTATAGTCCATTATATCAATATCCCTAATGAGTTATACAAAAATACATTAAACTCGCTCTCTACGGGTGACTTTCTACTCCGAGTCCTACACGTGAAAAGGACTGAATCCTAACAGTGAATTGTCTGTTAAACGTGGTTATTATCTCTATCGAAGCTTTATCAAATTTACGATAATAATAAAATAAGAATGTCACGAACACAATGAAAAGCATAAATGTACAAGGGAATCTAAGTTATTTTAACAGTTATCACTTGCCCCTATGGCTGTAGTTTTGTGGTTCCAAATCGACACTCCTTGACAAGATCCAAGCGATGATGTACCGCTTGTAGTAAAATTCTACTATTTATACTATATAAAAAAATAAGACGTTCAAGACCCAAGGGTAAAGTACCAGTGCATGTCGAGAAACATGGGCATCACGCTGCAAACGACCTACAACGAGATGTACTCATTCAGTAACTATATGTCAAGGTAATAAAAACAAGCTACTCTAGTTAACGCTGTACGCGTCGACAAAGTCAAATATACATTGTCATCGTTTAATGCAAAACCGAATTATTTTCTAGCCTTATTCCGTGACAATACCTCAACCCCTAAAAATATAATGGACACATTTTGCGGAATTACGGAATATGAGTAAAAGAAAATAATCATTACTTATCTTGATTTGATAGACTGGATAAAAAATTATCTAAATTTCCAATCATGCCCTACTCAAGTAGCCTGCCCCTATATTTTCAACTCCTCTTATTGCCTCTACACGGAAGCGATAAGGTTGTAGTGTCATCGCCCAACGCATCAATCGAGCGTTAGCGACCTTGGCCTTGTTTAAATACAATAGGGGTTGGTGATCAGTCTCGATAACGAAATCTCTCCCAAAAAGATACGCATGATATTTCCCAATTCCCCACACTACGGCCAAACACTCTTTCTCAATAACGGAATAGTTTTTCTCCCTGGGTAGCAATTTCCTACTCACATAAGCTACGGGCAACTTATTGTTATCTTGCTCTTGCAGTAAAACTGCTCCCATCCCAGTATCAGAGGCATCTGTTCTTAAAATAAAGGGTTTGCTAACATATGGCAATTTTAATATAGGTGCACTGATTAGTTTCTCTTTCAGCGCACAGAAAGCTCTATCTTGTGGCGGTCCCCACTCTACTTTATTTGGCTGCCCCTTCTTTGTTAGAGCAGACGGTGGGCTGGCAATGGCTGCAAAGTTTGGTATATACTTTCTATAAAATCCTACTAGACCTAGAAACGAACGAACTTGCGTCTTGTTGTCTGGTTTTGGTGCGTTTCTAATCGCTTCTACTTGCTTGGGGTGAGGTTTCAACTGTCCCGAACCACTGACCATATGATCCAAACATTCTAAATCTGTATAACCAATACTGCATTTAGTGGGTTCACTTGAGGTTCGCTCAGTCATTCCCAATTCCATATTCTCACAAACACTCTACTCTATCTTTAGCCGATCACTGTGGTTCACCTATGAACAACATTCACTTGTATCACATTGCTGCTATCACCTGACCTTAAAAGCGTCAACAATTCCTTAACTTGGCATTAATTCAGAACATAACTTTCGCAAATCAAATCTTACAGAATGAATATTCGACAATCCAATTTGGAAAACAAACATCGCAAAAGACCCTTCATCTTTTTTCCCATCGAACACGATAAAAATATCTGAATTTTCGTCTTTTTTACTTTCCACTAGATACTGAATAGAGTATGATCAATCTAAATCAACATTTAATTACTCACCTTCTTCAGCTCACATTTATTCTAAATAAGACCTATTTCTTTGTTGAATTTTTTTTGTACAACCACCAACACAATACTTTTTCGACGTTCTACCCTTCCAAACTCCGCACTCTTCATTGACTTCTTTTATCACTCAACACACCAAACCACAACTTAAAACCCCGATTTCTTCTACATTCCTTTCGGTGACATTTTCCCTACAACACCCACAAACCACTCTTTAAACTTCTATTAACATCTAATCTATTTAGATACTTTTTTAGAACAGAACGTTCATATTAACACAACCAGTAGAAACATAGGTGTCCATATGTTAGACACCTCCTAACTCTTTATTCTTACCTCTTTTCCTACTCCCATGAATTACCTCGTTAATACAATATCCACTGCCAATTGCATTTAATCTTTTCTACAATATGAATTTTATTTCTTAATATTATTTTTTCGTAAATTCCGAGATCTCACGAAATAAAATCTTTTATATAAATCTGAAATTTTTAATTCCTCTTTTCTCGCATCGACTCCATTACCAAAACCTCAATCGTTAAAACGTTTTCCATTCCTAATCACATCAAAATTCACATCCGTCTTACCGATCTATATCATATCCTAATTTCCACATCTACACCCTAACATTAACCTTCATGTGCTACGACTTCTCTTCTGTCCTGCGGTTGGTACTTTGCAAAAGCAATAATGGAATATGAATAACCTTTCTACCTATAAGACATAGCAGACTTTTTACTTCTTTTATACTACCTTATTGTAGGTCCCTTCCTTTTAGGACATTTTACATGGTTTGTAACATGTCCTCCTGTGTCTTTTACTTTTTGATTTTCATAAGCTCTTTGGGGTCTCGTCTTCCTGGTTCGTAGACTAAGACTTAAAATCTTTTGAAACCACGTTCTGGGTTCCCCCATGAGCCTCGTCAAAGTAATCGGCCTGCATAGCCATTTCCTGTTAACGTTTGAGAAGACCTACTCTTTCAGAAACTGACTCTTGTTTTCCCGACCAACTGGTTTTTCAGACAATTGATCTGCTGAGCAAAGAAATCAGTCAACCCTTCAAACTGTTTTTCGCCGCTTTGCCGCCATTTCAGAATTCCCACCGCTGCGAGGAACCATAGTTTTGCTAATTCTGAACATACGATGAACCAGACCGAAAGTGGTTTCTCCCTTCTCTGGGCTTGCTGATATCTGAACTTTTTACGGAAACCGCTGTTTCAGTCAGCTCGTACCTTTTTAGAAAGTGCTTCACTTCAGAACGTCGTGTAATCGAACGACGTCGTCTCGAGAGAATTCGCGAATACACATCGATGCGCTTTAACCTTATTAATAAAGCCACTGGAACGATGTAGTGCTCCCAGTTCGCTCACTTTTCGGACGTCCCACATTCTGGCGTTTTCTACGGCGACTAACCGACTCAAACCGAGGCAACTGAAGACTAACTAATCCATGTTTATACTTAGTTTCATCGTCAAAGTGGGGGGGGTAATTTTTTAGGAGGCCCTTTAATTTGCTAGAGGTAGAATCGCATGTTCTCCTTTTCTAGCTCGTTTGGAACTTACTACTCTCTACCTGTACGTTCATGATACTCGTTGCTTAATTCTTTCTATCTGAGGTTCTTCTATGATCTCACAAATCTTGCCCGCTTTTCTAACTCATACCCTCCTTTTCCTCCGCTTCCACTTTCTTATTTCAATTCGACCCTTTCCCTTTTTTTGTGTTTTCCCTTTCCTTCCCTGTTCATGTTGTTTGGTCATATCTTTCTAGTCTTTCTTTTTTCCTCTGCTTCTATTTGCCAAATTCCCTTGCTTTAAACCCAATTTTCTCTTCCCTTCTCCCGGGCTTGTATCTTCGCTCGAAATAAATACAGTTCCTTAAACTTTCTCCCTTCATAACCCTAGTTCTTGATGCTTAAAGCGACCAAGTCCTTAAGGAATTGACATGAACTGATAGTAACCTTAATCTACACAGATTTTAGTTTAACAGAGCAAAACTCGGGGCGAAGGTTAAATCATTCTATAGCGTTTAACCTTATCATTCCAGCATTGAAAGGCAACCAAAACAAAATGAATATGTATTTTTGGAATGTATTACATAATGGACCCACGTCACCTACTAGAAACAGCACAACGAACAAAGTAAACACCAATACTTAAAGATTTAACTCTCTTTTGTCACAAAGAAAGGACATCACACTCCTAACTATATGCAACAATAAGTGTAGACTTTCCACAAACGAGAACGATGATGATGATTCACTTAATCCAAAGATCCCACTTCTGACACCATTGTAACAGAATCGAAACCGAGTGGGAATTTTACTAAATGAATACCACAAACACAAATGGTATCTGAATGACGATATTTATGTATTGTACGATATGATGAGGCACAAAAATAATAAATGAAACAATCTATACAATATCAGACTCTCGCACATACCCTACACACATTTACAAAAGAAATATATATATATATATATATATATATATATATATATATATATATATATATATATATATATATTGATAAAAAATGACACAAAATATCACAGTTCCAACTCACGCCGTGTGCACTCTGGTTCAACTTCCCAGTTTCACTTTGGCTCAACTTCCCAGTTTCACACTGGCTCAATTTCCCAGTTTCACTCTGGCTCAAATTCCCAGTTTCACTCTGGCTCAATCTCCCAGTTTCACTCTGGTTCAATTTCCCAGTTTCACTCTGGTTCAACTACACCCTCCACCAGTTTCACTCTGGCTCAACTACACCCTCCACCAGTTTCAGTCTGGCTCAGCTACACCCTCCACCAGTTTCAGTCTGGTTCAACTACACCTCCCACCAGTTTCAGCTACAAATAGATGAAACTAGTAGCGTATAATACGAAATAGGCTATCACACAAAATACTCAAATATATCTATATGAAATAAATAAATATCCACTCAATAAATGTCTATAGTCCATTATATCAATATCCCTAATGAGTTATACAAAAATACATTAAACCCGCTCTCTACGGGTGACTTTCTACTCCGAGTCCTACACGTGAAAAGGACTGAATCCTAACAGTGAATTGTCTGTTAAACGTGGTTATTATCTCTATCGAAGCTTTATCAAATTTACGATAATAATAAAATAAGAATGTCACGAACACAATGAAAAGCATAAATGTACAAGGGAATCTAAGTTATTTTAACAGTTATCACTTGCCCCTATGGCTGTAGTTTTGTGGTTCCAAATCGACACTCCTTGACAAGATCCAAGCGATGATGTACCGCTTGTAGTAAAATTCTACTATTTATACTATATAAAAAAATAAGACGTTCAAGACCCAAGGGTAAAGTACCAGTGCATGTCGAGAAACATGGGCATCACGCTGCAAACGACCTACAACGAGATGTACTCATTCAGTAACTATATGTCAAGGTAATAAAAACAAGCTACTCTAGTTAACGCTGTACGCGTCGACAAAGTCAAATATACATTGTCATCGTTTAATGCAAAACCGAATTATTTTCTAGCCTTATTCCGTGACAATACCTCAACCCCTAAAAATATAATGGACACATTTTGCGGAATTACGGAATATGAGTAAAAGAAAATAATCATTACTTATCTTGATTTGATAGACTGGATAAAAAATTATCTAAATTTCCAATCATGCCCTACTCAAGTAGTCTGCCTCTATATCTTCTTCTCCTCTTATTGCCTCTAGACGGAAGCGATAAGGTTGTAGTGTCATCGCCCAACGCATCAATCGAGCGTTAGCGACCTTGGCCTTGTTTAAATACAATAGGGGTTGGTGATCAGTCTCGATAACGAAATCTCTCCCAAAAAGATACGCATGATATTTCCTAATTAACCACACTACGGCCAAACACTCTTTCTCAATAACGGAATAGTTTTTCTCCCTGGGTAGCAATTTCCTACTCACATAAGCTACGGGCAATTTATTGTTATCTTGCTCTTGCAGTAAAACTGCTCCCATCCCAGTATCAGAGGCATCTGTTCTTAAAATAAAGGGTTTGCTAACATCTGGCAATTTTAATATAGGTGCACTGATTAGTTTCTCTTTCAGCGCACAGAAAGCTCTATCTTGTGGCGGTCCCCACTCTACTTTATTTGGCTGCCCCTTCTTTGTTAGAGCAGACGGTGGGCTGGCAATGGCTGCAAAGTTTGGTATATACTTTCTATAAAATCCTACTAGACCTAGAAACGAACGAACTTGCGTCTTGTTGTCTGGTTTTGGTGCGTTTCTAATCGCTTCTACTTGCTTGGGGTGAGGTTTCAACTGTCCCGAACCACTGACCATATGACCCAAACATTCTAAATCTGTATAACCAATACTGCATTTAGTGGGTCTCACTGTGAGGTTCGCTCTGCGGAGTCTATCGAAAACGAACACGTGCTCACTCCAAGTATCCGTGTACACGAATATGTCATCCACATAGCTATCAACGCTTGCTAAGCCCTTTAGCAATTTGCGCATCAAGCGACAACACGTGGCACTGACACCTACTAACCCGAATGGCATTACCTTGAACTGATATAATTCTTTCTGGGTCGCAAATGCTGTCAATGCACGGGACTCTTGAACAATGGGAACCTGCCAATATCCCTTGGACAGATCCAATTTGGAAATCCATCGGTTGCCCGACAACTTCGCAAATAGACCCTCCATATCTGGCATTGGTTCTGCATCGAACACCGTGATTTTATGTAACTGTCGGAAATCGATACAGAATCGGTTCGTCCCGTCTTTTTTCCTGACTAGCACTACGGGAGAAGAATATGGCGAGTTGGAGGGTTCAATCACCCCTAAATCTAACATTTTACTCACCTCTTCATCCACAGCTTCTCGTGCGTTATATGGTACCGGATAACCTTTGATTCTAATGGGGTCAGACGTATTCAGTTGAATTGTGAGGTCTACCAAGGTTGTACAACTTGGTCTGTCGGTGAATACGTTCGAGTATTTATCCAAGACCGCGTTGATTTGTTGACGCTGGTCTTTGGTCAACTCCGCACTCACATTGACTTGATCTACCCCTTCCCTCGCAACACCCAAGGGACACTCAAGGAAAACCTCGATTTCTGAGTCTGCTACGTCATCGTCGACGACTGCCGTACAAACGACATTTAAAACCCCTTTTTCTACATTCCTTTCGGTGACAGGTTGTATTGGTCCTACAACATCCACCGCCACTCTTTTAAACGGCGTGTCTATTAATGGCATCTGTCCTAAGGGAACTCTTGTGACCCTTCCCTTAGATACGGTTTTCTGGCATACGTCACAAGACCGACAGAACCGTGTGACATCGCCATTAACACCAGGCCAGTAGAATTCGGCGACTACTCTGCTGGTGGTCTTCGCCTTACCCAGGTGTCCTGCCATGTTAGACTCATGTGCCACCCTAAGTACATGAGATCTGTATCTCTGGGGTACGACTACTTGCCAATACCTCTTATCCTCTGGAGTGGTTAGCTCCCTATGAATTAGCTCGTTCATCCGAACGAATATCGAGCTGCCCCCACCCTTGCAGTGTTTAATTGCGCCGGACGCGATTTTCTATACAATAGTTTTGATGGATTCGTCGCGTTCTTTCTCTCGTTTGAACTCATCACGCGAAATTCCGGAGATCGACTCAGGGACTTTTAATTTCTGAAACGCGTTTTTCTCTCGCCGGGTTTGTGCTCGCGTTTCGACTGCCTGGGCCAAAGGTGTCCTGAAATCTGCCATGGTCGGAAGACGGGAACCTTCAACGTTACCAATCGTCAGATCGTAAATAGGGTTTTCCATTCAAAGAGCATCAACAGTTCCGGTTAGGAAAGGTGTTTCCACCGTGATCCGTGCTACGGGGATGCGACCGATCGTCTGAACAAGTAGCATGCATGGGAACTCCCACCCGAGCATTTGGTTATCCTGCACAAGACTACGTTTGATAACTACACCCATGCAACCTGTGTCACGTAATGCTACGACTTCTCGACCGTTCTCGAAACCTCTCGCGGTTGGTACTCGCGCTTTGGGCAAAAGACACGTGCCAAGTGAATGAATACCTGGTTCTACCTGCATAAGACTAGCAGACCTACCTTTACTCTGTATAGCCACGGCTACCTTATGTGTAGGTCCCTTCCTTTTAGGACATTTTACTTGAATATGACCCCATTCCTTACACAAGTAACATTGTACACCCTGACGACCTGTGTCCCTAACTGACCTACTTGCCTCAGCTGATTTCATAAGCTCTTTAGGCATCGGTCTCGTAGACTGGTTTCCAGACTTAAAATCTTTTGAAACCACGTTCTGGGTTCCCCCATGAGCCTCGGCAAAGTAATCGGCCTGCTTAGCCATATCCTGTACGTTTGAGAAGACTTTCTCTTTCAGAAACTGACTCTAGTTCCCGACCAACTGTGTTCAACAATTGATCTCTGAGCAAGAAATCAGTCAACCCTTCAAACGTTTTCGCCGCTTTGCCGCATTCAATCCACCGCTGGAAATAGTTTGCTATTCTAACGATGAACTGACCAAAGGTTTCTCCCTTCTCGGGCTTGCTATATCTGAACTTTCTACGGAAAACCTGTTCAGTCAGCTCGTACCTTTTTAGAAGTGCTTCCTTCAGAACGTCGTAATCGAACACGTCGTCTCTAGGAAGTCGCGAATACACATCGAGCGCTTTACCTTTTAATAAAGCACTGAGATGTAGTGCCCAGTCATTTCGACTCCACTTCTGGTTCTCGGCGTACCGCTCAAACCGATGAAGATAACTATCCATGTTATCTTTTTCATCGTCAAAGGGGGGTAATTTAGGGCCCTTTAATTTGCTAGAGGTAGAATCGTGTTCTCCTTTTCTAGCTGTTGCTAACTCTACCTGACGTTCATGATCTCGTTGCTTAATTCTTTCTTCTGTCTCTATGATCTCCAATCTTGCCCGCTTTTCTAACTCTACCCTCCTTTCCTCCGCTTCCCTTTCTAATTCGACCCTTTCCTTTTGTGTTTTCCTTTCTTCCCTTTCAAGTTGTTTGGTCATTTCTATCTTTCTTTCCTCTGCTTCTATTTCCAATTCCCTTGCTTTTACCCTTTCATCCCTCTCCAGGGCTTGTTCTTCCTGAATAAATTTCCTTAAACTTTCTCCCTCATACCCTAGTTCTTTGCTTAAAGCGACCAAGTCCTTAAGGAATGACATGACTGATAGTAACCTTAATCTAACAGATTAGTTTTACAGAGCAAACTCGGGGAAGGTAAACATTCTATAGTTAACCTTATCTTCCAGATGAAGGCAACCAAAACAAAATGAATATGTATTTGAATGTATTTATAATGGACCCACGCACCTAGAAAAGCTAAACAAATAAACACCTACTTAAAGATTATTTTGTCAAGAAGGTCACACTCTAATATATGAACAATAAGTGTAGACTTTCACAAACAAGATGATGATGATTCACTTAATCCAAATATCCCACTTCTGACACCATTGTAACAGAATTGAAACCGAGTGGGCTTTGGACTAAATGAATACCACAAACACTATGTATGTGAATGACGATATTTCTGTATTGTTCGATATGATGATTTCACAAAATTAATAAATGAAACAATCTATACAATATAAGAACCTCGCACATACCCTACACACATTTACAAGAATAAGATATATATATATATATATATATATATATATATATATATATATATATATATATATATATATAATGATAATGACGAGGATTGAGATGATGACGACACAGTACTGAAAATACTAATGATAATGATGATGACTGTTCATATAACCGATATGTTATGGTACATACAACCAAAAATGACAATAAAAAACACAAAATATGACAGTTCCAACCCACGCCGGGTGCACTCTGGTTCAACTTCCCAGTTTCACTTTGGCTCAACTTCCCAGTTTCACACTGGCTCAATTTCCCAGTTTCACTCTGGCTCAATTTCAGAGTTTCACACTGGCTCAATTTCCCAGTTTCACTCTGGCTCAATTTCCCACTTTCACTCTGGTTCAACTACACCCTCCACCAGTTTCAGTCTGGCTCAACTACACCCTCCACAAGTTTCAGTCTGGTTCAACTACACCTCCCACCAGTTTCAGCTACAAATAGATGAAACTAGTAGCGTATAATACGAAATAGGCTATCACACAAAATACTCAAATATATCTATATGAAATAAATAAATATCCACTCAATAAATGTCTATAGTCCATTATATCAATATCCCTAATGAGTTATACAAAAATACATTAAACCCGCTCTCTACGGGTGACTTTCTACTCCGAGTCCTACACGTGAAAAGGACTGAATCCTAACAGTGAATTGTCTGTTAAACGTGGTTATTATCTCTATCGAAGCTTTATCAAATTTACGATAATACTAAAATAAGAATGTCACGAACACAATGAAAAGCATAAATGTACAAGGGAATCTAAGTTATTTTAACAGTTATCACTTGCCCCTATGGCTGTAGTTTTGTGGTTCCAAATCGACACTCCTTGACAAGATCCAAGCGATGATGTACCGCTTGTAGTAAAACTCTACTATTTATACTATATAAAAAAATAAGACGTTCAAGACCCAAGGGTAAAGTACCAGTGCATGTCGAGAAACATGGGCATCACGCTGCAAACGACCTACAACGAGATGTACTCATTCAGTAACTATATGTCAAGGTAATAAAAACAAGCTACTCTAGTTAACGCTGTACGCGTCGACAAAGTCAAATATACATTGTCATCGTTTAATGCAAAACCGAATTATTTTCTAGCCTTATTCCGTGACAATACCTCAACCCCTAAAAATATAATGGACACATTTTGCGGAATTACGGAATATGAGTAAAAGAAAATAATCATTACTTATCTTGATTTGATAGACTGGATAAAAAATTATCTAAATTTCCAATCATGCCCTACTCAAGTAGTCTGCCTCTATATCTTCTACTCCTCTTATTGCCTCTAGACGGAAGCGATAAGGTTGTAGTGTCATCGCCCAACGCATCAATCGAGCGTTAGCGACCTTGGCCTTGTTTAAATACAATAGGGGTTGGTGATCAGTCTCGATAACGAAATCTCTCCCAAAAAGATACGCATGATATTTCCCAATTCCCCACACTACGGCCAAACACTCTTTCTCAATAACGGAATAGTTTTTCTCCCTGGGTAGCAATTTCCTACTCACATAAGCTACGGGCAACTTATTGTTATCTTGCTCTTGCAGTAAAACTGCTCCCATCCCAGTATCAGAGGCATCTGTTCTTAAAATAAAGGGTTTGCTAACATCTGGCAATTTTAATATAGGTGCACTGATTAGTTTCTCTTTCAGCGCACAGAAAGCTCTATCTTGTGGCGGTCCCCACTCTACTTTATTTGGCTGCCCCTTCTTTGTTAGAGCAGACGGTGGGCTGGCAATGGCTGCAAAGTTTGGTATATAATTTCTATATAATCCTACTAGACCTAGAAACGAACGAACTTGCGTCTTGTTGTCTGGTTTTGGTGCGTTTCTAATCGCTTCTACTTGCTTGGGGTGAGGTTTCAACTGTCCCGAACCACTGACCATATGATCCAAACATTCTAAATCTGTATAACCAATACTGCATTTAGTGGGTCTCACTGTGAGGTTCGCTCTGCGGAGTCTATCGAAAACGAACACGTGCTCACTCCAAGTATCCGTGTACACGAATATGTCATCCACATAGCTATCAACGCTTGCTAAGCCCTTTAGCAATTTGCGCATCAAGCGACAACACGTGGCACTGGCACCTACTAACCCGAATGGCATTACCTTGAACTGATATAATTCTTTCTGGGTCGCAAATGCTGTCAATGCACGGGACTCTTGAACAATGGGAACCTGCCAATATCCCTTGGACAGATCCAATTTGGAAATCCATCGGTTGCCCGACAACTTCGCAAATAGACCCTCCATATCTGGCATTGGTTCTGCATCGAACACCGTGATTTTATGTAACTGTCGGAAATCGATTCAGGATCGGTTCGTCCCGTCTTTTTTCCTGACTAGCACTACGGGAGAAGAATATGGCGAGTTGGAGGGTTCAATCACCCCTAAATCTAACATTTTACTCACCTCTTCATCCACAGCTTCTCGTGCGTTATATGGTACCGGATAACCTTTGATTCTAATGGGGTCAGACGTATTCAGTTGAATTGTGAGGTCTACCAAGGTTGTACAACTTGGTCTGTCGGTGAATACGTTCGAGTATTTATCCAAGACCGCGTTGATTTGTTGACGCTGGTCTTTGGTCAACTCCGCACTCACATTGACTTGATCTACCCCTTCCCTCGCAACTCCCAAGGGACACTCGAGGAAAACCTCGATTTCTGAGTCTGCTACGTCATCGTCGACGACTGCCGTACAAACGACATTTAAAACCCCTTTTTCTACATTCCTTTCGGTGACAGGTTGTATTGGTCCTACAACATCCACCGCCACTCTTTTAAACGGCGTGTCTATTAATGGCATCTGTCCTAAGGGAACTCTTGTGACCCTTCCCTTAGATACGGTTTTCTGGCATACGTCACAAGACCGACAGAACCGTGTGACATCGCCATTAACACCAGGCCAGTAGAATTCGGCGACTACTCTGCTGGTGGTCTTCGCCTTACCCAGGTGTCCTGCCATGTTAGACTCATGTGCCACCCTAAGTACATGAGATCTGTATCTCTGGGGTACGACTACTTGCCAATACCTCTTATCCTCTGGAGTGGTAAACTCCCTATGAATTGGCTCATTCATCCGAACGAATATCGAGCTGCCCCCACCCTTGCAGTGTTTAAATGCGCCGGACGCGATTTTCTATACAACAGTTTTGATGGATTCGTCGCGTTCTTTCTCTCGTTTGAACTCGTCACGCGAAATTCCGGAGATCGACTCAGGGACTTTTAATTTCTGAAACGCGTTTTTCTCTCGCCGGGTTTGTGCTCGCGTTTCGACTGCCTGGGCCAAAGGTGTCCTGAAATCTGCCATGGTCGGAAGACGGGAACCTTCAACGTTACCAATCGTCAGATCGTAAATAGGGTTTTCCATTCAAAGAGCATCAACAGTTCCGGTTAGGAAAGGTGTTTCCACCGTGATCCGTGCTACGGGGATGCGATGATCGTCTGAACAAGTAGCATGCATGGGAACTCCCACCCGAGCATTTGGTTATCCTGCACAAGACTACGTTTGATAACTACACCCGTGCAACCTGTGTCACGTAATGCTACGACTTCTCGACCGTTCTCGAAACCTCTCGCGGTTGGTACTCGCGCTTTGGGCAAAAGACACGTGCCAAGTGAATGAATACCTGGTTCTACCTGCATAAGACTAGCAGACCTACCTTTACTCTGTATAGCCACGGCTACCTTATGTGTAGGTCCCTTCCTTTTAGGACATTTTACTTGGATATGACCCCATTCCTTACACAAGTAACATTGTACACCCTGACGACCTGTGTCCCTAACTGACCTACTTGCCTCAGCTGATTTCATAAGCTCTTTAGGCATCGGTCTCGTAGACTGGTTTCCAGACTTAAAATCTTTTGAAACCACGTTCTGGGTTCCCCCATGAGCCTCGGCAAAGTAATCGGCCTGCTTAGCCATATCCTGTACGTTTGAGAAGACCTACTCTTTCAGAAACTGACTCTAGTTCCCGACCAACTGTGTTCAGCAATTGATCTCTGAGCAAGAAATCAGTCAACCCTTCAAACGTTTTCGCCGCTTTGCCGCATTCAATCCACCGCTGGAAATAGTTTGCTATTCTAACGATGAACTGACCAAAGGTTTCTCCCTTCTCGGGCTTGCTATATCTGAACTTTTTACGGAAAATCTGTTCAGTCAGCTCGTACCTTTTTAGAAGTGCTTCCTTCAGAACGTCGTAATCGAACACGTCGTCTCTAGGAAGACGCGAATACACATCGAGCGCTTTACCTTTTAATAAAGCACTGAGATGTAGTGCCCAGTCATTTCGACTCCACTTCTGGTTCTCGGCGTACCGCTCAAACCGATGAAGATAACTATCCATGTTATCTTTTTCATCGTCAAAGGGGGGTAATTTAGGGCCCTTTAATTTGCTAGAGGTAGAATCGTGTTCTCCTTTTCTAGCTGTTGCTAACTCTACCTGACGTTCATGATCTCGTTGCTTAATTCTTTCTTCTGTCCCTATGATCTCCAATCTTGCCCGCTTTTCTAACTCTACCCTCCTTTCCTCCGCTTCCCTTTCTAATTCGACCCTTTCCTTTTGTGTTTTCCTTTCTTCCCTTTCAAGTTGTTTGGTCATTTCTATCTTTCTTTCCTCTGCTTCTATTTCCAATTCCCTTGCTTTTACCCTTTCATCCCTCTCCAGGGCTTGTTCTTCCTGAATAAATTTCCTTAAACTTTCTCCCTCATACCCTAGTTCTTTGCTTAAAGCGACCAAGTCCTTAAGGAATGACATGACTGATAGTAACCTTAATCTAACAGATTAGTTTTACAGAGCAAACTCGGGGAAGGTAAACATTCTATAGTTAACCTTATCTTCCAGATGAAGGCAACCAAAACAAAATGAATATGTATTTGAATGTATTTATAATGGACCCACGCACCTAGAAAAGCTAAACAAATAAACACCTACTTAAAGATTATTTTGTCAAGAAGGTCACACTCTAATATATGAACAATAAGTGTAGACTTTCACAAACAAGATGATGATGATTCACTTAATCCAAAGATCCCACTTCTGACACCATTGTAACAGAATTGAAACCGAGTGGGCTTTGGACTAAATGAATACCACAAACACTATGTATGTCAATGACGATATTTATGTATTGTACGATATGATGATTTCACAAAATTAATAAATGAAACAATCTATACAATATAAGAACCTCGCACATACCCTACACACATTTACAAGAATAATAAATATATATATATATATATATATATATATATATATATATATATATATAATGATAATGACGAGGATTGAGATGATGACGACACAGTACTGAAAATACTAATGATAATGATGACGACTGTTCATATAACCGATATGTTATGGTACATATGGTACATACAACCAAAAATGACAATAAAAAACACAAAATATCACAGCTCCAACCCACGCCGGGTGCACTCTGGTTCAACTTCCCAGTTTCACTTTGGCTCAACTTCCCAGTTTCACACTGTCTCAATTTCCCAGTTTCACTCTGGCTCAATTTCAGAGTTTCACACTGGCTCAATTTCCCAGTTTCACTCTGGCTCAATTTCCCACTTTCACTCTGGTTCAACTACACCCTCCAGCAGTTTCAGTCTGGCTCAAGTACACCCTCCACCAGTTTCAGTCTGGTTCAACTACACCTCCCACCAGTTTCAGCTACAAATAGATGAAACTAGTAGCGTATAATACGAAATAGGCTATCACACAAAATACTCAAATATATCTATATGAAATAAATAAATATCCACTCAACAAATGTCTATAGTCCATTATATCAATATCCCTAATGAGTTATACAAAAATACATTAAACCCGCACTCTACGGGTGACTTTCTACTCCGAGTCCTACACGTGAAAAGGACTGAATCCTAACAGTGAATTGTCTGTTAAACGTGGTTATTATCTCTATCGAAGCTTTATCAAATTTACGATAATAATAAAATAAGAATGTCACGAACACAATGAAAAGCATAAATGTACAAGGGAATCTAAGTTATTTTAACAGTTATCACTTGCCCCTATGGCTGTAGTTTTGTGGTTCCAAATCGACACTCCTTGACAAGATCCAAGCGATGATGTACCGCTTGTAGTAACACTCTACTATTTATACTATATAAAAAAATAAGACGTTCAAGACCCAAGGGTAAAGTACCAGTGCGTGTCGAGAAACATGGGCATCACGCTGCAAACGACCTACAACGAGATGTACTCATTCAGTAACTATATGTCAAGGTAATAAAAACAAGCTACTCTAGTTAACGCTGTACGCGTCGACAAAGTCAAATATACATTGTCATCGTTTAATGCAAAACCGAATTATTTTCTAGCCTTATTCCGTGACAATACCTCAACCCCTAAAAATATAATGGACACATTTTGCGGAATTACGGAATATGAGTAAAAGAAAATAATCATTACTTATCTTGATTTGATAGACTGGATAAAAAATTATCTAAATTTCCAATCATGCCCTACTCAAGTAGCCTGTCCCTATATTTTCAACTCCTCTTATTGCCTCTACACGGAAGCGATAAGGTTGTAGTGTCATCGCCCAACGCATCAATCGAGCGTTAGCGACCTTGGCCTTGTTTAAATACAATAGGGGTTGGTGATCAGTCTCGATAACGAAATCTCTCCCAAAAAGATACGCATGATATTTCCTAATTCCCCACACTACGGCCAAACACTCTTTCTCAATAACGGAATAGTTTTTCGCCCTGGGCAGCAATTTCCTTCTCACATAAGCTACGGGCAATTTATTGTTATCTTGCTCTTGCAGTAAAACTGCTCCCATCCCAGTATCAGAGGCATCTGTTCTTAAAATAAAGGGTTTGCTAACATCTGGCAATTTTAATATAGGTGCACTGATTAGTTTCTCTTTCAGCGCACAGAAAGCTCTATCTTGTGGCGGTCCCCACTCTACTTTATTTGGCTGCCCCTTCTTTGTTAGAGCAGACAGTGGGCTGGCAATGGCTGCAAAGTTTGGTATATACTTTCTATAAAATCCTACTAGACCTAGAAACGAACGAACTTGCGTCTTGTTGTCTGGCTTTGGTGCGTTTCTAATCGCTTCTACTTGCTTCGGGTGAGGTTTCAACTGTCCCGAACCACTGACCATATGACCCAAACATTCTAAATCTGTATAACCAATACTGCATTTAGTGGGTCTCACTGTGAGGTTCGCTCTGCGGAGTCTATCGAAAACTAACACGTGCTCACTCCAAGTATCCGTGTACACGAATATGTCATCCACAAAGCTATCAACGCTTGCTAAGCCCTTTAGCAATTTGCGCATCAAGCGACAACACGTGGCACTGACACCTACTAACCCGAATGGCATTACCTTGAACTGATATAATTCTTTCTGGGTCGCAAATGCTGTCAATGCACGGGACTCTTGAACAATGGGTACCTGCCAATATCCCTTGGACAGATCCAATTTGGAAATCCATCGGTTGCCCAACCACTTCGCAAATAGACCCTCCATATCTGGCATTGGTTCTGCATCGAAAACCGTGATTTTATGTAACTGTCGGAAATCGATACAGAATCGGTTCGTCCCGTCTTTTTTCCTGACTAGCACTACGGGAGAAGAATATGGCGAGTTGGAGGGTTCAATCACCCCTAAATCTAACATTTTACTCACCTCTTCATCCACAGCTTCTCGTGCGTTATATGGTACCGGATAACCTTTGATTCTAATGGGGTCAGACGTATTCAGTTGAATTGTGAGGTCTACCAAGGTTGTACAACCTGGTCTGTCGGTGAATACGTTCGAGTATTTATCCAAGACCGCGTTGATTTGTTGACGCTGGTCTTTGGTCAACTCCGCACTCACATTGACTTGATCTACCCCTTCCCTCGCAACACCCAAGGGACACTCAAGGGAAACCTCGATTTCTGAGTCTGCTACGTCATCGTCGACGACTGCCGTACAAACGACATTTAAAACCCCTTTTTCTACACTCCTTTCGGTGACAGGTTGTATTGGTCCTACAACATCCACCGCCACTCTTTTAAACGGCGTGTCTATTAATGGCATCTGTCCTAAGGGAACTCTTGTGACCCTTCCCTTAGATACGGTTTTCTGGCATACGTCACAAGATCGACAGAACCGTATGACATCGCCATTAATACCAGGCCAGTAGAATTCGGCGACTACTCTGCTGGTGGTCTTCGCCTTACCCAGGTGTCCTACCATGTTAGACTCATGTGCCATCCTAAGTACATGAGATCTATATCTCTGGGGTACGACTACTTGCCAATACCTCTTATCCTCTGGAGTGGTAAACTCCCTATGAATTAGCTCATTCATCCGAACGAATATCGAGCTGCCCCCACCCTTGCAGTGTTTAATTGCGCCGGACGCGATTTTCTATACAACAGTTTTGATGGATTCGTCGCGTTCTTGCTCTCGTTTGAACTCATCACGCGAAATTCCGGAGATCGACTCAGGGACTTTTAATTTCTGAAACGCGTTTTTCTCTCGCCGGGTTTGTGCTCGCGTTTTGACTGCCTGGGCCAAAGGTGTCCTGAAATCTGCCATGGTCGGAAGACGGGAACCTTCAACGTTACCAATCGTCAGATCGTAAATAGGGTTTTCCATTCAAAGAGCATCAACAGTTCCGGTTAGAAAAGGTGTTTCCACCGTGATCCGTGCTACGGGGATGCGATGATCGTCTGATCAAGTAGCATACATGGGGACTCCCACCCGAGCATTTGGTTATCCTGCACAAGACTACGTTTGATAACTACACCCGTGCAACCTGTGTCACGTAATGCTACGACTTCTCGACCGTTCACGAAACCTCTCGCGGTTGGTACTCGCGCTTTGGGCAAAAGACACGTGCCAAGTGAATGAATACCTGGTTCTACCTGCATAAGACTAGCAGACCTACCTTTACTCTGTATAGCCAAAGCTACCTTATGTGTAGGTCCATTCCTTTTAGGACATTTTACTTGAATATGACCCCATTCCTTACACAAGTAACATTGTACACCCTGACGACCTGTGTCCCTAACTGACCTACTTGCCTCAGCTGATTTCATAAGCTCTCTAGGCATCGGTCTCGTAGACTGGTTTCCAGACTTAAAATCTTTTGAAACCACGTTCTGGGTTCCCCCATGAGCTTCTGCAAAGTAATCGGCCTGCTTAGCCATATCCTGTACGTTTGAGAAGACTTTCTCTTTCAGAAACTGACTCTAGTTCCCGACCAACTGTGTTCAACAATTGATCTCTGAGCAAGAAATCAGTCAACCCTTCAAATGTTTTCGCCGCTTTGCCGCATTCAATCCACCGCTGGAAATAGTTTGCTATTCTAACGATGAACTGACCAAAGGTTTCTCCCTTCTCGGGCTTGCTATATCTGAACCTTTTACGGAAACCGTTTTCAGTCAGCTCGTACCTTTTTAGAAGTGCTTCCTACAGAACGTCGTAATCGAACACGTCGTCTCTAGGAAGTCGCGAATACACATCGAGCGCTTTACCTTTTAATAAAGCACTGAGATGTAGTGCCCAGTCATTTCGACTCCACTTCTGGTTCTCGGCGTACCGCTCAAACCGATGAAGATAACTATCCATGTTATCTTTTTCATCGTCAAAGGGGGGTAATTTAGGGCCCTTTAATTTGCTAGAGGTAGAATCGTGTTCTCCTTTTCTAGCTGTTGCTAACTCTACCTGACGTTCATGATCTCGTTGCTTAATTCTTTCTTCTGTCTCTATGATCTCCAATCTTGCCCGCTTTTCTAACTCTACCCTCCTTTCCTCCGCTTCCCTTTCTAATTCGACCCTTTCCTTTTGTGTTTCCCTTTCTTCCCTTTCAAGTTGTTTGGTCATTTCTATCTTTCTTTCCTCTGCTTCTATTTCCAATTCCCTTGCTTTTACCCTTTCATCCCTCTCCCGGGCTTGTTCTTCCTGAATAAATTTCCTTAAATTTTCTCCCTCATACCCTAGTTCTTTGCCTAAAGCGACCAAGTCCTTAAGGAATGACATGACTGATAGTAACCTTAATCTAACAGATTAGTTTTACAGAGCAAACTCGGGGAAGGTAAACATTCTATAGTTAACCTTATCTTCCAGATGAATGCAACCAAAACAAAATGAATATGTATTTGAATGTATTTATAATGGACCCACGCACCTAGAAAAGCTAAACAAATAAACACCTACTTAAAGATTATTTTGTCAAGAAGGTCACACTCTAATATATGAACAATAAGTGTAGACTTTCACAAACAAGATGATGATGATTCACTTAATCCAAAGATCCCACTTCTGACACCATTGTAACAGAATTGAAACCGAGTGGGCTTTGGACTAAATGAATCCCACAAACACTATGTATGTGAATGACGATATTTCTGTATTGTTCGATATGATGATTTCACAAAATTAATAAATGAAACAATCTATACAATATCAGACTCTCGCACATACCCTACACACATTTACAAAAGATATATATATATATATATATATATATATATATATATATATATATATATATATAATGATAATGACGAGAATTGAGATGATGACGACACAGTACTGAAAATAATAATGATAATGATGACGACTGTTCATATAACCGATATGTTATGGTACATACAACCAAAAATGACAATAAAAAACAAAAAATATCACAGTTCCAACCCACGCCGGGTGCACTCTGGTTCAACTTCCCAGTTTCACTTTGGCTCAACTTCCCAGTTTCACTCTGGCTCAACTTCCCAGTTTCACTCTGGCTCAATTTCCCAGTTTCACTCTGGCTCAATTTCCCACTTTCACTCTGGTTCAACTACACCCTCCACCAGTTTCAGTCTGGCTCAACTACACCCTCCACCAGTTTCAGTCTGGTTCAACTACACCTCCCACCAGTTTCAGCTACAAATAGATGAAACTAGTAGCGTATAATACGAAATAGGCTATCACACAAAATACTCAAATATATCTATATGAAATAAATAAATATTCACTCAACAAATGTCTATAGTCCATTATATCAATATTCCTAATGAGTTATACAAAAATACATTAAACCCGCACTCTACGGGTGACTTTCTACTCCGTGTCCTACACGTGAAAAGGACTGAATCCTAACAGTGAATTGTCTGTTAAACGCGGTTATTATCTCTATCGAAGCTTTATCAAATTTACGATAATAATAAAATAAGAATGTCACGAACACAATGAAAAGCATAAATGTACAAGGGAATCTAAGTTATTTTAACAGTTATCACTTGCCCCTATGGCTGTAGTGTTGTGGTTCCAAATCGACATTCCTTGACAAGATCCAAGCGATGATGTACCGCTTGTAGTAAAACTCTACTATTTATACTATATAAAAAAATAAGACGTTCAAGACCCAAGGGTAAAGTACCAGTGCATGTCGAGAAACATGGGCATCACGCTGCAAACGACCTACAACGAGATGTACTCATTCAGTAACTATATGTCAAGGTAATAAAAACAAGCTACTCTAGTTAACGCTGTACGCGTCGACAAAGTCAAATATACATTGTCATCGTTTAATGCAAAACCGAATTATTTTCTAGCCTTATTCCGTGACAATACCTCAACCCCTAAAAATATAATGGACACATTTTGCGGAATTACGGAATATGAGTAAAAGAAAATAATCATTACTTATCTTGATTTGATAGACTGGATAAAAAATTATCTAAATTTCCAATCATGCCCTACTCAAGTAGTCTGCCTCTATATCTTCTTCTCCTCTTATTGCCTCTAGACGGAAGCGATAAGGTTGTAGTGTCATCGCCCAACGCATCAATCGAGCGTTAGCGACCTTGGCCTTGTTTAAATACAATAGGGGTTGGTGATCAGTCTCGATAACGAAATCTCTCCCAAAAGGATACGCATGATATTTCCCAATTCCCCACACTACGGCCAAACACTCTTTCTCAATAATGGAATAGTTTTTCTCCCTGGGTAGCAATTTCCTTCTCACATAAGCTACGGGCAATTTATTGTTATCTTGCTCTTGCAGTAAAACTGCTCCCATCCCAGTATCAGAGACATCTGTTCTTAAAATAAAGGGTTTGCTACCATATGGCAATTTTAATATAGGTGCACTGATTAGTTTCTCTTTCAGCGCACAAAAAGCTCTATCTTGTGGCGGTCCCCACTCTACTTTATTTGGCTGCCCCTTCTTTGTTAGAGCAGACAGTGGGCTGGCAATGGCTGCAAAGTTTGGTATATACTTTCTATAAAATCCTACTAGACCTAGAAACGAACGAACTTGCGTCTTGTTGTCTGGCTTTGGTGCGTTTCTAATCGCTTCTACTTGCTTGGGGTGAGGTTTCAACTGTCCCGAACCACTGACCATATGACCCAAACATTCTAAATCTGTATAACCAATACTGCATTTAGTGGGTCTCACTGTGAGGTTCGCTCTGCGGAGTCTATCGAAAACGAACACGTGCTCACTCCAAGTATCCGTGTACACGAATATGTCATCCACAAAGCTATCAACGCTTGCTAAGCCCTTTAGCAATTTGCGCATCAAGCGACAACACGTGGCACTGACACCTACTAACCCGAATGGCATTACCTTGAACTGATATAATCCTTTCTGGGACGCAAATGCTGTCAATGCACGGGACTCTTGAACAATGGGAACCTGCCAATATCCCTTGGACAGATCCAATTTGGAAATCCATCGGTTGCCCGACAACTTCGCAAATAGACCCTCCATATCTGGCATTGGTTCTGCATCGAACACCGTGATTTTATGTAACTGTCGGAAATCGATACAGAATCGGTTCGTCCCGTCTTTTTTCCTGACTAGCACTACGGGAGAAGAATATGGCGAGTTGGAGGGTTCAATCACCCCTAAATCTAACATTTTACTCACCTCTTCATCCACAGCTTCTCGTGCGTTATATGGTACCGGATAACCTTTGATTCTAATGGGATCAGACGTATTCAGTTGAATTGTGAGGTCTACCAAGGTTGTACAACCTGGTCTGTCGGTGAATACGTTCGAGTATTTATCCAAGACCGCGTTGATTTGTTGACGCTGGTCTTTGGTCAACTCCGCACTCACATTGACTTGATCTACCCCTTCCCTCGCAACACCCAAGGGACACTCAAGGGAAACCTCGATTTCTGAGTCTGCTACGTCATCGTCGACGACTGCCGTACAAACGACATTTAAAACCCCTTTTTCTACACTCCTTTCGGTGACAGGTTGTATTGGTCCTACAACATCCACCGCCACTCTTTTAAACGGCGTGTCTATTAATGGCATCTGTCCTAAGGGAACTCTTGTGACCCTTCCCTTAGATACGGTTTTCTGGCATACGTCACAAGATCGACAGAACCGTATGACATCGCCATTAATACCAGGCCAGTAGAATTCGGCGACTACTCTGCTGGTGGTCTTCGCCTTACCCAGGTGTCCTACCATGTTAGACTCATGTGCCACCCTAAGTACATGAGATCTATATCTCTGGGGTACGACTACTTGCCAATACCTCTTATCCTCTGGAGTGGTAAACTCCCTATGAATTAGCTCATTCATCCGAACGAATATCGAGCTGCCCCCACCCTTGCAGTGTTTAATTGCGCCGGACGCGATTTTCTATACAATAGTTTTGATGGATTCGTCGCGTTCTTGCTCTCGTTTGAACTCATCACGCGAAATTCCGGAGATCGACTCAGGGACTTTTAATTTCTGAAACGCGTTTTTCTCTCGCCGGGTTTGTGCTCGCGTTTTGACTGCCTGGGCCAAAGGTGTCCTGAAATCTGCCATGGTCGGAAGACGGGAACCTTCAACGTTACCAATCGTCAGATCGTAAATAGGGTTTTCCATTCAAAGAGCATCAACAGTTCCGGTTAGAAAAGGTGTTTCCACCGTGATCCGTGCTACGGGGATGCGATGATCGTCTGATCAAGTAGCATACATGGGGACTCCCACCCGAGCATTTGGTTATCCTGCACAAGACTACGTTTGATAACTACACCCGTGCAACCTGTGTCACGTAATGCTACGACTTCTCGACCGTTCACGAAACCTCTCGCGGTTGGTACTCGCGCTTTGGGCAAAAGACACGTGCCAAGTGAATGAATACCTGGTTCTACCTGCATAAGACTAGCAGACCTACCTTTACTCTGTATAGCCAAAGCTACCTTATGTGTAGGTCCCTTCCTTTTAGGACATTTTACTTGAATATGATCCCATTCCTTACACAAGTAACATTGTACACCCTGACGACCTGTGTCCCTAACTGACCTACTTGCCTCAGCTGATTTCATAAGCTCTTTAGGCATCGGTCTCGTAGACTGGTTTCCAGACTTAAAATCTTTTGAAACCACGTTCTGGGTTCCCCCATGAGCTTCTGCAAAGTAATCGGCCTGCTTAGCCATATCCTGTACGTTTGAGAAGACTTTCTCTTTCAGAAACTGACTCTAGTTCCCGACCAACTGTGTTCAACAATTGATCTCTGAGCAAGAAATCAGTCAACCCTTCAAACGTTTTCGCCGCTTTGCCGCATTCAATCCACCGCTGGAAATAGTTTGCTATTCTAACGATGAACTGACCAAAGGTTTCTCCCTTCTCGGGCTTGCTATATCTGAACTTTTTACGGAAACCGTTTTCAGTCAGCTCGTACCTTTTTAAAAGTGCTTCCTACAGAACGTCGTAATCGAACACGTCGTCTCTAGGAAGTCGCGAATACACATCGAGCGCTTTACCTTTTAATAAAGCACTGAGATGTAGTGCCCAGTCATTTCGACTCCACTTCTGGTTCTCGGCGTACCGCTCAAACCGATGAAGATAACTATCCATGTTATCTTTTTCATCGTCAAAGGGGGGTAATTTAGGGCCCTTTAATTTGCTAGAGGTAGAATCGTGTTCTCCTTTTCTAGCTGTTGCTAACTCTACCTGACGTTCATGATCTCGTTGCTTAATTCTTTCTTCTGTCTCTATGATCTCCAATCTTGCCCGCTTTTCTAACTCTACCCTCCTTTCCTCCGCTTCCCTTTCTAATTCGACCCTTTCCTTTTGTGTTTCCCTTTCTTCCCTTTCAAGTTGTTTGGTCATTTCTATCTTTCTTTCCTCTGCTTCTATTTCCAATTCCCTTGCTTTTACCCTTTCATCCCTCTCCCGGGCTTGTTCTTCCTGAATAAATTTCCTTAAATTTTCTCCCTCATACCCTAGTTCTTTGCCTAAAGCGACCAAGTCCTTAAGGAATGACATGACTGATAGTAACCTTAATCTAACAGATTAGTTTTACAGAGCAAACTCGGGGAAGGTAAACATTCTATAGTTAACCTTATCTTCCAGATGAAGGCAACCAAAACAAAATGAATATGTATTTGAATGTATTTATAATGGACCCACGCACCTAGAAAAGCTAAACAAATAAACACCTACTTAAAGATTATTTTGTCAAGAAGGTCACACTCTAATATATGAACAATAAGTGTAGACTTTCACAAACAAGATGATGATGATTCACTTAATCCAAAGATCCCACTTCTGACACCATTGTAACAGAATTGAAACCGAGTGGGCTTTGGACTAAATGAATCCCACAAACACTATGTATGTGAATGACGATATTTCTGTATTGTTCGATATGATGATTTCACAAAATTAATAAATGAAACAATCTATACAATATCAGACTCTCGCACATACCCTACACACATTTACAAAAGATATATATATATATATATATATATATATATATATATATATATATAATGATAATGACGAGAATTGAGATGATGACGACACAGTACTGAAAATAATAATGATAATGATGACGACTGTTCATATAACCGATATGTTATGGTACATACAACCAAAAATGACAATAAAAAACAAAAAATATCACAGTTCCAACCCACGCCGGGTGCACTCTGGTTCAACTTCCCAGTTTCACTTTGGCTCAACTTCCCAGTTTCACTCTGGCTCAACTTCCCAGTTTCACTCTGGCTCAATTTCCCAGTTTCACTCTGGCTCAATTTCCCACTTTCACTCTGGTTCAACTACACCCTCCACCAGTTTCAGTCTGGCTCAACTACACCCTCCACCAGTTTCAGTCTGGTTCAACTACACCTCCCACCAGTTTCAGCTACAAATAGATGAAACTAGTAGCGTATAATACGAAATAGGCTATCACACAAAATACTCAAATATATCTATATGAAATAAATAAATATTCACTCAACAAATGTCTATAGTCCATTATATCAATATTCCTAATGAGTTATACAAAAATACATTAAACCCGCACTCTACGGGTGACTTTCTACTCCGTGTCCTACACGTGAAAAGGACTGAATCCTAACAGTGAATTGTCTGTTAAACGCGGTTATTATCTCTATCGAAGCTTTATCAAATTTACGATAATAATAAAATAAGAATGTCACGAACACAATGAAAAGCATAAATGTACAAGGGAATCTAAGTTATTTTAACAGTTATCACTTGCCCCTATGGCTGTAGTGTTGTGGTTCCAAATCGACATTCCTTGACAAGATCCAAGCGATGATGTACCGCTTGTAGTAAAACTCTACTATTTATACTATATAAAAAAATAAGACGTTCAAGACCCAAGGGTAAAGTACCAGTGCATGTCGAGAAACATGGGCATCACGCTGCAAACGACCTACAACGAGATGTACTCATTCAGTAACTATATGTCAAGGTAATAAAAACAAGCTACTCTAGTTAACGCTGTACGCGTCGACAAAGTCAAATATACATTGTCATCGTTTAATGCAAAACCGAATTATTTTCTAGCCTTATTCCGTGACAATACCTCAACCCCTAAAAATATAATGGACACATTTTGCGGAATTACGGAATATGAGTAAAAGAAAATAATCATTACTTATCTTGATTTGATAGACTGGATAAAAAATTATCTAAATTTCCAATCATGCCCTACTCAAGTAGTCTGCCTCTATATCTTCTTCTCCTCTTATTGCCTCTAGACGGAAGCGATAAGGTTGTAGTGTCATCGCCCAACGCATCAATCGAGCGTTAGCGACCTTGGCCTTGTTTAAATACAATAGGGGTTGGTGATCAGTCTCGATAACGAAATCTCTCCCAAAAGGATACGCATGATATTTCCCAATTCCCCACACTACGGCCAAACACTCTTTCTCAATAATGGAATAGTTTTTCTCCCTGGGTAGCAATTTCCTTCTCACATAAGCTACGGGCAATTTATTGTTATCTTGCTCTTGCAGTAAAACTGCTCCCATCCCAGTATCAGAGACATCTGTTCTTAAAATAAAGGGTTTGCTACCATATGGCAATTTTAATATAGGTGCACTGATTAGTTTCTCTTTCAGCGCACAAAAAGCTCTATCTTGTGGCGGTCCCCACTCTACTTTATTTGGCTGCCCCTTCTTTGTTAGAGCAGACAGTGGGCTGGCAATGGCTGCAAAGTTTGGTATATACTTTCTATAAAATCCTACTAGACCTAGAAACGAACGAACTTGCGTCTTGTTGTCTGGCTTTGGTGCGTTTCTAATCGCTTCTACTTGCTTGGGGTGAGGTTTCAACTGTCCCGAACCACTGACCATATGACCCAAACATTCTAAATCTGTATAACCAATACTGCATTTAGTGGGTCTCACTGTGAGGTTCGCTCTGCGGAGTCTATCGAAAACGAACACGTGCTCACTCCAAGTATCCGTGTACACGAATATGTCATCCACAAAGCTATCAACGCTTGCTAAGCCCTTTAGCAATTTGCGCATCAAGCGACAACACGTGGCACTGACACCTACTAACCCGAATGGCATTACCTTGAACTGATATAATCCTTTCTGGGACGCAAATGCTGTCAATGCACGGGACTCTTGAACAATGGGAACCTGCCAATATCCCTTGGACAGATCCAATTTGGAAATCCATCGGTTGCCCGACAACTTCGCAAATAGACCCTCCATATCTGGCATTGGTTCTGCATCGAACACCGTGATTTTATGTAACTGTCGGAAATCGATACAGAATCGGTTCGTCCCGTCTTTTTTCCTGACTAGCACTACGGGAGAAGAATATGGCGAGTTGGAGGGTTCAATCACCCCTAAATCTAACATTTTACTCACCTCTTCATCCACAGCTTCTCGTGCGTTATATGGTACCGGATAACCTTTGATTCTAATGGGATCAGACGTATTCAGTTGAATTGTGAGGTCTACCAAGGTTGTACAACCTGGTCTGTCGGTGAATACGTTCGAGTATTTATCCAAGACCGCGTTGATTTGTTGACGCTGGTCTTTGGTCAACTCCGCACTCACATTGACTTGATCTACCCCTTCCCTCGCAACACCCAAGGGACACTCAAGGGAAACCTCGATTTCTGAGTCTGCTACGTCATCGTCGACGACTGCCGTACAAACGACATTTAAAACCCCTTTTTCTACACTCCTTTCGGTGACAGGTTGTATTGGTCCTACAACATCCACCGCCACTCTTTTAAACGGCGTGTCTATTAATGGCATCTGTCCTAAGGGAACTCTTGTGACCCTTCCCTTAGATACGGTTTTCTGGCATACGTCACAAGATCGACAGAACCGTATGACATCGCCATTAATACCAGGCCAGTAGAATTCGGCGACTACTCTGCTGGTGGTCTTCGCCTTACCCAGGTGTCCTACCATGTTAGACTCATGTGCCACCCTAAGTACATGAGATCTATATCTCTGGGGTACGACTACTTGCCAATACCTCTTATCCTCTGGAGTGGTAAACTCCCTATGAATTAGCTCATTCATCCGAACGAATATCGAGCTGCCCCCACCCTTGCAGTGTTTAATTGCGCCGGACGCGATTTTCTATACAATAGTTTTGATGGATTCGTCGCGTTCTTGCTCTCGTTTGAACTCATCACGCGAAATTCCGGAGATCGACTCAGGGACTTTTAATTTCTGAAACGCGTTTTTCTCTCGCCGGGTTTGTGCTCGCGTTTTGACTGCCTGGGCCAAAGGTGTCCTGAAATCTGCCATGGTCGGAAGACGGGAACCTTCAACGTTACCAATCGTCAGATCGTAAATAGGGTTTTCCATTCAAAGAGCATCAACAGTTCCGGTTAGAAAAGGTGTTTCCACCGTGATCCGTGCTACGGGGATGCGATGATCGTCTGATCAAGTAGCATACATGGGGACTCCCACCCGAGCATTTGGTTATCCTGCACAAGACTACGTTTGATAACTACACCCGTGCAACCTGTGTCACGTAATGCTACGACTTCTCGACCGTTCACGAAACCTCTCGCGGTTGGTACTCGCGCTTTGGGCAAAAGACACGTGCCAAGTGAATGAATACCTGGTTCTACCTGCATAAGACTAGCAGACCTACCTTTACTCTGTATAGCCACGGCTACCTTATGTGTAGGTCCCTTCCTTTTAGGACATTTTACTTGAATATGATCCCATTCCTTACACAAGTAACATTGTACACCCTGACGACCTGTGTCCCTAACTGACCTACTTGCCTCAGCTGATTTCATAAGCTCTTTAGGCATCGGTCTCGTAGACTGGTTTCCAGACTTAAAATCTTTTGAAACCACGTTCTGGGTTCCCCCATGAGCTTCTGCAAAGTAATCGGCCTGCTTAGCCATATCCTGTACGTTTGAGAAGACTTTCTCTTTCAGAAACTGACTCTAGTTCCCGACCAACTGTGTTCAACAATTGATCTCTGAGCAAGAAATCAGTCAACCCTTCAAACGTTTTCGCCGCTTTGCCGCATTCAATCCACCGCTGGAAATAGTTTGCTATTCTAACGATGAACTGACCAAAGGTTTCTCCCTTCTCGGGCTTGCTATATCTGAACTTTTTACGGAAACCGTTTTCAGTCAGCTCGTACCTTTTTAAAAGTGCTTCCTACAGAACGTCGTAATCGAACACGTCGTCTCTAGGAAGTCGCGAATACACATCGAGCGCTTTACCTTTTAATAAAGCACTGAGATGTAGTGCCCAGTCATTTCGACTCCACTTCTGGTTCTCGGCGTACCGCTCAAACCGATGAAGATAACTATCCATGTTATCTTTTTCATCGTCAAAGGGGGGTAATTTAGGGCCCTTTAATTTGCTAGAGGTAGAATCGTGTTCTCCTTTTCTAGCTGTTGCTAACTCTACCTGACGTTCATGATCTCGTTGCTTAATTCTTTCTTCTGTCTCTATGATCTCCAATCTTGCCCGCTTTTCTAACTCTACCCTCCTTTCCTCCGCTTCCCTTTCTAATTCGACCCTTTCCTTTTGTGTTTCCCTTTCTTCCCTTTCAAGTTGTTTGGTCATTTCTATCTTTCTTTCCTCTGCTTCTATTTCCAATTCCCTTGCTTTTACCCTTTCATCCCTCTCCCGGGCTTGTTCTTCCTGAATAAATTTCCTTAAATTTTCTCCCTCATACCCTAGTTCTTTGCCTAAAGCGACCAAGTCCTTAAGGAATGACATGACTGATAGTAACCTTAATCTAACAGATTAGTTTTACAGAGCAAACTCGGGGAAGGTAAACATTCTATAGTTAACCTTATCTTCCAGATGAAGGCAACCAAAACAAAATGAATATGTATTTGAATGTATTTATAATGGACCCACGCACCTAGAAAAGCTAAACAAATAAACACCTACTTAAAGATTATTTTGTCAAGAAGGTCACACTCTAATATATGAACAATAAGTGTAGACTTTCACAAACAAGATGATGATGATTCACTTAATCCAAAGATCCCACTTCTGACACCATTGTAACAGAATTGAAACCGAGTGGGCTTTGGACTAAATGAATCCCACAAACACTATGTATGTGAATGACGATATTTCTGTATTGTTCGATATGATGATTTCACAAAATTAATAAATGAAACAATCTATACAATATCAGACTCTCGCACATACCCTACACACATTTACAAAAGATATATATATATATATATATATATATATATATATATATATATATATATATATATATATATATAATGATAATGACGAGAATTGAGATGATGACGACACAGTACTGAAAATAATAATGATAATGATGACGACTGTTCATATAACCGATATGTTATGGTACATACAACCAAAAATGACAATAAAAAACAAAAAATATCACAGTTCCAACCCACGCCGGGTGCACTCTGGTTCAACTTCCCAGTTTCACTTTGGCTCAACTTCCCAGTTTCACACTGGCTCAACTTCCCAGTTTCACTCTGGCTCAATTTCCCAGTTTCACTCTGGCTCAATTTCCCACTTTCACTCTGGTTCAACTACACCCTCCACCAGTTTCAGTCTGGCTCAACTACACCCTCCACCAGTTTCAGTCTGGTTCAACTACACCTCCCACCAGTTTCAGCTACAAATAGATGAAACTAGTAGCGTATAATACGAAATAGGCTATCACACAAAATACTCAAATATATCTATATGAAATAAATAAATATCCACTCAGCAAATGTCTATAGTCCATTATATCAATATTCCTAATGAGTTATACAAAAATACATTAAACCCGCACTCTACGGGTGACTTTCTACTCCGTGTCCTACACGTGAAAAGGACTGAATCCTAACAGTGAATTGTCTGTTAAACGCGGTTATTATCTCTATCGAAGCTTTATCAAATTTACGATAATAATAAAATAAGAATGTCACGAACACAATGAAAAGCATAAATGTACAAGGGAATCTAAGTTATTTTAACAGTTATCACTTGCCCCTATGGCTGTAGTGTTGTGGTTCCAAATCGACATTCCTTGACAAGATCCAAGCGATGATGTACCGCTTGTAGTAAAACTCTACTATTTATACTATATAAAAAAATAAGACGTTCAAGACCCAAGGGTAAAGTACCAGTGCATGTCGAGAAACATGGGCATCACGCTGCAAACGACCTACAACGAGATGTACTCATTCAGTAACTATATGTCAAGGTAATAAAAACAAGCTACTCTAGTTAACGCTGTACGCGTCGACAAAGTCAAATATACATTGTCATCGTTTAATGCAAAACCGAATTATTTTCTAGCCTTATTCCGTGACAATACCTCAACCCCTAAAAATATAATGGACACATTTTGCGGAATTACGGAATATGAGTAAAAGAAAATAATCATTACTTATCTTGATTTGATAGACTGGATAAAAAATTATCTAAATTTCCAATCATGCCCTACTCAAGTAGTCTGCCTCTATATCTTCTTCTCCTCTTATTGCCTCTAGACGGAAGCGATAAGGTTGTAGTGTCATCGCCCAACGCATCAATCGAGCGTTAGCGACCTTGGCCTTGTTTAAATACAATAGGGGTTGGTGATCAGTCTCGATAACGAAATCTCTCCCAAAAGGATACGCATGATATTTCCCAATTCCCCACACTACGGCCAAACACTCTTTCTCAATAATGGAATAGTTTTTCTCCCTGGGTAGCAATTTCCTTCTCACATAAGCTACGGGCAATTTATTGTTATCTTGCTCTTGCAGTAAAACTGCTCCCATCCCAGTATCAGAGACATCTGTTCTTAAAATAAAGGGTTTGCTACCATATGGCAATTTTAATATAGGTGCACTGATTAGTTTCTCTTTCAGCGCACAAAAAGCTCTATCTTGTGGCGGTCCCCACTCTACTTTATTTGGCTGCCCCTTCTTTGTTAGAGCAGACAGTGGGCTGGCAATGGCTGCAAAGTTTGGTATATACTTTCTATAAAATCCTACTAGACCTAGAAACGAACGAACTTGCGTCTTGTTGTCTGGCTTTGGTGCGTTTCTAATCGCTTCTACTTGCTTGGGGTGAGGTTTCAACTGTCCCGAACCACTGACCATATGACCCAAACATTCTAAATCTGTATAACCAATACTGCATTTAGTGGGTCTCACTGTGAGGTTCGCTCTGCGGAGTCTATCGAAAACGAACACGTGCTCACTCCAAGTATCCGTGTACACGAATATGTCATCCACAAAGCTATCAACGCTTGCTAAGCCCTTTAGCAATTTGCGCATCAAGCGACAACACGCGGCACTGGCACCTACTAACCCGAATGGCATTACCTTGAACTGATATAATCCTTTCTGGGTCGCAAATGCTGTCAATGCACGGGACTCTTGAACAATGGGAACCTGCCAATATCCCTTGGACAGATCCAATTTGGAAATCCATCGGTTGCCCAACAACTTCGCAAATAGACCCTCCATATCTGGCATTGGTTCTGCATTGAACACCGTGATTTTATGTAACTGTCGGAAGTCGATACAGAATCGGTTCGTCCCGTCTTTTTTCCTGACTAGCACTACGGGAGAGAATATGGCGAGTTGGAGGGTTCAATCACCCCTAAATCTAACATTTTACTCACCTCTTCGTCCACAGCTTCTCGTGCGTTATATGGTACCGGATAACCTTTGATTCTAATGAGGTCAGACGTATTCAGTTGAATTGTGAGGTCTACCAAGGTTGTACAACTTGGTCTGTCGGTGAATACGTTCGAGTATTTATCCAAGACCGCGTTGATTTGTTGACGCTGGTCTTTGGTCAACTCCGCACTCACATTGACTTGATCTACCCCTTCCCTCGCAACACCCAAGGGACACTCAAGGGAAACCTCGATTTCTGAGTCTGCTACGTCATCGTCGACGACTGCCGTACAAACGACATTTAAAACCCCTTTTTCTACATTCCTTTCGGTGACAGGTTGTATTGGTCCTACAACATCCACCGCCACTCTTTTAAACGGCGTGTCTATTAATGGCATCTGTCCTAAGGGAACTCTTGTGGACCCTTCCCTTAGATACGGTTTTCTGGCATACGTCACAAGATCGACAGAACCGTGTGACATCGCCATTAACACCAGGCCAGTAGAATTCGGCGACTACTCTGCTGGTGGTCTTCGCCTTACCCAGGTGTCCTACCATGTTAGACTCATGTGCCACCCTAAGTACATGAGATCTATATCTCTGGGGTACGACTACTTGCCAATACCTCTTATCCTCTGGAGTGGTAAACTCCCTATGAATTAGCTCATTCATCCGAACGAATATCGAGCTGCCCCCACCCTTGCAGTGTTTAATTGCGCCGGACGCGATTTTCTATACAATAGTTTTGATGGATTCGTCGCGTTCTTGCTCTCGTTTGAACTCATCACGCGAAATTCCGGAGATCGACTCAGGGACTTTTAATTTCTTAAACGCGTTTTTCTCTCGCCGGGTTTGTGCTCGCGTTTTGACTGCCTGGGCCAAAGGTGTCCTGAAATCTGCCATGGTCGGAAGACGGGAACCTTCAACGTTACCAATCGTCAGATCGTAAATAGGGTTTTCCATTCAAAGAGCATCAACAGTTCCGGTTAGAAAAGGTGTTTCCACCGTGATCCGTGCTACGGGGATGCGATGATCGTCTGATCAAGTAGCATACATGGGACTCCCACCCGAGCATTTGGTTATCCTGCACAAGACTACGTTTGATAACTACACCCGTGCAACCTGTGTCACGTAATGCTACGACTTCTCGACCGTTCACGAAACCTCTCGCGGTTTGTACTCGCGCTTTGGGCAAAAGACACGTGCCAAGTGAATGAATACCTGGTTCTACCTGCATAAGACTAGCAGACCTACCTTTACTCTGTATAGCCACGGCTACCTTATGTGTAGGTCCCTTCCTTTTAGGACATTTTACTTGAATATGATCCCATTCCTTACACAAGTAACATTGTACACCCTGACGACCTGTGTCCCTAACTGACCTACTTGCCTCAGCTGATTTCATAAGCTCTTTAGGCATCGGTCTCGTAGACTGGTTTCCAGACTTAAAATCTTTTGAAACCACGTTCTGGGTTCCCCCATGAGCTTCTGCAAAGTAATCGGCCTGCTTAGCCATATCCTGTACGTTTGAGAAGACTTTCTCTTTCAGAAACTGACTCTAGTTCCCGACCAACTGTGTTCAACAATTGATCTCTGAGCAAGAAATCAGTCAACACTTCAAATGTTTTCTCCGGCCTTTGCCGCATTCAATCCACAGCTGGAAATAGTTTGCTATTCTAACGATGAACTGACCAAAGGTTTCTCCCTTCTCGGGCTTGCTATATCTGAACTTTTTACGGAAACCGTTTTCAGTCAGCTCGTACCTTTTTAAAAGTGCTTCCTACAGAACGTCGTAATCGAACACGTCGTCTCTAGGAAGTCGCGAATACACATCGAGCGCTTTACCTTTTAATAAAGCACTGAGATGTAGTGCCCAGTCATTTCGACTCCACTTCTGGTTCTCGGCGTACCGCTCAAACCGATGAAGATAACTATCCATGTTATCTTTTTCATCGTCAAAGGGGGGTAATTTAGGGCCCTTTAATTTGCTAGAGGTAGAATCGTGTTCTCCTTTTCTAGTTGTTGCTAACTCTACCTGACGTTCATGATCTCGTTGCTTAATTCTTTCTTCTGTCTCTATGATCTCCAATCTTGCCCGCTTTTCTAACTCTACCCTCCTTTCCTCCGCTTCCCTTTCTAATTCGACCCTTTCCTTTTGTGTTTCCCTTTCTTCCCTTTCAAGTTGTTTGGTCATTTCTATCTTTCTTTCCTCTGCTTCTATTTCCAATTCCCTTGCTTTTACCCTTTCATCCCTCTCCCGGGCTTGTTCTTCCTGAATAAATTTCCTTAAATTTTCTCCCTCATACCCTAGTTCTTTGCCTAAAGCGACCAAGTCCTTAAGGAATGACATGACTGATAGTAACCTTAATCTAACAGATTAGTTTTACAGAGCAAACTCGGGGAAGGTAAACATTCTATAGTTAACCTTATCTTCCAGATGAAGGCAACCAAAACAAAATGAATATGTATTTGAATGTATTTATAATGGACCCACGCACCTAGAAAAGCTAAACAAATAAACACCTACTTAAAGATTATTTTGTCAAGAAGGTCACACTCTAATATATGAACAATAAGTGTAGACTTTCACAAACAAGATGATGATGATTCACTTAATCCAAAGATCCCACTTCTGACACCATTGTAACAGAATTGAAACCGAGTGGGCTTTGGACTAAATGAATACCACAAACACTATGTATGTGAATGACGATATTTCTGTATTGTTCGATATGATGATTTCACAAAATTAATAAATGAAACAATCTATACAATATCAGACTCTCGCACATACCCTACACACATTTACAAAAGATATATATATATATATATATATATATATATATATATATATATATATATATATATATATATATAATGATAATGACGAGAATTGAGATGATGACGACACAGTACTGAAAATAATAATGATAATGATGACGACTGTTCATATAACCGATATGTTATGGTACATACAACCAAAAATGACAATAAAAAACAAAAAATATCACAGTTCCAACCCACGCCGGGTGCACTCTGGTTCAACTTCCCAGTTTCACTTTGGCTCAACTTCCCAGTTTCACACTGGCTCAACTTCCCAGTTTCACTCTGGCTCAATTTCCCAGTTTCACTCTGGCTCAATTTCCCACTTTCACTCTGGTTCAACTACACCCTCCACCAGTTTCAGTCTGGCTCAACTACACCCTCCACCAGTTTCAGTCTGGTTCAACTACACCTCCCACCAGTTTCAGCTACAAATAGATGAAACTAGTAGCGTATAATACGAAATAGGCTATCACACAAAATACTCAAATATATCTATATGAAATAAATAAATATCCATTCAACAAATGTCTATAGTCCATTATATCAATATTCCTAATGAGTTATACAAAAATACATTAAACCCGCACTCTACGGGTGACTTTCTACTCCGTGTCCTACACGTGAAAAGGACTGAATCCTAACAGTGAATTGTCTGTTAAACGCGGTTATTATCTCTATCGAAGCTTTATCAAATTTACGATAATAATAAAATAAGAATGTCACGAACACAATGAAAAGCATAAATGTACAAGGGAATCTAAGTTATTTTAACAGTTATCACTTGCCCCTATGGCTGTAGTGTTGTGGTTCCAAATCGACACTCCTTGACAAGATCCAAGCGATGATGTACCGCTTGTAGTAAAACTCTACTATTTATACTATATAAAAAAATAAGACGTTCAAGACCCAAGGGTAAAGTACCAGTGCATGTCGAGAAACATGGGCATCACGCTGCAAACGACCTACAACGAGATGTACTCATTCAGTAACTATATGTCAAGGTAATAAAAACAAGCTACTCTAGTTAACGCTGTACGCGTCGACAAAGTCAAATATACATTGTCATCGTTTAATGCAAAACCGAATTATTTTCTAGCCTTATTCCGTGACAATACCTCAACCCCTAAAAATATAATGGACACATTTTGCGGAATTACGGAATATGAGTAAAAGAAAATAATCATTACCTATCTTGATTTGATAGACTGGATAAAAAATTATCTAAATTTCCAATCATGCCCTACTCAAGTAGTCTGCCTCTATATCTTCTTCTCCTCTTATTGCCTCTAGACGGAAGCGATAAGGTTGTAGTGTCATCGCCCAACGCATCAATTGAGCGTTAGCGACCTTGGCCTTGTTTAAATACAATAGGGGTTGGTGATCAGTCTCGATAACGAAATCTCTCCCAAAAGGATACGCATGATATTTCCCAATTCCCCACACTACGGCCAAACACTCTTTCTCAATAATCTAATAGTTTTTCTCCCTGGGTAGCAATTTCCTTCTCACATAAGCTACGGGCAATTTATTGTTATCTTGCTCTTGCAGTAAAACTGCTCCCATCCCAGTATCAGAGACATCTGTTCTTAAAATAAAGGGTTTGCTAACATATGACAATTTTAATATAGGTGCACTGATTAGTTTCACTTTCAGCGCACAAAAAGCTCTATCTTGTGGCGGTCCCCACTCTACTTTATTTGGCTGCCCCTTCTTTGTTAGAGCAGACAGTGGGCTGGCAATGGCTGCAAAGTTTGGTATATACTTTCTATAAAATCCTACTAGACCTAGAAACGAACGAACTTGCGTCTTGTTGTCTGGCTTTGGTGCGTTTCTAATCGCTTCTACTTGCTTGGGGTGAGGTTTCAACTGTCCCGAACCACTGACCATATGACCCAAACATTCTAAATCTGTATAACCAATACTGCATTTAGTGGGTCTCACTGTGAGGTTCGCTCTGCGGAGTCTATCGAAAACGAACACGTGCTCACTCCAAGTATCCGTGTACACGAATATGTCATCCACAAAGCTATCAACGCTTGCTAAGCCCTTTAGCAATTTGTACATCAAGCGACAACACGCGGCACTGGCACCTACTAACCCGAATGGCATTACCTTGAACTGATATAATCCTTTCTGGGTCGCAAATGCTGTCAATGCACGGGACTCTTGAACAATGGGAACCTGCCAATATCCCTTGGACAGATCCAATTTGGAAATCCATCGGTTGCCCAACAACTTCGCAAATAGACCCTCCATATCTGGCATTGGTTCTGCATTGAACACCGTGATTTTATGTAACTGTCGGAAGTCGATACAGAATCGGTTCGTCCCGTCTTTTTTCCTGACTAGCACTACGGGAGAAGAATATGGCGAGTTGGAAGGTTCAATCACCCCTAAATCTAACATTTTACTCACCTCTTCGTCCACAGCTTCTCGTGCGTTATATGGTACCGGATAACCTTTGATTCTAATGAGGTCAGACGTATTCAGTTGAATTGTGAGGTCTACCAAGGTTGTACAACTTGGTCTGTCGGTGAATACGTTCGAGTATTTATCCAAGACCGCGTTGATTTGTTGACGCTGGTCTTTGGTCAACTCCGCACTCACATTGACTTGATCTACCCCTTCCCTCGCAACACCCAAGGGACACTCAAGGGAAACCTCGATTTCTGAGTCTGCTACGTCATCGTCGACGACTACCGTACAAACGACATTTAAAACCCCTTTTTCTACATTCCTTTCTTTGACAGGTTGTATTGGTCCTACAACATCCACCGCCACTCTTTTAAACGGCGTGTCTATTAATGGCATCTGTCCTAAGGGAACTCTTGTGGACCCTTCCCTTAGATACGGTTTTCTGGCATACGTCACAAGATCGACAGAACCGTGTGACATCGCCATTAACACCAGGCCAGTAGAATTCGGCGACTACTCTGCTGGTGGTCTTCGCCTTACCCAGGTGTCCTACCATGTTAGACTCATGTGCCACCCTAAGTACATGAGATCTATATCTCTGGGGTACGACTACTTGCCAATACCTCTTATCCTCTGGAGTGGTAAACTCCCTATGAATTAGCTCATTCATCCGAACGAATATCGAGCTGCCCCCACCCTTGCAGTGTTTAATTGCGCCGGACGCGATTTTCTATACAATAGTTTTGATGGATTCGTCGCGTTCTTGCTCTCGTTTGAACTCATCACGCGAAATTCCGGAGATCGACTCAGGGACTTTTAATTTCTGAAACGCCTTTTTCTCTCGCCGGGTTTGTGCTCGCGTTTTGACTGCCTGGGCCAAAGGTGTCCTGAAATCTGCCATGGTCGGAAGACGGGAACCTTCAACGTTACCAATCGTCAGATCGTAAATAGGGTTTTCCATTCAAAGAGCATCAACAGTTCCGGTTAGAAAAGGTGTTTCCACCGTGATCCGTGCTACGGGGATGCGATGATCGTCTGATCAAGTAGCATACATGGGGACTCCCACCCGAGCATTTGGTTATCCTGCACAAGACTACGTTTGATAACTACACCCGTGCAACCTGTGTCACGTAATGCTACGACTTCTCGACCGTTCACGAAACCTCTCGCGGTTGGTACTCGCGCTTTGGGCAAAAGACACGTGCCAAGTGAATGAATACCTGGTTCTACCTGCATAAGACTAGCAGACCTACCTTTACTCTGTATAGCCACGGCTACCTTATGTGTAGGTCCCTTCCTTTTAGGACATTTTACTTGAATATGACCCCATTCCTTACACAAGTAACATTGTACACCCTGACGACCTGTGTCCCTAACTGACCTACTTGCCTCAAATAAATAATCATTACTTATCTTGATTTGATAGACTGGATAAAAAATTATCTAAATTTCCAATCATGCCCTACTCAAGTAGTCTGCCTCTATATCTTCTTCTCCTCTTATTGCCTCTAGACGGAAGCGATAAGTTTGTAGTGTCATCGCCCAACGCATCAATCTGGGTCGCAAATGCTGTCAATGCACGGGACTCTTGAACAATGGGAACCTGCCAATATCCCTTGGACAGATCCAATTTGGAAATCCATCGGTTGCCCAACAACTTCGCAAATAGACCCTCCATATCTGGCATTGGTTCTGCATTGAACACCGTGATTTTATGTAACTGTCGGAAGTCGATACAGAATCGGTTCGTCCCGTCTTTTTTCCTGACTAGCACTACGGGAGAAGAATATGGCGAGTTGGAGGGTTCAATCACCCCTAAATCTAACATTTTACTCACCTCTTCGTCCACAGCTTCTCGTGGGTTATATGGTACCGGATAACCTTTGATTCTAATGAGGTCAGACGTATTCAGTTGAATTGTGAGGTCTACCAAGGTTGTACAACCTGGTCTGTCGCTGAATACGTTCGAGTATTTATCCAAGACCGCGTTGATTTGTTGACGCTGGTCTTTGATCAACTCCGCACTCACATTGACTTGATCTACCCCTTCCCTCGCAACACCCAAGGGACACTCAAGGGAAACCTCGATTTCTGAGTCTGCTACGTCATCGTCGACGACTGCCGTACAAACGACATTTAAAACCCCTTTTTCTATATTCCTTTCGGTGACAGGTTGTATTGGTCCTACAACATCCACCGCCACTCTTTTAAACGGCGTGTCTATTAATGGCATCTGTCCTAAGGGAACTCTTGTGACCCTTCCCTTAGATACGGTTTTCTGGCATACGTCACAAGACCGACAGAACCGTGTGACATCCCCATTAACACCAGGCCAGTAGAATTCGGCGACTACTCTGCTTGTGGTCTTCGCCTTACCCAGGTGTCCTGCCATGTTAGACTCATGTGCCACCCTAAGTACATGAGATCTGTATCTCTGGGGTACGACTACTTGCCAATACCTCTTATCCTCTGGAGTGGTAAACTCCCTATGAATTAGCTCGTTCCTCCGAACGATTCTCGAGCTGCCCCCACCCTTGCAGTGTTTAATTGCGCCGGACGCAATTTTCTCTGTAATAGTTTTGATGGATTCGTCACATTCTTGCTCTCGTTTGAACTCGTCACGCGAAATTCCGGAGATCGACTCAGGGACTTTTAATTTCTGAAACGCGTTTTTCTCTCGCCGGGTTTGTGCTCCTGTTTCGACTGCCTGCGTTAAAGGTGTCCTGAAATCTGCCATGGTTGGAAGACGGGAACCTTCAACGTTACCAATCGTCAGATCGTAAATAGGGTTTTCCATTCAAAGAGCATCAACAGTTCCGGTTAGGAAAGGTGTTTCCACCGTGATCCGTGCTACGGGGATGCGACCGATCGTCTGAAGAAGTAGCATGCATGGGAACTCCCACCCGAGCATTTGGTTATCCTGCACAAGACTACGTTGGATAACTACACCCGTGCAACCTGTGTCACGTAATGCTACGACTTCTCGACCGTTCACGAAACCTCTCGCGGTTGGTACTCGCGCTTTGGGCAAAAGACACGTGCCAAGTGAATGAATACCTGGTTCTACCTGCATAAGACTAGCAGACCTACCTTTACTCTGTATAGCCACGGCTACCTTATGTGTAGGTCCCTTTCTTTTAGGACATTTTACTTGAATATGACCCCATTCCTTACACAAGTAACATTGTACACCCTGACGACCTGTGTCCCTAACTGACCTACTTGCCTCAGCTGATTTCATAAGCTCTCTAGGCATCGGTCTCGTAGACTGGTTTCCAGACTTAAAATCTTTTGAAACCACGTTCTGGGTTCCCCCATGAGCTTCTGCAAAGTAATCGGCCTGCTTAGCCATATCCTGTACGTTTGAGAAGACTTTCTCTTTCAGAAACTGACTCTAGTTCCCGACCAACTGTGTTCAACAATTGATCTCTGAGCAAGAAATCAGTCAACCCTTCAAACGTTTTCGCCGCTTTGCCGCATTCAATCCACCGCTGGAAATAGTTTGCTATTCTAACGATGAACTGACCAAAGGTTTCTCCCTTCTCGGGCTTGCTATATCTGAACTTTTTACGGAAACCGTTTTCAGTCAGCTCGTACCTTTTTAGAAGTGCTTCCTTCAGAACGTCGTAATCGAACACGTCGTCTCTAGGAAGTCGCGAGTACACATCGAGCGCTTTACCTTTTAATAAAGCACTGAGATGTAGTGCCCAGTCATTTCGACTCCACTTCTGGTTCTCGGCGTACCGCTCAAACCGATGAAGATAACTATCCATGTTATCTTTTTCATCGTCAAAGGGGGGTAATTTAGGGCCCTTTAATTTGCTAGAGGTAGAATCGTGTTCTCCTTTTCTAGCTGTTGCTAACTCTACCTGACGTTCATGATCTCGTTGCTTATTTCTTTCTTCTGTCTCTATGATCTCCAATCTTGCCCGCTTTTCTAACTCTACCCTCCTTTCCTCCGCTTCCCTTTCTAATTCGACCCTTTCCTTTTGTGTTTCCCTTTTTTCCCTTTCAAGTTGTTTGGTCATTTCTATCTTTCTTTCCTCTGCTTCCCTTTCCAATTCCCTTGCTTTTACCCTTTCATCCCTCTCCAGGGCTTGTTCTTCCTGAATAAATTTCCTTAAACTTTCTCCCTCATACCCTAGTTCTTTGCTTAAAGCGACCAAGTCCTTAAGGAATGACATGACTGATAGTAACCTTAATCTAACAGATTAGTTTTACAGAGCAAACTCGGGGAAGGTAAACATTCTATAGTTAACCTTATCTTCCAGATGAAGGCAACCAAAACAAAATGAATATGTATTTGAATGTATTTATAATGGACCCACGCACCTAGAAAAGCTAAACAAATAAACACCTACTTAAAGATTATTTTGTCACGAAGGTCACACTCTAATATATGAACAATAAGTGTAGACTTTCACAAACAAGATGATGATGATTCACTTAATCCAAAGATCCCACTTCTGACACTATTGTAACAGAATTGAAACCGAGTGGGCTTTGGACTAAATGAATACCACAAACACTATGTATGTGAATGACGATATTTCTGTATTGTACGATATGATGATTTCACAAAATTAATAAATGAAACAATCTATACAATATAAGAACCTCGCACATACCCTACACACATTTACAAGAATAAAAGATATATATATATATATATATATATATATATATATATATATATATATATATATATATATAATGATAATGACGAGGATTGAGATGATGACGACACAGTACTGAAAATACTAATGATAATGATGACGACTGTTCATATAACCGATATGTTATGGTACATACAACCAAAAATGACAATAAAAAACACAAAATATCACAGCTCCAACCCACGCCGGGTGCACTCTGGTTCAACTTCCCAGTTTCACTTTGGCTCAACTTCCCAGTTTCACACTGGCTCAATTTCCCAGTTTCACTCTGGCTCAATTTCAGAGTTTCACACTGGCTCAATTTCCCAGTTTCACTCTGGCTCAATTTCCCACTTTCACTCTGGTTCAACTACACCCTCCACCAGTTTCTGTCTGGCTCAACTACACCCTCCACCAGTTTCAGTCTGGTTCAACTACACCTCCCACCAGTTTCAGCTACAAATAGATGAAACTAGTAGCGTATAATACGAAATAGGCTATCACACAAAATACTCAAATATATCTATATGAAATAAATAAATATCCACTCAACAAATGTCTATAGTCCATTATATCAATATCCCTAATGAGTTATACAAAAATACATTAAACTCGCTCTCTACGGGTGACTTTCTACTCCGAGTCCTGCACGTGAAAAGGACTGAATCCTAACAGTGAATTGTCTGTTAAACGTGGTTATTATCTCTATCGAAGCTTTATCAAATTTACGATAATAATAAAATACGAATGTCACGAACACAATGAAAAGCATAATTGTACAAGGGAATCTAAGTTATTTTAACAGTTATCACTTGCCCCTATGGCTGTAGTTTTGTGGTTCCAAACCGACACTCCTTGACAAGACCCAAGCGATGATGTACCGCTTGTAGTAAAACTCTATTTATACTATATAAAAAACAAGACGTTCAAGACCCAAGGGTAAAGTACCAGCGCATGTCGAGAAACATGGGCATCACGCTGCAAACGACCTACAACGAGATGTACTCATTCAGTAACTATATGTCAAGGTAATAAAAACAAGCTACTCTAGTTAGCGCTGTACGCGTCGACAAAGTCAAATATACATTGTCATCGTTTAATGCAAAACCGAATTATTTTCTTGCCTTATTCCGTGACATTTATGTTTGGAAGTCTTTCTCCACAACTGACCTTTAGTCACGCTGGACATTGGTCAATATCAGAATAAATGTAATATACGTTGATATATACAAGTGCCTAAAGGTCTGAAAATTAAACTAACATACTCAACATATGAAGGTTTGGTATTTAATAAAACAAAAAGGCATTTGTCCTTAATTCATTTTTTTTCTTTCCTTTGTCCGTCTGTAAATTTATCCATTGATACAGACATGTGTCTATATGTTAAAAATATGGCCACCTCTATACCGACTAACTTCAACATGTTGTAAAATCCTGTTTATGCACGAGACAAATCGTCAGTAGTTGGGGACCAAGGTTTACCATGTTTAGATATATTAAGATACAAACAGACTTGACATTTGACCTTTAAAGTAGCGCATGAAACCGAAACAAGAGATATCAAAAGACAAAATATCCTATTTATCTTTCATCAAATGGCAAGTTCAATGAATTTCAATGTCGACAGAAAGGATTCTACTACCCCACAGTCCTTACAGAGCCTAGCCATGACTTGAGCTAATATTTCCACTGACTGACTTTTCAGCTACAGTTTGCATCTGTTAATTAATCATCGCGCATAAATCTGAATATAAACTTGACCAATTTGATGACGAGCTAGGTCTGAACACTATTGATACTTTATCACTTTGCTCGAAATATTCACGACACTCTTATTAGTCTTATATCAATCACTAAAAATATTTGACAGAGTGGAATATTACCTCTCCCTACCGGTTCTATAATAGATATGCTAATGAGTGGAATATGACCTCCCCCTACTGGTTCTAAAATAAATATGCTAATGAGGGGGATATGATCTCTACCTACCGGTTCTAAAATAGATATGCTAATGAGTAGGCAGAGCTCTCTTCTTGTTTTTGAGAGTTCAATTGATTATTAAGAAGTTGGACTTTTTCATCAGCCAATGACTCATTTATACCGTTTATGGTAACACCCTAACCTAGATTACCCAGAACACTTTCTACCTTTTACCGTGATTGACAGCATAATGACGTTGGTGCTCTAAATATAAGATCCCGAGTCACTAATAACAACCGCATATTGCGAATTGGAAAAGGGCTGTTAGCATTGTTCTGAAGTGTCTAGCCCAAGTGAAGGTCAGTTGCTGGCATCCTTTAAATTAGAACTGTGTCAAGTTAATTGCTGACAACCCGGTTTTAGCAGTGGAATTTCAATTGGTCTAGGTATGTACGTTTTTAGGCGAGAAAGTCAGATGGCTTTCAAAAATGTTTTAAACAAAAGAATTTACTCTTAGACAGAATACAATAATCTCATCCGTGAATCACAAGCTGATTCTAGAAAGAAATATAGCAATATTGTTAACATCTTTAAACTACAATCCTCTGTACAAAAATATTTATCCAATTGTAAGAGAAGATTCTATTGCATTTTTGTTGCATTCAAGAAGGAGTTCGACAGAGTTGATAATAGCAAGTTGTGGGTCTCACTTAATCGTAATGGTATCCACGATCAAATGATAAATGTTTTAAGAAAACTGTTTGCATCCTTGAAGAATTGTGTTGGATCTCCTACATGTTTGACAGATTATTTTAACTATACCCTTGTGACAAGACAATGTTGTGTTTTAGCCCGCTTTTATTTCGTATGACATGCTTTAAGAGTAAAGAATAAATTTAATTGAGGCACAGTTGTCATTTCAGACATTGAAGAATTCTTAGCTTTCATGTACGCAGGTGATATGGCAAACTGCTCTGATTCAGTTAGATTACTGCAACTGCAATTATATATTACAGGAAACATTTGTGATAGAACTGGTACGGAAGTAAACCTGAATAAGCCAATCTAGTGATAATTAAAAATTTGGGGGGGGGGTGTATATGATGAAAACGTAAACATGGTATTTTAAAGAAGTACGAATACAAGTGTGCTTTAACATAAATCTAATGGACTATTCTTCTACTAAAGTTGAAATGGTCTATGGCTAAACAAATATTGACTGCACAATCAATGATCTTTCAGAGGCATATTTCATTTGCACGAAAGTTTAGGTTAACTTCATGTTCGAACGATCTGTATAATACAAGACGAATTTCACTTTGTTTGCGTTTGACCAAACCATAACCATATTAAAGGACAATCTCTAAACAATGTATATTCTAAACACCTTAGCGTTGAAACATTTGTTTCACTGATTTCGAGCAATGATGTATTGAAACTGTCTAATTTATCAAATTATTTGTACAAATAAATCATTCGTATTGAGAACGTCTGCTTTATCTCCATCCGAATAAAAACATCACGATATGCAAATAATTGTATAAGTTTATCAAGACTTTTCAAACTTAGTTATATTACAGAAAACGTGGTGTTTTCATTCTGTATATCATCAATAGAATTTTGTATTATGGCACTGTTGTCTCAACTATTTATTTTGTTATTTTATTTATCTGTCGAACAAAGCATATATGTGTTTATGTATCTATGTATATATTTAATGAAAAATAGCAATGAAGTGCTTCATTGGGAAATGGATCTCCAGAGACAACCTCTGTCAGGTTGGTTATATATTCTACTTTTACTTCCAGTATTGTCAGTTTATATATATAATATATATATATATATATATATATATATATATATATATATATATATATATATATATATATATATATATATATATATATATATATATAAAATCTCGCCTAGCTATCATGAATTAACACACCGGATAATATGCAAATACTTTTCTTATAGACGAGAGAAAGAAAGGGAATCTTTAGTTTTGATTATCACTTTTCTTTTCAAAAAAAAAAATAGTTTGCAATAATTAGCAGAAGAGTAATTATAAAATATTATTCGCTGCTCCTCTATGGATAATATTATTTCACTTTGCTTCAGCTTGTAAGTTAAAATTGATCTTAAGTCAACTAAGTAACTCATTCCATACACCCTATTACACTCTAACATTAGACGAATTGCATATTCCTTTGCTTGCCGACATAAGCTACATTTATTTGAATACGTTTTACGAATTGTTTTGTAACTGAAATGCACTGTAAAATTGTGAACTGAGAATCTTCTAGTTTTGAAGTTTTAATTTTTCTAAGAATGAACAGGAATATTTTCATTCTGCAGGGGTTACATTATATCAATCAATATCCCACTGTATCTGACATTTGATATGCATGATTATAAATTTCACAGAAAATTTTACTTCCATTTTTATTGATGATCGGAGTGTAAACATATGTATTGATGCTACAATATATTTATATTCAGTGATAATCTGTGTATTTACTTTGATTACATGTTTCCAATCATTCGCTATTTTCTTTAAAATAGTAATGTAGAAGGGTTCTATTCACGTTATATTTTTTCAGTCTATGGAAGGACAAGAACTCATGATCGTCATTTGACAAATCTAACATATGACTAAGACCATTCAAGTACCAATAATAATGATTTAAAACAATATTCTTTGGATGAAGGTATTTCCCTTTGTAACCCTTGTAGACAAAAGAAATCACGCTTAGGAAATCCATTCTAACATATTATATAAAAGATTACCATGCTTGTGTATGAATGATATGACAAAGGTATTTTGCACGTAAAGAAACTATGTTTAAGACATCTACATTTGTATGCAGGGTCCATTTCTGTTGTTTGTAATCACTCGTCGCAGGCAAGTAATTTTCAGTGACTTTAGAAAATGTATGTGATGAGAAAAAAAAGTTCAACCTGTCTGCTTTTCTACTTTATATTATTTTTCTACGTTTTATTCAATCTAGTTCCCTATTCCATAAAAACTGAATATAATATTATTCATACTTTTAATAAAATCTAACGTTCGATTCGGTAAAGAAAGAAATATATGAGTAACTCTATCGTGACCTAATATTTTTATTACCGGTATTTCACCAACAAAGTTAGTTTTCTAAAATATCAGTCACTAAATATGTCTTACATAATTTTTCAAGTTTCCTCAAACTTTTGTTCCAATATATCATGAACATCTATGGAGAAAGACACCGAGTATTTTAATCGGTCCTTTTGCCAATCTATTGTTTATATGTTTACATAATTTCATATTCGATGCTGATAATGCCTCTATCCATATTTTATTATGTTTTTAACATTCGTTTTTAATCCAGAAATATTAGTTTTATAAAACTGACACAGCCTTTCAATTTTTGTTTTGAAGTATCTAAAACTATTTGTGTCTGATGATCGTACTGATTTCGTTTAAATTCTTTTTTATTAATTTATATTCCTTTCAAACTTGTATTTGTTCGTAGCATTTTTTCTAAAGCAAAACAAAACAAAAAAGGTCAGCGTATATTAGAAATAAATATGGTGAAACTGGATCACCTTCACTGCAGCCTCTACGCAAGTTTAAAAATGTGTTAAATGTCCATTTTCTAAAATACAAGACAATGCTTTGTTGTAGTACAATCTTATCCACTTACGTATAGAATTTCAAAAATCAAAGTAAACCACAAAATTATCTATCAATTGCCAAGAGGCAGTATCAAAAGCTTTTTCAAAGTCAACAGTTAGAATTAGGATGAGAAATTATTGCCTCTGTCTTCAAATGCAGTACTGTAAATAGTTCTGTTTTGACCTAAAGATCCACCACTTATAAACCTTTTTGATCTTGTATAATCTGAACCATAACTTTGTTCAACCTATTTGCTATACAAAGCAAAACCATTTAATATAAGAACCCAAAAGATAGGTAGGCCAGCCTTTACAACAAATTTAAATCAAAAGTTAAAGAAATTTACAGTAAAGTCATCTAGACCAGGTGCTTTGAAATTTTTTCACACTTCTGATTGCATGACATAGTTCATCATACAATATGTCAGCTTATCAATGCTGAGATATATTATCACTTAATTTGTCTGAATGTTTTTCCTATTTTTATTTTCAACCTTAATAGAATCCGATTCTATATCTTGATAATAAAGCTTCTCATAACAAGTTTTCATTTCTTCAGAATATCGTTATTAGTAGTTATTTCATTACCATTTTCATATATTAGCCTATTGATTGTTTTGTTTATAAATTTCTCATTACCATTTTTAAAAAAAGCATTTTTTTCTTTTTTCTCCTAGAACATAGCACCTCTACATATTATCATCCCTCCCTCGGTCTTTTTATTACGCAATTCGTGTAACTCTGATTTTTTAATTTCCAACAGTTTTACTGTGTCATTATTGATATTTTTAAATTTTTCATCTATTTCATTTGTTGATAAAGTAATTTCCATTTCAAACTTTTTTCTTCTTTCTGATTTGATATCTCTTCTTATCCACTCCATATTTTAATGTCATACCTCTTGCTATAAATAGCAAAGTTCCCAGAAATAGTAATTCATCAATATAAAACTTTAGGCCTTGCAATGAAACTTCATCAATATCTATATAGTTTTCATTGCCAGCTTGTTGTTTTATGTAATAATCACGTCTTTTTAACTTGGCTGAGTTGGCTGATATATTAAGTGTCTGTCAAATGAGAAGTATTTAATTTCCTATAAATTCTACCTTTTTCTGTGCATACAATTTCAGTTTTAAAACAATTCCAGAGTGATCACTTCTATATCCTGTCAGAATGGATGTATCCCAGACGTAATGTATAAGATTACGCTGTCTACATAGTCTACTCTTGCTTGTTGTTCACGAATTTTTTCCTCTTCATGTATAAAGTCTTTTACTTTTATGACAACTCCCCCAAGTATCATTCAATCACATTTGTTTCTTCTATCGAATTTAAAATAGTTCTACTGGCATCATATTTATTTTGCTCTAGATACGTTCCTAATACTAAATTCCAGTCACCAACAAATACTATTTGATCATTTTCAACATCGTCAATGTTCTGTTTCAATATTCTGTAAAAACAAAATACGAGTGTGATGGTCTAGACCATACTGAGAAGCTAATGCAACTATATCTTCTTCTATACTATTGTCCTAAATTATATAGTTACCTTTGAAATCTATTTTGACCTCATTTCCCTATTCAGATTTTACATATGACACCAACTTTTTATTAATATGGATTTCCTTATGGCAAACAATACAATATTTATATTTCTAAGAAAATGAAACACGTTTTTTTATTGTTATCGTTATTTAGGTCCTGGCAATGGTGGGAATTAATTAAGACTATATCAGCCATCATCAGGTGCAAAAATGAATAGATACCCAAAGATCCGCACCTCATTCCTTTTCCATGGGGTGAAACAAATAAGAGTTGCATGAAAGGATACACAAAACATTAAACATCAGCTTCTGAACAAAAAACCATAAGCAATAACAAGCGATAAATTACTTCATGGTAAAGACATAGCCAAATTAACACTTTTCTCACTTCTTACATCCACCCCACAACCAAACAAAGAAACAATAGCAACCAATAACAACCTGGTATATATTTAGACCACCTCTCCTCTTTCTACAAGCTGAGAAGCTGCGAATGAAAAAATAGTTTCATAGTGATCTGAAGTGTTAGCTATTTAATTTAAAATTATCCGACAATTCTTGTTTCGTTAAAAGCTAAGGTTGCCCGAATGGCAGCTAAGGGCAGTTATCGGCATACGTTCAAGGTATGATCCGTAGATCTACCAAGAAGTTACGAATGGCGATAATGTTTACAAACATGGTGTTAATTTTAAGACGAATAATGGACCATAACAGTTGTAATTAAATGTTTGATTATATATCACAAACAGAGTGATCTAGCAATGGACCATAACAGTTGTAATTAACTGTTTGAATATATATCACAAACTGAGTGATCTAGCAATGTTTGACTGTTTTAAGATACGAAGTATCTACAGCCATTTACACCGTTACGTATTGTAAAACACGCAAGACTGGTGACTTTCCCAAATTATACTGATTGATGAAATGTCTGTATCAAACATTGAAGTTGAGGCAATGATTGTTTTTGAAGAATGACGTCAAAATATTAATCTGGTTTAAACAATTAGAAAGTTGTATCCCATTCAGAAATAATCTCAAAGATGTCATTCTAGACACGTATATAGATATATACATACATACATGCAAATAGTCCACTGAGAAAGAAGAAGCACGATATTACTTGTCACATGCTAAGACATGGTAGTGAAATATTGAAACACGCATGTAAATATATGGAATTCCCATCCCTGTGTGGAAGTAAACTTTCAAATTAAAACTTATAAAACAAAATTAGTATGCCTTATCAATTGATCTCTGTTCTATTTTAGGTCTTACTCCGAAGCATCATGCAATACGGATTATTTGTGGTCGTTATAGTGCTGCTTCCACAGTCGCATTGTGTTCAAAGAAGAGACGAGATTGCCGACAAAAAGAATACTTTAAAAGATGAAGTGTTTAGGAGACATATTCTACATATAGACTATAACGAACAGACCCATTTCATCAATAATACCGCTGGTAACACCAGGTGTCGCTCCGGCACCCAATGTGGATATCATGAAGGTAAATCCTATAGCTGGTGCGAAACAGACGAAAGCGAAGGCTGGGATTATTGCTGTACTGATCATTGCTACACCCATCATCAAGAATACCTTTGGTGTTATTCTGGAGATCACTCGCAGTACTGTAGTCGGCCTACCACAACAACTGTGAAGGGAGGACAATGTCATCCTACACATCCATGTGGCACTCACGGAAAGGACTACTTTTTGTGCAATGTAGATGATGAAAAGAACTGGGAGTATTGTTGTCATCCGAATGATTATTGTGCTGAGAAAGGTGAAGAAAAAAATTGGTGCTACTACAAAGTGAAATGGCAGTTTTGGGCAAGTTGGGGAAAGATAGATTGTACACCTGTGGGAAATGATGAATTCAATAATTGATCTCTACCTCATGTATGTAAGTCGTATCAGAGCAAAGTATGCATACCGAGCACGAGCCTTCTTCGCCTGATTACACCTATGCATGAACTGAAGCTCGATATCTACATATATATATATATATATATATATATATATATATATATATATATATAATATATAATATAATATAATAATAATAATAATAATAACTATTCAAATACCTAATTCTCCTATTTAGCAGTGACCTTGTGATTTAGAGCCTAAAATATATTCAACTGCTTAGATCATCTTTCTAGTCCTTATTAATTAATACCTTGAGTCTTGGTTAAGAATACCGCCCTTTTCCGATATTATATTTCTTATCTTCTCTAGGAACGACCAATTAATAGTGCTTGTTATTGTCACAACTCACATGATATTTATAGCATCACAAAAGTGGAGCATTTACAACCAAAAACAAATTATTTAACAAAAACCTCCCGTCAATTCTTCTATAATGAAACAAACTAGTTAGTTCTAATTTATATCGTCTTTACGAAAATACAATGGCTAATTTTAATTATAATACTTTGTATTGAATATGTGTCATCAGCTATTTAATTTTGCCATTATAAAAAATACCTGGAATTGTGCATGAAATATAATTAAATCATATTATTATATATTGATTTTGTCACTGAAGCAATATATATGTAGCTGAAGATCTTTTAAAGATGAATTATCTAGTCTTTCTCATTTATTGTAAAACGTAATTGATGTTATATTTTCTATCAGATAAGCACTCTGCTTACGCCAATAGAAACTTAGAAACTACCAACATTTTGAATAAATATTAATTTGTTCGACGGGCTTTTTGAATTAGAATAAGGGATGCCTGTCCCATATGTAAATGTCTATGTAAGTATGATGTATGGAGAGAGAGAGAGAGAGAGAGAGAGAGAGAGAGAGAGAGAGAGAGAGGACAGATAGAAGGATGATGTAACTAAATACACATCTATATACATGAATGTATATATGCGCAATAGGTCAACAGATGGATAGATGGATTAGAAAATAGAAAGAAAAGATTTGGTACAGAAATTCCTTTATCTATGTAAATAATTAGATAACTGCTAAATATATATTAATTAATTTCGAATATTAGAGTATTTTAGGTAATAATTATACAATCCTGAATGTTCATAAGTGAAGCAATTGTTTTGCACTAGAATTGATATTTTAATTCAAAACATGAAATGCAGAATTGATTCTCAGTATTGTTACATAATGTTGATCGTCTATTTGAAAAGATGGAGACCAATAACCTTTAGTATGGATTCTCCTTTTTTGCAATATTTTTATAAATACCTGATCTCAACTCATTTTACAGAGAATTACCATTTAAGGAAAGACACCTATTAAATTAAGTAAGCATAATTATCTATGTTGCCTTCCACTGCAGGCATTAATTAGTATATCAGATAAAATGTAAAAATGCAAACTTTGTATGGAACGAGCAGTGGATGCCTGAATGGATGAATAGCTCAGTCTCTTATGTAATATCATTTAGCGGAAGAAAATAAAGGACTATCAACAGGTGTTCACACTGCAGAGAGCAGGGCTATCACATTGACATCAGTCCAGCCAAACATTCTCAAAATGTATGAATAAGTTATGCTCTTCAAATGTATTTCGAACAAATAAGTGTCACAATTATTAATTACGATTATTGAAGGCTTCGTTTTGCTGCAGTTCCATGAAAAAAAAATAGAAATGTCTTCGTGTAGCTCGGGTGCCCCACCACAATGTATTAACTGATCTAAATATAAAACTTAACCATGATACGATCGACAGACTGACGAAAGGGCGGATGACAACTTTAGTGCCATATGCCCATACACTTGTTGTTGTTGAGGATAAAACCAATGCCTCTCCTTTCAAACACTGTGGTTGGTAGTTAGTAAATATTATTTCAAACATTTAACATATGTTTTGATGATGCGTGGCCCACTACTGAATCTGCATGAACATTATGCTCATGTAGCGTGAGATATATTAGGATTATCATAATCAACTACTATATATATATATATATATATATATATATATATATATATATATATATATATATATATATATATATATATATATATATATTGTTGTTGTTGTTTTTGTTTGTTTTGTTAGCAAAATGCTGTGGTGACATGATGCTAACTCTGCCTGCATAGGCGTGCATGTATAAGGATGTATAAGGTCATGAAGAGAGGGAGGGTGATAGTTCTGAAACACACAATTGGTCAATTGGTTACCCAGTTTGAAACAACCTTGTAACTCTATACTGGAACACATACCTAGAACACTTATATACCTCTGAAAAAGTTACCTCGTTAAAATTTGTTTAATCACCCCGTATCCCAAAAGGAAGACATATTTCGATCACGCGTATATTTTATATACATCGACACATTTCCATAAACGAAAAAATATCATTGGCAATACTGATATATATATATATATATATATATATATATATATATATATATATATATATATATATATATATATATATATACAGTGGCGATATCGCTTCCATTTAGGAAGTATATCTGCCCTTATTTATGTTATTCAGACCTGTATTTCCATATTAGACCTATATCATTTTTTTTTCTTTTACTTCTTTCTGTCCGTCCTTTCACCCCCTCCCTCCCGATCAAGATTAACAAATCTTAAAATGTGTCAAGACTATTGACCCTCTAGTATACATTCGTGTAATCAATGAGAAGTTGCCATCATGAATACTAAAATGAACCACACAAAAAATTATGCTTCAAGTATTATTTTTTATAATTAGTTTTCCACGTGAATCGTGCAAATTGTCAGTGACTGAACTTATATGACCTGTTGCTATTGGATATTCTCTGCCACTCATACAGTTACACTCAACGACAAACAATACACATTTTTTAAAGAAAAAAAGAAGAAAAAATTTTCATTGCATATAGTAATAAAATTGATTAAGTAGCGATTATAACGGTTATCACACTAATAATCATGTCTCAAAACGATGGAGAAATCAGGCATTAATATCTTTCGATTGTAAAGAGAAATTAAGTAACACTCGAAATTTCGGTGTAGCGTCTGTTACAGAAAAAGACTGCAAGCTTCCAAACACACACACACATTTACGTCTGAGAGCAGAATAAACAGAAATAGAAACCCAAAATACTGCAAACAGTTTCTTTCATCTCTCGTCTGACACACTGAATTCCTGTGATCTAGTATTACGTTTCTCATTGGTCTGTTAAAGAAAAATGCATTTTACTGTAGAGCGTGTGACTGTTGATTCTGTTGGCTGACTTTAGCTACAGGAATATGGCAGGTTTAAAGAATGAAACCAATTGCAATTGTTGTTGCATACTATATTGGCTTGTGGGATAATGGCTACCATATAAGCAAAAATTACATGTGGAAAGTTTACAGTTACCTGACAGATTAGACTGTGTAAACTCAGATAAACATAAAATATGGATAGGTTTCTTGTCAGTGGTGGCCTAGCTGCTGGAAGCCATTCAAATAGATTAAATTGTTTTTTGACTACCTTGTATTTACTGATCTCAAATAGATTAAATAAGTGTGTAGACTTATGCAACTCTTACCATTAGCAGGGCAGTTGACTGATGATAAGTCACAAGTATTGTGTGCAATTAAAACTAACTTATGTTCTTCCAGTTGATTGTCATTACATTGAAGAGCTCAAATGAATTACTGTGTAGATTTGTAACACATTTTTCATTAGCAGGACTGAATATAATTTTAGAAGTGAAACTGATATATATAATTTGAACTTGTGTTATTCTGCTACATAGATGTTTCAAAAATATTGTCTGAATAATGAGAGATGTGTTGATCGGATTCTTAGTACTGAAATCATGAGACAAATACTAAATCTGTTACCATTTTTTTAACACTGTACACATATATTTTCTCCAAATGTCTTAGTAGAACAAGGATTAAGCTCTTAATCAAACAGAAGAGACTTATCTGTTTGCACATCTGCACCATATATGGACACACTCATCTGCATCAGTGGTAAGTTTTCCATTATAAGTGAAATTCCTGACCCTTTATTCACAAAAGCACATTTTCAGTAACATTGTTGCAAAAGGTTGATCTTGTGTATCGATCCCACACATTGAATTTTGTACACTCAAGCCAGCAGGAAGCTTTATATTGGACACAGATTCATTAATAGCATTAAATTCACTCTGCAAGTTATCGGGTGTACATGAAGGACTGACTGATTTTAGAGTCTAAAACATGTATCACCATATATACATGGTCAACTCTAATGCAGGGTTTCGGCTCATTATATACAAAAATCTCATAATATTTCACTTCGCATCAGTTTATCTGGTGTAACTTGGTTGTCTTTGTTTTACATGATTTAAAAAAATGTGCACATTTTCCAGGTGACAACTTATACCAGATCACCATCTTTTGGGTCAATAAAACTGGTCTATTAGTTTGAACTCATCAAATGCAGTATAAAAGATGTTACTATGGAAACGATGTAGTAAATCTTAGTATAAACAGTAAAGTTGTGGTGGTATCCTCTAATTACACCCTATATTCACCAAAACATTCCCATGGTTATTTACAAACTTACTTCTCATTGTGGTGGTATCCTCTAATTACACCCTATATTCACCAAAACATTCCCATGGTTATTTACAAACTTACTTCTCATTGTGGTGGTATCCTCTAATTACACCCTATATTAGGGGTAATGTAGCAAAAGAAAAGACTCAAACAAGCTTTCAAGATTTAAAATATAAATATTTAATTTCCTAAAATATTAAAATATTTCAACAAACAATCAAAGTGAAAGAATTAAAAATAACTTACAGTATAGAATATCCTTAAAAGTCCTAAATTGTTCTAAGGTTCACTGATCCAGAAGTTAATCCAAATATTCCGAATGAAGTAGGTTCCGAATGAAACCTTTCAATGTACTGATGTACTAACAAGAATCAGTTATATCCAAGTGTTATTAATTCCAATAGTCCTTGTGAATATGGAATATCACACAAGTTCTAGAAATGTTTCCGATAATTCCACGGAGCCATATAATTCTTAAAGTTTAAGTAGCAGTACTGAATCCAGAATGTACTGTATAATAATAATAATATCACTGAAGCAGAATATCCACACACAAAATGAACCAATCTCGTTTATGACCTCTCAGGCTGACAAACTATGCTAGAATGCCAAACACAGCAATACATCTTATTATATAGCTTCTGACTGCCAAGAACAGAATAAGGAAAAACAATTTAATCCTTCTAGAAAACAACCTTATCCAAACCAATCAGAAACTAGGTTATGTGTGACACCGCTAAAGTACCTGTGCACTGACGTATTACCAGTCAACAAAGTATTGACTCTTATAGAACATAGAATCCAGGTCAAAAGTTCAACAAATTCTCACGCTCTAGATCACGTGACATTCATGTTTAACCGACAATATTTCACAAGACCAATGTACTGAGTCACATTGAAATACCGTATATATACTTTCTGCAAGACGACAGCTGTTAGACTATTAGGCAGAGATCATAAAACTATACCATTATATAAAAACAAAATGATACATAATTCCGTAACACCTTCCCTCTTTTTTGAAAAGAAACGTTTTATACAATGAAACTTTCTTTGAGCATATACTTCTAACATATAAGTAACTGATTGCATAGAAAATATATGAATGATACAGTCATGTATTCAAAACAATGCAAACTGTAAACTTATGCACGTGAAAGTGCATCAGCGATTAAATTTTACTTAGAAATAGCCATAACCTTAGCTTCTATTGGTTTTATTTGTCCATGTCCGACAACATGCCCTAAAAAGGTAACACAGGCATGACAAAAGTCACTTTTATTCAAATTGATGGTCAAGTTCGCTTTGCTGAGTCTTTTGAAGAACTGCTTAATTGTTTTCATGTGATCTTGCGACTCATCGTTGTAGATGACGTCATCGATGTAAGCATTACAATTTCTTATTCCAGATGTTATCATATTCATCAAATGTTGGAAACAACTTGGGGAACCCTTCATACCAAATGGCATGACTTTGTATTGGTAAAGTCCATCTGGAGTTACAAATGCTGAAATTTCTTTTGCTCTCTCCGTAAGTGGAATTTGATAGAATCCCTTCAATAGGTCAAACGTTGTGACGTATTTGGCATTTCCAATCCTGTCAATACAGTCATCAATTCTAGGAATTGGAAATGAATCTGTCTTGGTGACTGGTGACACTATTTACTTTTCTGTAAGCAGTACACATATGGAAAGTCTTATCTGGTTTCAGCACTAATATACATGGTGAACTCCAGTCACTTTTACTTGGTTCAATAAAGTAATTTTCCAATAAATACTGAATTTCTTTCTTCAGATAGTCTTGTTTGAGAGGATTCATCCTATAAGGCTGTTGCTTTATAGGTGTTGAATTTATTATTTCGACATCATGGAAAATTTTGTTGGTTTATGTGGGAATATCTGGAAATAAATGTTCATTTTATTTTATCAGCTGCTTCAGTTTGTTAATCTCAGTCGGCAGTAGATGCGAAAGTTTCTGGTCCAGATCGTCCAGAATTTCCGGATTGCGAAGAGTAGTCACTTCGAAATCATCATTATCCGATTTCTCATCTTCATTCAAATGTTGAATGTGTGGGACAGGTACTACTAAAGTAATTGGATAATTTATATGGCTATCTCTGTCTACATATTGTTTCAACATATTAATATGGCAAAGTTGTTTCTACTTCCTCCTCCCAGGAGTATTAATAATGTAATTTAAATTACTCACTTTCTTGTGAATGGTATAGGGCCAAAATACTTAGCCTGAAGAGGATTTTGGGGTATGGGTAGCAGAGCCAAAACTCTATCACCTGGCTGAAAACTCATATCTTTTGCTTGTTTGTCATACCTCAATTTCATTTTCGACTGAACAGATTTTAGATTAGTTCTTGCCATCTCGCAAGCCTTTGCCAATCTATTTTTAAATTTAGAGACACAGTCCAGAAGATTTAATTCCAACTCTTCAGCAAAAGGAAGTCCCTTTTTCAATAACTTTAATGGATCCCCCCCCCCGCCCCCAAACAAGAATAATTGCACACCTTCATTCCACTCCCTTTCTGTTTCACAACAACAAGCCCCAATTATACTCTATCTCATAACAATATGTTTTAATCATACGTTCTAAAGTCTGATATTGTACTGACTTAACTCATTAACCCCTAGCGCCACGTTTACGCGTCATGAGGTTGTACCCTACTTCCAAGCTCTGTAACATCAACATCATTTAGGATACACTAAAGTGGATGGTATTGCAGGAAAGTAGACAGATGTAACTCTACAATGATACCAAATAATGTCGACTTTCTACTTGCATTAAAAAGTACAACGAACAAAATGCATTTTTTTAGCCCCAAATTTTTTTTAGGTTGAAATTTGACAGTTGCGGAACTGGAGTTTGTGTCCGGATTTTAGACTTTTGGACCTTAGATCTAAAGCAGCCCTGTCTGAACTGCACACAGACAGATGAACCTTTGCAAAAAGTAGGATAAGTTTGAGATTTGGAGAAAAAAGGGGCCAGAACAAAAAAAATCGTGGGTCCAATACGAAAAAAAAAAAACAATTTTTACCCTTCTGCACATGTGCGAGCATAATAGCCAATGAAAAACAATGTTTCTGATACACCTAAGCATCCGGCTAAACGATAAACTTTCTTAACCAGATGTGTTCTGCTGCATTCAGAAGTAACCCCCAAAATGTGTTGCCTACCCCCATTTCACGCGAAAATGAAAAAAATCTCCAGGGGTTAATGAGTTAAGGAAACCAAATAGTGTGAACAATGGTCTCAGTTTTAATATTCCACAAAGGAATAGCTTCTGGAAATTTTGTGGACACACACTTATTTGTCAACAAGAATTGGTTGCCTAACTTGGTCGTATGTAAAGGGCCGACACAATTTACCATCATTCTACCAAATGATTCTTCAAATACAGGCATAGGTGACAGATGAACTTTGGGTGTCCTCTGATTGGGTTTCCCACCATTTGAGAAGCATGACTTGATTTACAAAACTTAGGAACATCACTTCTAAGTTTTGGCCAGTAAAAATGATTTAGGATCTTGTGATAGGTCTTATTTATTCCTAAATGACCAGACAACAACGTTTCATGGGCTAAACTAAGTATTTCCTGACGATAGGATCTAGGAACTACTATCTGATTAATAACTGACCACTCGTCACCAGCGGGTACCCCGAGTGGTCTCCATTTCCTCATAAGGACCCCATTCTTCAAGAAGTAACAAGTTCCTTCTTGCATGGCTTCAGTTTCAGTCATACCCTCTGAAACAAACAGGAGATATCAGGATCCTCCTGTTGTAAGGCAACTAGTGTTTGTCTTTTATCACCCTGATTATTTTTATGAGATTGTGTAGCTGAAAGAGTATCACTGTGATCAGTACTTGATTGATCCAAACTAGGAGCAAGAGTGACCTCATTAAAAGCCTGACCCAAAAAGGTGTCTGCTAAAGGAAATACATCCTGTTCAACAACATCATTCTCAAGAGCACGCTTTGCCATAGCTCTAGTAAATGCACAAGTGGATATAAGCCATTGATTTCTACTTCAATAGGATCAACTCATTGATCCATGCTAGGCTTGTCAGTTACAAGTGGATTAACCATGACCTTATCTCCCACTAGGTCATTACCTAGTAATAAATGAATGCCCTTTATAGACAAAGAAGCCACAGCTCCTATGGTCACAGGTCCTGAAACTAAGTCTGATGACAAATTAACACATTGAAGAGGGACATTAACATATCCAAATTCTACCCCCTGTATTAGTACACTTTCATTAGTAGAAGTCTTCTCAGAAAATGGCAAAGTACTATCTAACAATAGACTCTGAGAAGCTCCTGTGTCTCTTAATATCTTAATAGGAGTAGTCTTACCCAAGTCACCAACAAGTGACACAGAACCTTTCGACATGAATGGTTCGTATTTCTTCATTACAAAATCAGACTGAGGTATGCAAGCCTCCAAACAAGATTCTTTCTTGATACATGACCCTGACCTTGACTTCTTAATAATGAGAGCATTTAGAACTGTTCTGTTTGAATTCCGTTGCTTAGTTTGCAAACTAAAGCAATCAGAAATAACGTGTCAAGGCAGTGGAAATGATGTTTTAATTAGCCTGCTTCATCGGGGCTATCAAACTGTTTGCAATCATTTTAAAGGCCGTATAAAATGGAGAAGCATGATTTTGGGGGAATAACCCTATCACTGTGTGGACACATTAATAACGTTACATTCAGTCAGAAAAGCACGTATATAAGCTCAAAGTAAATTAGCAAACACATAAATAAATATTTAGACATATGCATTACCTTATATTTAAAACTATATAAAACTCACCAGGCATGAACAATAATTAACTCACCAGGTCGCAAAATAGTGGGAGTAACATGTAGAATTATTTTCGTTTTCTTACCTACATGTGTCCTGGCCGATGAATCTAAATAGTAATATCACTATCAACTAACAAACAGGTTGTTTTTTTTTATTCATAAAGTCACATGATCTGTGGTTAATTGTCACATGAATAGTCGACATGTATGCAATTAGCAGACTACATATGCGACTAAAATGCCAATCATTATAATATTAGCAATTCATATCAAAATACTTAGAGATCACGCGTGGTAATACATTTGCATTTTCTATCTACACACCTCTCGATTTTTAAAAAAGTAGTTTTATTTTTTATGACTTCGACATTTCTTTTGTTTAAGTTCTTTTCTTATATTATAAGTCCCTACTTTTAGTATATTTTATCAAATTTGGAAATACAGTTCAGACTGAGCAGACAGGATACTTGGTAAAAATTTTGTATGAAAAAGTGAAGTAGTGCGAGGCACATATACCGGCTCTAGGTAGATTAGCAAACACATAAATAAATATTTTGACATATGCATTACCTGCATTACTTTACACAGGAACTCTACATACCTACCAGAACAAGACGTGTCACAAACCCCCCGACACAGTCGTGTCTCAGAAAACACGATTTTCAGAAATCTTTGGAGAGAAAAAAAAAGAAGAGACAAAGAGAGATACTAGACACCACGATATATACCCGTAACCTGTAGTCTGTATAAGAGTAAACAGTCGTTTACTGCCGATGAAAAACTATCACCTCAGGGCACATTTGATTGTCACAGAGGAGATTAAAAGGTAAGGCGGTCAGACGTAAGCCATCTTCACTAGTATAGCCACGAGTCATCGATCCACTTCAGTCCACATATGGTGGAAATGATATAATTTGAAACGGTTCCCTAAAGGCACCACATGGTGAGTAAATTATCCTTCTGTGATCGACGACAATATCCATCCATGGCACAGACTACTTAACGTGATTGAACAGAACATAACAGTGTAGAACAGAACCTTTATTTGGTATTGCAATCTCAGGCCACATGCACGCGGCATACGAGAAGAACGTAATGCTTATATATATATATATATATATATATATATATATATATATATAAGGTGGCAGTGTGCATAGAGAGTAGTTATTAAGCTTTTTAGGATACAAACTAATATATGACAAAATAGGGTGTGCATTACTATCATATGATGTGAACACAACGTAAACAGTACATTATGAAGAACAATGTTTGTAACGTATTATGTATATACTTATACACACGAACACACATGCACATGTACACATACACTCACAGCGCATCATGCATACATATATCTGCACTTATATACATGCATATACCCATATATACACTTACACATATGCACATATATATGCACCCGCATGCACGCATGCGTGTATATGCCTATACATATACGTATGCATACCCATACATACACATAAACATACATATGTATACGTATATACAGGTGTTAAATATACGTAAGTATACGTTCATACAGGTGTGTGTATATATATATATATATATATATATATATATATATATATATATATATATATATATATACACACTTGTACATCAGTAGGCAATGTAATTCATATGTTGCTGGCAATTACATTTTTTTTCTCATAATTATGTCAACAAATTTAGCAAGACTTTTGTTAATGTTGAGCAATTTCTGGAGTAAAAAGTTTACCTAACTTAATTACATTAGGATTAGTTCATTTATAATATGGTAAGAATTTACATCTTTCTCTTGAGAAAAAAGGACAGACAAACAAATAGTGAAATTTATCACCTATATCGTACACAACGCAATTTTCTGTCTTGTCTTTTTATGCTTTTCCAACGCTCTGTCTCTACTGGCAGTTTGTGGTTGCTAGTTCTAAATTTTAGCAAAGGCAAATAAACATTTCTTTCTAAAGATAAAAAAAATTTCTCAAAGTTTAAATCTCGTTTGAATAATTAGTAAGTCATACCTTTCGATGTAGCTTCTAATCTTGCACTCCATTCCTGTATAAATAAATCATTTAAAGATTGTGCAACACTTGCTTTCAGAGCTTGAAGATTACGTATCGATGCTTGGTAGAACAGACCAATTTTTCCAACTGAAATTAAAATGTTTCTAATGTATTAAAACCATTTATAAATAAAGCCGGAATATATATAACTCAACATGATATTGTATTTTTTAAAATTTTTATGTTATTTTTAATTTTGGAGTCTTTTGCATGTATTATTGAGATAAAAAAAATCCAATCATGCAACGTTTAATATAAATGTAAATTGGTTTCCTATCAAGTTCTGAATGCAGGAAAGAGTGGTGTGCTCTTTCTATATTTTTTTACATATCGTAGGAATTCAAGGTGAACATTTTTCACATCCGTACAGCAAAATAGGTAAAAATGTGTGATCGAACAGTTGTAACTGTAAATCGATTGGAATGTGCAGATTCTTTATTCTTCTATAGAGAATATGCATGCTTTTATTTTTACTTGTTCAACATTGTGATTTATTCCTTTTAAATATCGCCGATTTTTGGAGAAGATAATACCACACAGTTTAAATTCAAACTGAGTACAATTGTATCTTATTCTTTGCACATACTGCAAACACCATATCAACATGTCATTCTGGAGTGTTCAGCATCGATCGACACAGTAACACCATCTAGCATTGGGACAACGCACAAATGCAGAGCTCAAATCCCAAAAGTAACTAGCATGTTTAACATTTTAACTAGTGTGGCCATTGCATGTTTTACACTCTCTCAAATCAATGCAGATGCAGAAAGATCATTATCAATGCTGAGGAAAATGTAACAAGGTCTTCAGTGAAGTCTGATCAACAGTACCATCCAGTCTCTGACAAGTGCAAAGATGAACTCTAATGACACTTGCACCACCTTCTTGTCTTTAAATCCCACCCCCCTTCTTCCCGAACCATTGAGCGCAAAGACTGCATCTAGTTAAGAATGTACTTCACTGTCCAATGGACAGAAATTTAGTGTATTATTTATTTAATGTCTTTGTGGTTGTCGGTATGGGAGCGTCCACATGTGTGTGTGTGTGTGTTGATATGTTTTTTTTGTTTGAAAGTGTATTAAATGCTTTAAAGAAAACATTTTCTTCTATACGAGTAGATAACTTTTTTATTGTACAGTGTTGCTTTATTAGGGTTGCATGCACTGACCTCCCTTGCGACCTCAAAACATAGTTTTTAGAGTCTCAGACCCCTCCCCCTCAACACTGCTTGGCAGGTATACCTTTACTTAAACTCACCAAGCGTGAACAATAGTTATTTCACCAGGTCGTAAAATAGTGGGAGAAAAATGTTGAAGGATTTTTTTCCCCTGACCTACATATATGTCTTGTCTCATGCACCCAATAACAATGTCTATATCAACGAACAAACTGGTTGCTTTATTTATTCATACATTCACAGGAGCTGAGACTAATTTGCACATGAATAGTCGACATTTTGTTTTAATTAGCAGACTATATATTGCGAGTAGAATGTCATTCATTAGAATATTAAATTCTTAGCAATTAAAACTAAAATACTTAGAGCTCACGCGTGGCAATACATTTGTGTTTTCTATCTACATATCTCTCAAAAGATTTTTGAATTATTCGTGTGGGGTAATAGATTTATATTTTTAATAGTTTTAATTTGTATGACTCGGTCCTTTTTTTTCTTTGAAGAAAGTAGTAAATTAAAAGCTATTTTTTATATTATAAGACGCTTCTTTTTAGTATTCTGTCTCCAAATTTGGAGAGACAGTCGAGACTGTGCAGACAGGATACTTGATGGAGAGACAGTCGAGACTGTGCAGACAGGATACTTGATGGAGAGACAATCGAGACTGTGAAGACAGGATACTTGATGGAGAGACAGTTGAGACTGTGCAGACAGGATATTTGATAAAAGTTTAGCATGCAAAAAGTAAAGTAGGGTCGGTCGTAAGGTACCAACCATTTACTGGGGTGGGGGTGGGGGGTAAATTTCTAGCTTCCTAATAGCCAGAAACAAATATTCTGGCTCTTACTTTTGTTAAAAATATTATTACAATGCCGTGGCAGAACTAGGTAAATCTTTATAAACATAACAGAACCCAGTAGAGATCAAAAATATAATTGCAGATTGAATACATTCATCTGTGCTTGCCTACTGAAGACAATGCTGACATATCAACGGGGGATGGGGTTGGGGTGCAACCACAAACACTAACCTATGATGAGGAAATGATTGAAAGGTTGAAGAATTCAGCATCAACAAATGATCTTTTAGATTAACACATTACTTTTAGTCCTCAAAAAATCATTTAGCTAAACCTCTCTCACATACATACTGAGCCTACAAAAACATTTTACTTCTAAAATAAAAAATCGCTTATTATTAGTTAACTATTTTAAATTATTGTGCCACTCGATGAAAGTGCCCATGTAACAACAACAATTGAAGTTTATTTCACTTCTCCTTTTATAGGGGCTAGTAACCAGAGTGTAATCAAGGATTACATAGCTCACCTCTACTTTCACTAGTCTCCAGAAGCCATTGTGAACATTGCGATGCAGAAAATAAATTCAGACTACAGTGATCTTGGCCCCTTTTCTAACTAAAGATATTCTGGCAATCTTTCATCTTTAAATTTGAACTTATAATCACTTCAAAATTTGAAATTGAACTTGTAATTGGCACTATATAGCAAGCATTGTGCTGACATATTGTGAAACCACCTATCCACCCACCCACCTACCTACTGTGACTGGGGATAAAAGACATGCAAAAAAGAAATTATATCATATGAAAGTAGAAGTAATAAGTTGATATTAAAAAACAGATTCATGTAGTTTTTGTATTCATTTTTGTAAAACCATTGTTCCTAAAATCTGCTTGAAAATATATCATCATTGTCCACCCCTAGAAGCCAGATTTTACTGGGTGAAAGTCACACACTATGAGTCACCTTGGAGTGACAACCAGCAGCACATAGTTCAAGTTTCAATAATTACCTTGATTAACAACTACAGGTGAGGCCTCATTTGAAAAGCATGCAGCATGCAGTCCACTCAGCTAATTCCTATACTCATTCACATGAACACAGTTAACCTGCTGAGGGTAATCTATCACAATATCCAAAGTATAGTCATCAATATGGAATGTTTACCATCGAATAAACATATTTATTCCTATTTCCAAATGCATTGGCCAGAATGGGCCTTCCGAGTATTCTAGGATGTATATAGGTCTAGCATGGTTGAATCAATGTGAACATAAACACAAATACTTAATCCATATTAGTAAAGCATAAAATGTAGGTCGCAGTGACCTTCTTTGGTTTAAGGGTGTAGTAGTGACAGAGATGCATCCAATTATCAAGTTTTTATGATTGAAACATAAACAGCACTCGTGAAATGAACTTTTAACACAAAAAATTCTGAAGAAAGTCACTGAGCATGAAATATAGGTCACAGAGACCTCTTTTAGTAAAAACGATGTAGAACTTTTCAACCCATGTGGTCATGAGCTAAATGCAAAAACTTAACCAAATTCAATACAAGATTAAATATAGGCCACAAAATGAGCATCTTTTGTTGTAAGGGTGTGGTAGTAACAAAAATGCACATCATCATCAATTTCATGATTCTTGCATGAACAGTACCTGAGAAATGAACATCAAACACAAAATTAACCCAAGTCAGTGAAGTGTAAAATATGGTTGATACTGTCCTACTACTGAAATGAGGGAGTAGTACTCATCAAGATGCAGCCCCAATTTTCATGATTCTATAAAGGATATAATGTACAGAGCAGGCCAAAAACCTATGTGGTCATCATCTAAATGCAACAACATAACTTAAGCCAGTAAAATGCAAAATATAGGTCACATTAACCTTTTTTGGTATGGATGTTGTACTAAGAGAGATGTACACACTCGTCTAGTTAAAGGATTACAAAATGTACAATGATAATGTCACACTGAACCAAAGTCAGTGAAATTTGAAATATGGGTCACAGTGACCCACTTTTAAGATGAGGGTGTAGTATCCATCAAGATGCATCCTCTCACCAAGTTTCGTGATACAAGGTATAACAGTATTATACAGTAGATAAAACACCTATGTCATCCAGAGCTAAATGCCAAACATTAACATAAGCCAGTAAAATGTTACATATAGGTCACAGTGACCTTCTCTTCTTGTAAAGGTGTGGTACTAATAGGGATGCATAGAATACCCAGTTTAATGATTCTGGCATGAGCAGAGCTTACAACCCAAGGCAGAGAAACATGAAATATGGGTCACATTGACCTACTTTTGTGATGAGGGTGTAGTATTCATTAAGATACATCTTCTCACCAAATATCATGAATCTTGGTATAACAGTATGCGTACAGTTGATAAAAAATTCTATTTGTTTATGAGCTGATTCAAAAAACTTAACCTAAGCCAGTAAAATGGGAAATGTAGGTCACAGTGCCATTTTTTTGTGGTAAGGGTATGGTACTAATAGAGATTCATACAATCGTCTGGTTTGATGATTCTAGCATGAACAGAGCTTGAGAATAAAATTAAAATATGAAATTTAACTAAAGTCAGTGAAACATGAAATTTAGGTCACAGTGACCTACTTTAGTAATGAGAGTATAGCACTCAGCAAGATGCATTCCCTCACAGAGTTTCATGATCTAGGTATAATGGTATATATATACAGGGTTCAAAAACATACTTGGTCATGAGCTAAATGCAAAACTTTACATAAACCAGTAAAATATGAAAAGTAGGTCACAGTGACTTTCTTTTGTGGTAAGGGTCTAGTACTAATAGAAATGCATGTAATCTTCTTGTTTTATGATTCTAGCATGAACAGAGCTTGAGAAATAAACTTAAAACACAAAATGTAAGCAATGTCAGCGAAGCATGAAATAATAGGTATAACTATATGTAAAGGGTGCACAAAGAATTTTTTTTAACCAGTCAGTGAAGCATGAAATATAAGTCACAGTGACCTACATTTGTGATGTGGGTGTAACCCTCGTCAAGATACGTTGTCTCACCAAGTTTCAAGATTCTACATATAACAGTATTTATACAGTGTGCAAAACAATATGAGCTATTGCAAAAAAACTTAACCAAGAAAGTACCATTAATGTACATATCAAAATTTACCACCCTCAGCCCCCTTCCCTGAAGGTAGGTGCTATGAAACCCACTCCAAACTGCTGACTGGGACCTATGAAGAGTGAATAGTTGACATTAAGTGAAGGTGTACATATATATATGCTTTTATCTGTGCAGATGCCGACGACAACACCGGCAGTAGTACCATAGTTTACTGCTACTTCATAGAGGCGAGCTAAAAATGTAACCAGTGGAAGATGTAGATATGAATGAATAGATGGAAGGTTGATTGATGAAAAGAGAGAAAAAATAACCGTGAACAATATTTACACACTGATCTTTGTTTCCCATGGTCTGCATCTACACAGAATCAACTTCCCAGATCAACTGCATTATCATGGTTGATGCTTTTACAGAGTGTGCTATTGCCATGTTTTTGGCTTATCAAACCTGTTGACGTCAAATTAATTTTATAGTATGGCAATGCAAACACCAAACTATGGAATATTATGATAACTGTTATACATCCGAGCATTCTGTAATAATTCTAATGATTTTAATTTAGTTCAAAAATACTAAACAATTATTGTCTTTTGTTGAGTACAATACGTTGTTTTATCAAGCTGTGAAATATTCACTATTTGCTAATATCTAAATTTCACAGGTCAATAAAACAATGTATTGAGTGAAATAAAAGTCTGTAATTGTTTTATTACTTTCACACCGTGACAAAAAATATCCCTATGCAAGCACAATATGTTGTTTTTGTGGAGCTGAAATCACTGTGAAGAAACCAATACACTGTATTATTGATGAGAACATGTTAACCTGTTAACCAATCAGAATGTTTTATTTAAAGTATTAATGCAAATGATCACTTTCATTTTATGGAGAAAAAAAAAACCCTAGTCATTGCACTTCATGCAAAACTTGTAAGCTCAATATAGAATTATCAAATTCAACGCGTTGTACACATAGGACCAAAGTTTGGGGGTTTGAAGACGTATCATTCTGCTTCTTCTTCCTCTTCTGTTCAAAGCAAATGATACCAGTTTGAAATACTGTCATATCCAACTGAAATCTGTACAGAATATTCTTTAAAGAACAACCCTGACCTTATGTAAGACCAATGAATAAGTCAAACGTCTTTTGAACCGGTTTGTGTATTTTAATTACTGTTATGTGAGCTTATACATGACATGATCTTGACCTTCATTCAAGGTCATGATGGAACCAAATATCTTATTACATGTACTCTCCTCTCTCTGCCTCTGCTTGAAATAAATGATTTTTGACAAATCTGCATAAAAAACACTTTAACATGTTTTTTGCCATGGCAGTTTTGAGGCAAACCTTCTGGTTTACATCAAAGCTTAACAAATATTATGGTTTTTCCAAGTAAACTCTATGACATTGAAAAGTTAAATTGTTAAACAAACTGATGTAGCCTGAGCAGACAGTAGACAGTAGGCAGAATTAAAGTGATTTGAGACATTTTTGATCTAAGGTAATTTAATATGATGGAATAACAATTTCTCCATTTTTTTTTTCTACAGCAGAAACTGATTAGAGTATGAATACCATCCTTGCTCAAAGCAACGTTCAAACCATTCAAAGCATATCTTTTTCTGTTGCTGAAAGGGAGGGTTACATTAAATGCATCTTGCCAAAACTTGAGCACAGGAAAGCAAGGTTGACCTTATACTTTATTTAAGGTCACAACCATATATCCCTTTCCTGGATAACAATTTGAAATAATATAGCCAATCCGAATAAAATTTACGAGAACATTTATTTTTTAATTTATTTTTTGGGGCGGTAGGGGTAGCAAAATTAATTTTAACAATATAACACTTACCTGTTACTTTTGCCTTGCTTACCTTTTCAGGGACGGAATTGCTTTCATTCATGTTATAAAATTCCATCATCCCATAGATGGAACGTTCTTGAAAGTCTAGATCAGAACGAACACAGATCCAGTCTAACTTAATGTCATAGGCCCATGCACAGTAACCATTCCTCATTTTCTTTGACCCAGACTAATTGTGGGACATCAGAGCGGGGTGGGAACACGGAATATTGAAATTGGGACATAAGTATTACATTATTAAAATTTATTTTACAGCCCTCCCCCCCAAAAAAACCCCCAAAACAAACTACAGTTTAATAGCAGTAATAAATCACCTATCACTATTGCCTTGCTGAATTTGCCAGTTTGGAGGGAGACTGACGTCCTAAAAATAACTGGTAAAAAATTGATATACTCACTACTCACCCTTATGGTAGGAGTGTCCACTTTTTGTGCCATAACTATTGGGTCCAAGGAAAATATGCCTTCGCTCTGGTGCACCAAAGACCAAAGGTAGAAGGGTCACATACTACTTTCGCCTCAGGCGAAAGTAGTATGTGACCGCCAAAACGTGGCTCTCATTACATCCTCCAATGACAAAAGAGTTAGATAGGCCCATGAAGTACCAATAGCCCTAACTTCATGGGCTTTAATTCTCATAAAGCAAAGGTCCCTCTCAGTGAGGGACTGATAAGCTGTCTCGATAGTGATGAAAATCCATCTGGAAATGGTGGATGCCAAAATATCAGTAGAGCCCTAAATAGGTAGGAAAAAACACTTCATAACATTTCTTCTCCCTTTAGAAGCAGTCAAATAGAACTGTAAAGCCCTAACTTGGCATAGAACTCTATCTTGATCATCCCCAGTGCAGATATAATTGAAACTGGGGATTAAATCTAGGAAGTAAATCTACTAAAGGCAGCTGGTTAACTGCCAGAAATCCAGGTTCACAAAGAAGAGAAATGGACTCATAATTACAGTTGAAATGTAAACAACCCTTCTGAACAGACAAAACATGAAGCTCACTCTTTCTCCTTGCAGACGCTAAGGAGAGCAGAAAGACAGTTTTAAGGGTAAGGTTCTCAAAAGAAGCTTCACCCAACTGTTCATAAGGGAGATTTGACAAAGTCCACAAAACACACACAAGATTCCATTCAGGTATTAGTGAGTGTGATACAGGTCTCTGCAGCTCAAAACATTTGATCAGATTGGAGAGATGAGGACCGAAGGATCCAAGGGCAGGACCCTTGAAGAACATGAGCATGTTAGACAGGACTGCCCCATAATCCTTAATAGTACATACCAAACATTCTCTCTCTTTGAACAGGAGAAGAAAGTCCGCCACTACACTTAGAGAAGGAAAGCTAGAATCAACGCGATTCCTACTGCACCAATCATAGAAGATTCTCCACTTCACATCGTAGACTTTGGACATGGATTGTTTCTTAGTTTAGACAATGCAGTTTTTGGCTTTGTGCGAAAACTTGTCCAGGTGGACTGATTGCCTGAGATGAGCCAAGCTTGAATATGGAGAATCTGTGGGCTGCTGTAAAGAAATCCCTCGTGTTGCAACAGCAAGTCCCTCCTCTGACGTAATGACCTGGGTAGGTCTACCAAAAGGTAGAGGAGATCACTGAATTACGATCATTGGAGCCACAGAGGGGCTATCAGAATGAGCCGAGTAGTGAAAGTCCTGACTTTGTGTAGCACTTGTGGAATATTTCTAAAGGATGGGAAGGCGTAAGCAAACAGATGATCCCACCCCAGACTGAATGTGTCAACTGCCTGAGCCCTCTGATCTGGTACTGGGGAGACATAAAAGGGAAGCTTGTTGTTTTGTCATGAACATGTCCACCAAGAGTCTCTCCCACAGTCTTAACAGGAACTCTGTTATGGACTAGTGCAGAGACCACTCTGTGAGGACTACCTTGCCTCTCCTGGACAGACTGTCTGCCAGAATATTTTTCTTGCCTGGAATATGGCGAACCCGAAGAGTAATCCCTTCCGAGGCTGCACAGTAAAGTAGGTTCCAAACCTCCATGCAAAGAGAAGGAGCGTGTATACCTCCTTGTTTCCTGAGGTATGCTACTACTGTTGTGTTGTTTGAGGAAACCATCACACAGCGACTCGTTATTTGGTTTGCACACTCCTGTAAGGCGAAGAATACTGTTCTCGTTTCCAAATTATGTGAAGGCTACCTTCTTCCCGAGACCATAAGACCTGAAGAACTACCCCTTCTGGCTCTAAGTGAGCACCCCAACCTGAAAGGCTTTCGTTACAAGATGTGGATGAGTTATAATGCTCCCAGAGAATTAGATTTCGAAAGCAAACACTTATTTTTCTGGTATCAAAGTTGGAAGGTTTACTAACCCCTTTAACAAATGGATCTAGATCACTGTCACCGCAGTGTCAGGCGCTCTGCACCCTTAGATATTTTGCAAGTGGAGCCAATATGCAGCTAATCGGGGACAACATGAGGTTACCACAGCCATCAGTGAGCTGTGTAGTAATCAAAGTTGCAAAGGCCATTGCATCACTGGCTCACCAGATCAGTACAATTTCTGAGTGAAGAAGAAATGGTAACAATAAAACACAAATTCAACAAAATAGCAGGTGAGTACTCATCCTCATTAAATGCTGTATTTTATTTATGTTAGTGACCTCCCCTTCTCTAAAAATAAACAAATACATCGTAAATATGCAAACCAATACCTCTATAAACTGCATGGCGAACTGGTAATGGAATACTACCGAGCAACAAAAATGATACACAGTTGCAATATGCTCATGCATACTCTTTTATATCATTTGTAGTTTACTTTTTGAATAGTCTGTATGGTGCAATTTACACCTAAAATTGTCATACAAATAGAATTATATTATTATTATTATAAATTTGTAGGTGCAAAATTACTAAATAGTTACAAATATTATATATTACTCATCAGTTTATATATTCAATATTTTTATTATTAATTTTAGATTATTACCTTTTTTTATAATGTGTACATTTACATTAAGGTCATCACACCAACAATAAGCTGATTAGTGTCAAGATCATAATTATTCCTTGTCATTATTTTATGGTGGCTGTCTGAATGCATGAATGGGTGCATGGATGAAGAGATGAATAAAAAAAATAGATGAACAGAATGATAAATAAATGGATGAATGCTTATTTAGATACAAAGTTGTTTCATGAATATAACTATAAAATAACCAACATAAATATAAATATGCAACGTAAATTAGTCTATGTAGTCAATCTGTATTAGGTGTCTGAAAAAGAAGGAATTTGTCACTTGAAAAACTGATTACATCTCATAAATTAACAATCTGATACTGATAACATTTGTGCAAACATCAACTTTTATGCTTATTTCAATCCCAATATTTTTGAAAGAAATCTGATACTTCTCATGTCTGTCCACATGGATCTGCATAAGTATCAATTGTCATACATGTTAAATTTGCATATACCAATGAAGATATAGACTTTTAACATCCTTAATACTGGTCATAGCGGTAGGGTATATAAATAGTTTTGACTTCTCCTGGATGGTTTATAGAAAACCTGAAACTGTTCCCAAAATATTGTGGAAAAAGTCAGAAAGTTAAATTTACATTTTCTCTCTATCCACACCATACTTTATAAACCAGTCATCAATGCTATGAGGCTGTCAGTTTTGTCCGTTTGTGCACTAACATTGGCTTCTTTGGTCTATTAAGAAAACTTTGAAGGATAATAACATATGCACACATTTGATTGCTAAAATGATATATATACAATTTCAAAAACTATATGTCTATGTAAAAGCATTGTCTTCTAGACTGTAATTTAGCAAATAAAAAGTTTGTACAAAAGGAGGTAGATTTATGTATAACAGCATGACCTTACATGTTGTATTTCACAAATAGATTTTATTGCTACAGTCATCCTATCAAATGTCAATGTATCATTTTATACTAAAGCACTGATATATATATAGTTAATGAAATTGAATATTTTCTCTACACCTGGGTATGCACACACATATTTTATAGTTTAATATTTTGAGAATGCAAATCAATAGATTAGAGCAAAAAATGGACTATTAACAAAATTAATGTTTCTTACTTTCGGTTAACAATAATGCAATCTCTCTCTCTCTCTTTCTCTCTCTCTGTCTCTCTGTCTGTCTGTCTCTCTCTATATATACATTACTGATTAGAAAAAATATAAGCATTATGAATGTTGATATACAGTGGTACCTCACTGCAACAGCCCTCATTATATCATTGTCCATATTGTTAGGTGGTCTGGTCACATCCACTAAAACTCAGTTGTATAAATATATTTGGTTTTATATAATTAAAATAATGTAAAATATAATTAAGAAGCATTACGTACATTTATTTCATATCTGACATACACCTTTTGTACTTTAAAGTTTTGACATCAATCATTATGAGGCTCCTTCAGTTATGAAGTAGGTCTGTTGCATGACTCACCTGAACAGTGTTATGAAGAAGGAACACTTATGTTTAAGTTAAGCTCATACATATGATCTGTATATCTTTCATACAGCATCAGTTATGAGTCATTTGCAAGGACATTTACTTATGATTATTTAGCCAATTTTCATTTCTTTCATTACATAGGATTTCCTACTGTCATGGAATGTACTGATGGAACCTTCATAAGAATTATTGCACCCACAGCAAATAAACAGGATTATTTGAACAGGAAATGAGTCTTAGGAAATCTAAGTTTCTTGTATGGTTTAGTGCAGACGACCACAAGTTTGTGAATGTAGAGTATGATAAAACTTATGTAGATGGCCATGTTACAAGACTACATACATTTTTAAGCAGAGAAAATGATGTCAGACATAGTTGATGAAATTAAAGAAGATCACTTATTGTTCATGCATCTGTGACTATAAATTTATATAATTATAGTTTTATGTTGGTTCTGATTTTGTAATCATCTTATGATGTTAATAAATGTGACATTTATTTAAATTACAGACTTTGGAAAATAAAATGTAGTCATTTTATGTGTCAGTTCAAATTTCACCTTTATTCAAGTGGATAAATATTAACTCAGAAGATAAAAATATGAGTTTCTTCAGGCCTAGAATATAACAAATTTCCTGGTAGCAAGAAGCACTAGTAGATTGAAAAATTTACTAATCATGCTGAATCTTCACTAGTCCTTCCCACAAAACAACGTTAGTTACATATCTAGATTAACAACATTCCAGAGAGAAGGTAATTTAAAAATCCGCTTTTTTTTCAACTATAAATTTATTACTTACCCATCCACCAACTGCCTTTGAAATAAACATAGTATCTCCATGTGGAGATATTCCCACCATATATTTGTCAGTGTTGTGCAATTTATAATTGCTGTAAGTCTCACCTCTACTTTTGAGATTAGTTGGCCTCTGAATAAATGTTTCTGCACAATCAATAATATATGTAGTCCGGAGTAATTATCTGCTAAGATTGGAATTCAAGAATTTAAAATCTTGCATGCCCATCTGATGGCATAGATTGAAATTTAAATGGTATAAAACACGCAGTCTTCATGCACTTATCTGTGCATTTCACATATTGATTTCTTCCATAAATTGTGTTTGGGACAATTATTTGAATGTCTATTGACGGAATATGAACTACCTCCACCTTTCTTATATTTTCCATCGCTATCCATGTCAATTTTTAAGAGAAAACAAGCAAAGATAAAATATAAACAAAAAAACTGATGTTGTTTTGATCACGGAATGTGCTGAATCTAACATTCATTTCACTATCGTCATGGCTGACAGATCACTTGATTGGTTAATGGCTGTGCTCATGAAAGTGCGGTCAAATATAGATAATGGTGTCTATATTAGTTTCCAATTTTGTAATAGTGTGCCATTAATGAGAGCATATAAATCATGATACAAAGATACTAGTCTGCAATTGAGCAAATGATAAAGATAGATAAACCAAGGTCAAATTACTAAGATCTTAGTCTTTCAATGAAAACCTATAACAAATGTATTATTATTATTATCATTATTATTATTATTATTATTCTTATTATTATTAGTAGTAGTAGTAGTAATTGCTCACATACAAGAACTGCTTCATTTGACACAGAAAGCAGTCAACATGTACAAATGGATTAGAATCCTGTATAGCAGGGAGATATACATACTGTGTTTAGGAGGATATTAAATTCCTGAATATACCTGGTTTTGTGTTTGATGAAAGCCTGTCATGAGTAGGGATTCAAATCAATATAGGAAATCAAGGCACATTAAAAACCAACATAACATGTCAGATCACCATTATCATATGAAAGAAACAGTAATGGTATCAAATTTAATAATGCCATAAATTGTTGTTCATCCAGGGAGTTAACATTATTGTTATATCATGTAGTGATGATAATAATACATTTCAAATAGAATTCTTTTTTAGGAATTGGATACATCAAATTTTAAGTACAAATTATCCTGATACCTTATTATGGTCATTATAGACGCGACAAAATATCTTTGATCAGAAATAATTCTTCCATGACATTTGTCAAAAAATACATGAGTGCCACCTTATTCATAAAGTCCATTCATAAAACTCAATCATTAAGTGTTATTAAAGAAATAATTTCAAATATGTTTAAAGGCATATTAGTCTATTTGGGGTATAAAAACTTGTTACTGTAACCTCTTTACATATAATTACATATATTTAATTATATTTTAGATGGCGTGTGATGCACAATTTTAAATTACCAATTGTGTGGCTAAGTGGCTGGGATCCACCCATGATTCCTGAGTGTTCAGAGGTAGTCTTATATGTCATAATTTTGATGTTAAGATTGATTCTTATTTTTAAATATATTATATTTTTATAAAAAATTATATAGATTGTAAAATGACTGAAATATTAGAGGATATCAATATTGTATAAATGAAATAAGTTTCAGCAAGATTAACAAAATTCAGAATTCATGAGCAAATCTAGAAGAACCATAATTTTGTTACTAAACAGAAACTGGGGGTGAAATCTATTTTAATTTATTTGGGTAGTTATGACAAGGTTGAGTATAATTGCATTTCCCCACAAACTGGCAGATGAATGCATGGATGGGTGAAAATACACATGCATATACATATACACACAAGCACATACATACATACATACATACATATATCAACAAACAAATATGTACCTACATATATACATACAAGCATATACATAAAAACAAACATGCATGTACCTATACATACAGAGGTTTTTATAGACGTATAAACATATTCATTAGTACAGTGTAACCTCCCTGCACCAGGCATTGCTGGGACAATATGGGTGGCTAGGAAACGGTGTAACAAGTATGCTGTCCCGGGGATGCATCATTGTGTGTAGACATATACTGAACCTATCACTGCATCCACACGTTATCAACACATACCTTACTATGGATAGAATGATAAATAGCGATTAATATTCAGTTTCAAAACAAATTTGTGTAAAGTTGCCATTTTGTGTCAAAATTTCCCCATGTGCAGTTTGTGTATGCTGAATACTTTTCTGACAGAAAGTGTAATTTCGGTTCTTTCTTAAAATGAGACATATTTGGTAATTCATTATTAAATCCAGTTATAAATATAAAATTTCAACTGTAATATAAATAAGTTAATCACATCATCAGATTTTTTTTCATCTATTTTGTCAAGCAGAAATTCTCTCTTTGATACATACAAGTTATAGAGATGATTGCACTCACTCTTGATCCACTCTATGAACCTAGTCAAGATTTAATCTGTTTTTGAACACTTCCAAAGAATATGTGATTAAACTTCCACAGAGTTTCTGCAGAGAGAGAGAAAAAATTACTTGAAATTTTTCCAACTTTTTTAAGAAAATTATTTGTTGCCAAAGTTCTGTGTAAAATCTTAGTTTGAAACCATTTAAGTCTAGGACTTCTGGTTATCTTGTGAGGCAAGGAAAAAAGCTTATTTCATTCATTCTCATTTAAATTGTCAAATTCTGTATTCCATTTTGCAATTGAGGCTGGCTCATGATTATTGCAAATGAGTGTTTTGTAAATTTGCTTACAGCCCTTTTTTATCTATTATTATAAGTAAAATAGATGGGTGCATACATGGGTATTGTATATTAGAACTGATACTTACATCAAATTTACTTCTGCAGATTTTTATGGCACATAAAGCCCCTGAAATTCTAGGAAATTTACTTGATACTGGAATAAAATATGTATCTCACATGAGGAAGACACAATAATGTATGGCGTTTCCATTCATCTAGTGGATCTGCATTTCCTGGAGATTAAATGATGGAAAGGTATTAGATGAGGGTTTATTTTATCTGAAAGAAAATCAATAAAAGTGTTGTCAAAAGGGGTGTTTTACCCTCAGTACAAATATCTAGCATAAATGGCAGGCCCCTCATTTGTGGGTGGTCACTGCTTTGATTTATAATAAGCTCCTGTGAAGGTGGAGGTGTTGTTGGTTTTGGCCAACCACCTGTTTTTGGCTTGCAGAAGTCATCAATATTTTCCTTGACTGAAAATTTATTTCAAAAAGTATTTATTATCAAATGATATAAAATATACACTTATGCATGTGTATATTAATGCTGATGGAAACATAACTTAGTAGATAAAATATTAAAAATACATATGTTTAATTATTTATATATAAGTAGTGATGATTGATGTAACTGTTGTATTGAAAAATGTATTTGATATGATTTTCTGTATGGTGTATTGTTGCACCTTACTATATTTTGGAAATATTAATATTTTAGTTCTGTAGACAGACAATATAATTCTTTTATTAATTCTAAGTATTGTTTTACATTAGAATGAGATTGTAACAATTTGTTCAATTTCCAAACATTTTAAAAGACAATATTTTGTAATATTTGAATTCTACATATTCCTCAAAATCAGTGTTCATATATTTACTCAGTAAATAAAGTCACATTTAAATAGAAGATTTTTCTAATAGAAAATTAGCCCTTTGTTTTGCATTTTCGTATTGTTTTTTGCACTGAAGAATGTTCCTTGCTTCAGATAAGACACTGGAAATAATAAAATTATTAAGGTCTTATTAATTTTTATTTGGTTCTATCATAAGAATCACTTCTTAAAATATGCACAATACTTTAAAATTTGAACATGAACAGTTGGAATTTGAACACAATTATGTAGACTAAACCATAATACTGTAATAATTCACAAAATATTTATTTTCATAAAGAATTTTTTCCTTGCTATTGACTCGATTATTTCTCGTAATAAACAAGAACTACTTTTGTCTTGTTTAATCTGTGTTAACTTTATCTGTTTACTGAATGTTTAGCATAGCAATTTAGATATCAGCAGCAAAAATAAATTGAGACCACTTAAAAATACTAAATGTAAACTATCCTTAGACTGCTAGACTTCAGCACTGACAACCTTTTTCTTTAAAAGTTATATTTATTTTATTTGAAACAGAATTTCTAAATATAATATATATTTATGCATCAACGGCCTCCATTACATCTTCCCATGCCTTCTCTGTATTTTACCCTCCTCCCCCCTACCCACCACAACCTCCACATTTTTCAAATACACTCTCCACAAACACAACTTTCTCTTTTTCAGTCCAATTTGCACTTTTTTTTTCTTTCCTTCACTTTCATCCATTTCTTATAACACACACAATACACACTATGCAGAAGCCAATACAAATGACTCAACTGTTTACAGAAGTGCATGCTTCTCCTTAGCAATGTGCATTTTTTCCACTTTAATGGAGATCTCGTTAGCCGGCTGCTTTTGCACTTAATAATTTGAGTTATATGTCATCCTCATCAAAGTTCATTCAAATCTGATGAGCCTGGTTTTCGTGAATCAATAAATTGAGAGGACATTCACATGAGGGACAAACTCAGGTATTTTGAGTCGAGTTTCTCACTCAACTTAAGGAGTTTCATGAATACAGACCTTGGTCCTGGAGAAACCCCTGCTGACAGGGCATCCCTGTGCAGTCTCCAGTTTGCCAAAAGGAGAAACTGGAGAGGGTGGGAATTCCCAGAGCCCTCAGGTTTGCCTTTACCATTCCCTCCCAGGGGACATTGAACTCCACAGCAAACCTGATTCCCCTAGGAAGACTGTGTACAGTCTTCCTAGGGGAATCAGGTTTGCCGTGGAGTTCAAGGTCCCCTGGGAGGGATAGGTAAAGGCAAACCGATGAGGTCTTGGCTATAAGATCCACCAGAAGAGCCAGGATTTTGTCTATCCTGTCCAGTGGAACACAAACTCGCCCTGAATTAGTGAGGAAGTTCATCTTCACATAAATGAAATCCTGAGAAGGATTAGCTCGATTTCTCTAGACTGGAATAAGTCCTAGCCAGGTTACCATGGACCAGCAGTGGGACAGATCTTGCAAAAGAGACTCTGTGAGGCTCTTGTGCAACAACCAGTCATCGAAATACTCGAGGATGGGAATTCCCAGAGCCCTCAGGTGAGTTACAACTATGCCCATCACCATGGTAAAAGCTCTGCGAGCAGAACAGCAGGGCTTGAATTGGGAAACCTCCTGATCCAGAAAAAACCAGAGCTACAGATGTGCAAGAGGGAGGTTTAATTGGGGTTGCTTTCTGTACTGAGGCTGCATCCCTTTGAAAAACTTTGCTGAAGGCCCCAAGGGGTGATCAGGATGAGCATGCTTCCTGTCTAATTTTAATGGGTCAGAAGCAGATGCGAGGGACCAGTATCGACCTCTGAGCCTGAGGGCTTGGGACACAAATCTGGGATGGGTGTGGGAAAAGGCACTGCCTTATCAGAAGAGCAGAACTCTTCCTCCCCTACTGCCTGTAGATGGGTGGCAGGAGGCAGAGGGCCCAAATGGAGGAGGAGGTGCCATCTCAGCCTGTTGCTCAGCGAACTCACTAGAGTCCATCAAGACTGACAGGGCATCCTCATCCTGCTCTCGCTCCTGAGAAGCAGGGCTTTGCAACCCCATATCTCTCTGTGGAGGGAGAGACCTGGTGGTAGGGGTATTCCCATCTCGCAACTCTTCACAGGGAGTGATGGAACTGCCTGTTGTAGTCGACTTTACAGGAGGACAAGAATGCTTCTTGATCTTCTTTGAGCATCTGGGGGAAGAAGATTGCCCCCCCCTCCTTTCTTTTTGACTCCACCCATGCAGACAATGAGGGTCTATGACCCACAACATCAGTACTGCTATGAGGCCAAAGGCTGGGCATCCATGGCACCATAAATGGGAAGGACAATTCACTTCCCTGAATGGCTGTCCCTTCATCCCATAAGGGATTAGGAGGGATCATAGGGAAAGGGGATCCTGATCCCTAGCCGGATGCATATACACCAACTCCCAAGTCCCAACAGAATTGATCAGTAGAACGGAGACTGGGGAGGTATCAACCTGTTCCCCACCCCATTACCGCTTATGGGACTATGTTGACTGGTGACTAGTATTCAAAGACCTGTTAACAGTGACTGTTCTGTGGCTAATGACTAGTCAGGCAACTCTAATGGTGGAACCCTCCTCAGAACTTATACACTTATAGAACCATATCGCTGCTCTATCCTTTCTGGAAGGTTTGATTTGCTCATCGCCTTCACTGGGCTAATAGATTTGAGAGGGTACTGCTCCTCCTATGGGGGAAGGACTCACTCTCAACCTTATTATTTCCAGGATTTCCAGAACCCTCACCGGCACTGAATGAGTCAGATCAACTGTCATGGATTCTAGGGTCTTATAATTCTCTTAAGAGAAAGATCCTATATCCTCCTGGGATAGTGGAGTCTTCTTCTTCTGAATCCCAAGGGACTCAGAGAAGAATCTCATATGCTCCTGGATTGAGGAGACAAGGAGGACAGAGAGGCCTAAAACAAGCTTATTGGGATGTATAGATATATACACAAACAGGCCCAAAACAAGCTTATTGGGATTGATAGACAAATACACAGACAGGCCCAAAACAAGTTTATTGGGATGGATAGACATATACACAGACTGGCCCAAAAAAAAGCTTGTTGGGATGGATACATATACACAGACAGGCCCAAAACAAGCTTATTGGGATGGATAGACATATACACAGACAGGCCCAAAACAAGCATATTGGGATGGATAGACATATATACAGACGGGCCCAAAACAAGCTTATTGGGATGGATAGACATATACACAAATGGGCCCAAAATAAGCTTGTTGGGATGGACAGACATATAGATGGTCAGGCCCAAAACAAGCTTATTGGGATGGATAGACATATACACAGGCAGGCCCAAAACAAGGCCCAAATCTAAATGCACTGCTGCAATAAGTGGGGTTTAGAATTATGACAAAGAAATTCACCCGTTTTTAAGATGAAAGTGCAACATTTTGTTCCTAAATGGAGACATCAACTTGTGAGCAAGATATTTCCAGTATTGTAATTGCAACCCTGACCTAATTTATTATGCAGATACATTAGATGGGTGCCAAGACCCTGATTAGGTTCTGGTGACCTTGAACAAATGTTCATGGACACAAGGTGACATTTTGTTCTAGAAGAAGCTATTCACTTGTTAGCAATATACTGGAAATCGTTTGATCAAACCTGACAAAATTTTACATGAAGATGCACCAAGTGGGTCCCCAGACCTGATTAGGTTCTGGTGACTTTGACATAAGATGTCTCAACTGGTATACAAATAATTTGCTCATAAGCTGATGTCCATCATTAAATGTCACCCTGTGTCCTTGACAACTGGACCAAATTCATCAGAATCTACAACAACTGCATATTACATTAAGTCAGGTTTGTTGCTATAATATTGATAATATCTTGATTCACAGGCTGACACCCTTTTCTATGCACATAATGGCACCCTTTGACCCTGAAAAATCTTGGGACCTTCTGAAGGCATGCACATATCCAAATAGGTCTGTTTGGTTGAATAGTGATGGACAGACAGACAAATGGACAGACAGCATGAAAAAAATATCTCCTACCCTTATAGGGGAATTAAAAATTTACCATTAAAATCTACCAACATACATGTACCATCTACCTGTATATTGTGATCATAGAGGTATCTGATGGGAAAATATATACCAAAAAAGACACATATAATTTTGTTAATGTTTTAATACAAATAGCCACACAAAGGTAATCTAACAATACATGTATACAAATATAAATGTATAATAAATAAAAATGTATAATAATAAAATCTGAGAGAAAGATGTGTCATCTCTAGATATAGCAGAGTAATTTCAATAACAACATGATGGAAAGAAAAAATACAACCAATTTCTTTCTCTCTCTCTGTATCACTCCATCTTTTACTCTGTCTCTCAGTCATGATGATTTCTGAACACACATTTTAGAGTGGAAATTCACTAGGAATTCTTGCACTATTAAGCTTCCCATCACAGTATTGCAACCAATGATTAAAATACATTATTAACAGTTGATCTGTAAATAAAGACCTACTGAAGACATACAACTGTCAGAACAGTTTCAAAAGACCAATACATCATTAACAGCAGTTAAAATCAACTACAGGCAACTACCAAACCAATTAAAATCAACAACCTGCAACTACAAAACCAATTAAAATCAACTACATGCAATTACAAAACCCAAATAAAAAGCAACTAGATTTTTGTCTGTAAAACACACATGCCCCCAATGCAGACCAAAGCCTCCAGTACATAAAGTTAAAAAATGTAGGCAAATTTGAAAAGTAGATATAACGGCCCAAAAATCTAAACAGGTAATTGACATATACATACAAACATGCATACCAAATTTCATTTGTCTGTCTCAGTTGTTCTTTGCCTAATCTTGCTAACTTCATATTTTAGCTCACCTCTATTAAGCAGAGGAGTGGTGATGTACTCTCCCTAGTGTCAGTGTTGGCACCTGCTTTGGTGTTTATATATATAAAAGCATATACATATGTACAGCCTCACTATATCTCAATCATTTATTCTTCCTAAGTACTAGGCCACAGTTTTTTGGAGGTTTTATATCACTATAGAGGTTAACTCTGCACATACATGTACATTAGTTACACATTAATGGTTGTTCTAATAAGTGCTAAATTTGTACATACATGTACATTAGTTGCATATTCTTAGTTATTATAATAAGTCTTTACATTTAGCTCAGGTTTTTTGCACATTGTATACATACTTTTATACCAGGAATCATGAAACTTGGTGAGGGGATGCATCTTGACAAGTACTACAAACATGTCACAAATATAGGTTGCTTTTACCCATTAGAATCATCAATGCAGAGGATTGTATGCATCTTTATTAGAACCACACACTTACAACAAAAGGTCACTGTGACCTACATATCACATATTACTGTCTTAGGTTAAGTTTTTGCATTTAGCTCATGTCCAAGTAGGTCTTCTGTACCCTGTATACAGTTATACATACAATCATGAAACTTGGTAAGGGGATGCATCTTGATTAGTCCAAGCTCATCAAAAAAATAGGTCACTGTGACCCATATACTTCAAGCTTCACTGTCTTTGGTTCAATTTTGTGTTTTAAGTTTATTTCTCATGACCTATTCATGCAATAATCATCAAACCAGATGATTGCATGTATCTCTTTTATAATCACACCTTTATAACAGAAGGTCACTATAACCTACATTTCACATTTTAATGGTTTACATTAAGCTTTTGTGTTTAGCTCATGACCTAATAGGTTTTTTGCATCCTGTATACATATTTAGCTCATGACCACATAGGTATTTTGCATGCTGTGAAACTTCGTGAGGGTATGCATCTTGTTGAGTACTACACCCTCATCAAAAAATTAAGTCACTGTGAGCCATAATTCATGCTTCACAAACTTGGGTTTGATTTTGTGTTTTAACTTTTCATACTTCAATCATTAACATGCTTCACACAACCTTGACAAAGCCTTGAATTTGAGGGGCTGCCTTGAAAACTCCTTGAACTTCTTGAAAAACCCCTTGAATTTTGCCAAAAACTTGAATTTATTTGAGGGAATACAAAATGTGAAAACTGGATATAATATATAGCTTTTAAAATTTATATTTTTTTTAGGTTTTGTCCAAAAATAATGAACAAATAAATAAAATGGGGTAACATTTGAAGATCAAATGACACAAGACTGGTAGTTGACACAGTAACAGATGGAGAAGGCTTCCAAAAGTCAAAATACTCCTTGAAAACTTTTGGAAGTTCTTTAAAATGCCATAAAAAAAAATCTCCAGGGCTGTTGAAACCACGAATAAACTAGATGATTGTATAAATTTCTATTAATACAACACCTGTAAAAAAAATGTCATTGTGCCTTAAATTTCATATTTTACATGCTTAGGTTACGTTTTTGCTATTATATCATGACCTAATAGTATTTTTACATGTTATGTACAAAGTATCTTATGTAAAATCATAAAACTTGGTGCGGGAATGAGCATTACTCTCAGATTTCACTAACACAGATGGAATGCATCTTGATGAGCATGTGACCCAGGACTTGTGTTGTATACCAATGTGCGTGTTCGTCATGAGTGAGTGAGCAAGTGAGGGATTGATCACGATGCACGACTCCCGGGCTTCTCGAGTATTAACATCAATTCCCCACCAAACTAACAAAATCCTCTGGCATTCCTACTCTGGTTCTTAGACGGACAACATCTTGAGCAGTAATATTCGTGAATAAGAAAAGCACTTGTCTTTCACGCAAGTGAAAGACAAGGGATTGAATATAATTCGAAACAATTATACCCTTCGAGTCTGGTAAGGTATCATTTGTATTTTTTTGTGATAAAATTATAAATGTTGGCGTGTGGGTTGTGTATTGTGTATTGTATTTGTGTCCGCTATATTCTGTATTGTATTTGTCTTGTATATTAAGTATATGCTTTGTATTGTTTTAGGTTTATTTCGTACCATTTCATCTGACAATAAATCCCACAACTAACAAGCAAGTGTTATCATTTCAATCCGAAATAAGACATAGCTTACACCCTTCGAGTCTTGTTTATCTCGTACCATTTCATCTGGTAATAAATCCCACAACTAACAAGCAAGTGTTATCATTTCAATCCGAAATAAGACATAGCTTACACCCTTCGAGTCTTGTTTATCTCGTACCATTTCATCTGGTAATAAATCCCACAATTAACAAGCGAGTGTTATCATTTCAACCCGAAATAAGACATAGCTTACTCCCTGATTTCATTAACACAGACGGAATGCATCTTGATGAGCATTACTCCCTAATTTCAGTAACACAGATGGAATGCATCTTGATGAGCATTACTCCCTGATTTCACTAACATAGATGGAATGCATCTTGATGAGCATTACTCACTGATTTCACTAACACAGATGGAATGAGCATTACTCCCTGATTTCACTAACACAGACGGAATGCATCTTGATGAGCATTACTCACTGATTTCACTAACACAGATGGAATCAGCATTACTCCCTGATTTCACTAACACAGACGGAATGCATCTTGATGAGCATTACTCCCTAATTTCAGTAACACAGATGGAATGCATCTTGATGAGCATTACTCACTGATTTCAATAACATAGATGCTGCCAGGATTTTATCCAAAGGGGGGATCTCCCCACTTGTCACCTAAATAAAGGGGGAGTAGAAAGAAAAAAAAAGGGGGAGGGGTGAGGAAACAGCAATAGTTGAATATTTTCATTACATTTAAATATCCATCTCTCTTTCTTCCTGGTCCACTCTGTTAGGGTTCTATCGAAATCAAAATCCTTCAAAGATGTCCTCTCTAGCTGTATAAACATTAATCTGTTGATTGTCTTTGAACTTAAGCTGTTCCTTATCTGTGTACGAATATTGTGTGCTGAGAACCCCCTTTCACAGTCTGCTGTATGAAGGGGCACATGCACGACTTATGTTGCAACAAGCACTTTAAGGATTAACAGTTAAATACAAATTGTATACTGTGCAGAGTACATTTTTATATGCAAGACTTTTAAACTAATTTGTAGGAGTTCTTACGCAGACATTGCTTTCCAAGTGTGCAAATTTGTGAACATTTTGTGTGATTTGCTCAGTCACACACCCTAACAGCATCTCTGCAGTAAGAGGTCATTCTGGCCCATATTGCATGCTTCATGGGCTAGGTTTATAATTGTTTTCTTGGTGTTCACTTCTCAGGCAGTGTTCATGCTAGAATCATAAAATTCATGATGATATGCATCTCTATTAGTACCACACCCTTACAACAAAAGGAGCTCATTGTGACCTCTACTTCTTCTTTTACTGGCTTTGGTTATGTTTTGCATTTAGCTCATGACCACTCAAGTTTTTGGCATGCAATATACTATAATCATGAAACTTTGTGAGGGTCTACAAACTTGATTAAGTGCTACACTTATAGCAACAATAAGTCTCTGTGACTTTCATGCTTATGTGATTTTGCTGAAACTGTGTTCAAAGTTCATTTATTCAGTGCTCTTTTTGTTCAAAAAATGAAACTTAATCATTAGATGCATATTGGTTGGTACTAAATCCTCATAACCAAAGAAGGCCACTGTGACTTATATTGTATGCTTTGCTAAATTAGTATTGTATTTAGTTCATAACTACATAGATTTTTCCTGTAAAATATGGCTCCTAGAGGTGGGCTATGATAATAGCTTGTGAAACTGATTTTATTAGCAATAGTTTTTAGAAAAAGAAAAAGAAAAACAAGTTATTTCTGGGTTTTTTTAAAACTCATTATAGTACATATACTCTGATATCATAAAAAGAATGTTCTTTTCTTGCTTACTTCTTTTATGCCTTGTCACAGTAATGTATATGGTTTAATGATATGTTAGCACAATACTAACTATACAGTGCTGATTAAAAGTTAAGTTCTGAAAATGTATAGACAAAAATAAACTTCAATTAGAAATGGGGCCAACATTTTGTTGTCAAGATCACTTTAGTCTAAATTTATTTTCTGGATGATAATTAATGTTTACAGAGGTTACTGGAGACTACTAAAAACTTTGTAGAGGTGAGCTATGTAATCATTAATTACACTCTAGTTTCTTTAAGTTAACTCTTTGGACTCATTTTGCAACTGAAAGTGGTTTTTTCTTAATTGTGCTAACAATGTTTTGTACAAAAAAGTCCAAAAATGAGCAAAAAAAGTGAAAAACAGCTGTCAAAATCTACTCAGGTCATCTACATATGCATAAACAAATAAGCTAGTAAAATTCATTTCTCTATGTTGAGTGGTTTTTGCACACTCTAGCCAGCAAGCTGCCTGGGATGAATGGACCGATGTATGGTTGAACAGAAGCAAATTAAGATGCCCCTCATGAAATAAGTGGGAACATAAACAAAAAGACAAGTAAACCAAAAACATGTATAATACACAATCATAACTTAGGTATAGTACAGATTTAAAGATGTTAATTATTACATACATTTATATATAAATGTTATACACTTTTGCAAAGTGTCATATTGTCATAAAGACAACAGAAATCAACAAAAAGTTTCTAGATTTGTGAATCAAATATACCTGTAAAGTTGTCCATTTTCACCTACTTCTAACAACCATTATTATGAATGTCAAAGTAATATATACAAAATAGCCTAAATTGGCCAAGATATAAAAACGGTAAAAGATGAATGAAACAATCACAGTGCTCACTACCAAAGTAGGTGACATGTATAATCTAGATGTAAATTGGAATGTTACACATAAGATGTTTAATAAAAGATGCATTGCATCATTACATGCATCATAGGATGAATATTATCTTCTTGATTGTACTCACAAATGTCTTAACATTTTGTATAGTTTTCTTGATTTGTAATTACAAGATAGCACTCGTCAATACTAAAGATGGTTTCTTTTGAATTTATATGTTAATGTGAGGGAGACATTCTTCACAGACATTACCCCTCATCTACTACTTTTTATTTTTGCCTCTCTTCATGAAAAACTAAAAACCATTATCAACACCCCACCCCCATTCCCCCATCATTGCAGTCCAAACTGACAGATGCATAGCATCTCTATTAGACACAAGGAAGTCAAGACTGTCTCATCAGAGATGTACATTGTAGGAAAAATCACTTTCAGTACTGACTGTAACTTATGTTTATGTTATGACATTTCTTGTGCTATCAGCATTTTTCTGGATTAGTAGTTATTTAGACTACTATCAGACTATTAATACCTAACTGAACACATATGCTTTATTTTATCTTTTTCAGGTATACTGTCTTGTGAAAGATGTTTGTACAATAAACTGTTTGAGTCTTGAGTTTGTGTTTGTAAAAATAATCAAAATTTACTGCTTCAGGTGAAAAAAACAGGCTTTACTTCAATGTCAGTCTTTTCTTGCAATATCTGACCAGCTCTAATTGATCACACTTGAATTTTCATCAAACAAAATTGTTTTTAATATACACAGATAAAGACACATATTATAGTCATGTGTTAAGAGTTATTATGGACCTTTGATAAATATAAAACAATTATATCAAAAAGCATTTAAGAGATAGGAAATTTTATTCAAAATGATGTTTCCCCAATAATACTTACCTGATAACATTAATGTTAGGAAATAACTTCCAATACCTCTGAACCCAGTCCTCCCAGAAAAAAAGAAAATTAAGTCTTTCCCATCTCTCTCTCTCTCTCTCTTTCTATATATATATATATATATATATATATATATATATATATATATATATATATATATATATATATCACATAGACAAAGGGAAGGAACTCTTCCCATTACCTCCTCTTGCCACTACTGGGTGGCTACCCACATACCAGTTGTTATTCAGTTTAAGCTTGGGCGAAACATCAACAAGGATGCTTCCATTTGTGTGGAGATATGGGAGAACTTATAGCAATGTCATTGAGAAAGTATTCTTGGAAAAACATAATTTACATTAATTTCCTTTCTCCATCAAATAAATTACTTGATGACATCAATGTTAAGAGAAATGGTAATAGGAGGAGGAAACACCTTTCAAGGGAATATGACTAGAGTCAGCATATGAAGGATAAAATGCTTCCCTAACTTGAAGGCAACAAAACCAATCGTCATGTAACATTAACACATTGGTCATGAGAAACAAACATCATTTTCTTGCCAAGAAACATTCTGACCAAATCCAGTGAAAGCTATAAATCAATGCGTAGATTGTGTTGTCATTACCAGGGTCTGGTGGTCATCTGGGCAGCAACCACTGGACTCACCAGATTCAATTCCCTTTTCAGAGATTGATTGAATTTCATGACATGTAATTTTCCTTAGGCTGGCAAATGACATTGAGAGAAGACCTTGGACTTCCTGAAGTCTTAGATTTTGTCTGACAGATGATCAGAGGTCTCCTTAATCCTCAATGACTGTGTCAGAAGATTGAAGGAGGGGTGTTCATCATTAAAAGTGTCCACTAAGGCCTTGATCTCATATACACAGCTCACAGATAGCAGTGGTGAGCACTCAGTCAATGACAAAAAGCAATAAATTTTGACAATCACTGCTTTAAAACTTAACTCCATCCTTTCTATTGTGGAATCAGAGTGGGCCAGCTGATCATGGTTTTGTATGCACTCATTGGATGGGGGTGGAGTGGTGGGAGAGATTATCCTACTCTGGCACTATTTCTCAGTCCATGTATACAGGGTTCATACAGCTGTTTGTAAAACAAATTCCAGACTTTTCCAGACTGGTTTACAATTTTTTCCAGATCCCTCTGGCACATGTATTCAAAGTCTGTGTCACAATAAATGAGCATGTGGTATCCGCATAATATAAAATAGTATCCACCAATCACAAGTGGGTGAAAGGTCACTCGTCTCGCCAACACTGCACTGAACTAGCAGGGTTGTCTCTAGACCAAATGGCACCCTAGGCAATGTGCATCTTCAGCAAGATAAAACACAGCAACCCCAAATTCCATACTTTTTCCAGACCTTTACAGCAAAATCTTTATTTTCCATGCTTTTTCCAGGTCTGGAAAAATCATTCTTTTTTCTCATACTTTTTCCATACTTTCCAGACTTTGTATGAACCCTGTGTATATCATGTCCAGCAGAATGCAAGAAGCGGCAGCATCACTGGGTGTACTGCGGTGTCTACCTACAAGATATGCCATCAATATCTGACCTTTCGACTGAACTGGTGAACAATCAACAGATACAGTTTGTGTTGCCAGAATGGTCAGCTGTGCAGGCAGCAGGATGGGTGACTGAGCAGTGATATGGAAAAATGTGCATGACGGACCACTTGCATAGGTCCCTGTAGCATGCCATATCAGTCTGGTTAGTGAAGTTGGGGTGGCCAGATGGATGACAATGTGGTGGAACAATAGTATGGGTCCCTGTAATGTGCCATATATAAGATGGGATGGTCAGCTGGTTTGTGTCATAATGGCTGATCTCTGGTTGTTAGCAGTAATAAACAGCTGATCTACCTGTAGGACCAGCTGGTTTTAAGCCGATATAACAGCAGATGGCATTGATGGTGTGGTTAGAATCAAATCCCATATGCTGAGGCTTATGGGCACCCTGATCCTGCTCTGGTATGTGGGAGGACTTACGCACACTAGGCTGCCCTAAAGGATAGAGCAAGAACTCCTCTGATCAAAAGTATCAATGGATGGCCTGTCAGCCAGCAGATGGCTTGTGTGGCCAGAGGAATACTCTGAAGAGGTTGGCGAAGAACCCCTTGCGCCAAGACTTACTTGCAGGCAGGGGGACTCTGGGCTGCCAAAAGAGGGTGAAAAAAATCCCAACATTCCAAGTCAATAGGTTGGATGATGAGTGCCTCCGATACCATCTAATGCTTCCACAGAACAGTGAACCAAGTCCCTTCTGACTAACCTGTGCAAGCAGTGCAAAGTTTAGATGAAGTGCATTTAGTACACAAGAGACCTGTTTTATGTGTCCTCTGAGACTCTGAACATTCCTTTTATTTTTCTTTATATGGTGTGTCTAGTCACCATTGTGTACTGGTAACATGAATGAAAAATGACTAAGTCATGTAATGAAATGGAAAGCAGTGCATACGGACCAGTTGTATGGATCTCTGTAACATGCTGTAAACAACAGAATGGTCAGACAGTTTGCAGCATGACTTGTCAATATGACTAATCTCTGGTCACTAGTGTTTATGGCTGGACAGCTGGACTGGCTGGTTGGCAACCTCGACAGTGGCACACAGCTGGAATTACAAGACTGTGAAGTCGAAATCAACTCCCTTGCATCAGGGACTTACAGGCACTCATCTTCAGGTCTATATTGGAGAGATGTGATGAAAGGACGGATACAAACTCCCTTGAAGCCAATGATGCATCACCATCTCCTGGACAAGTTGCCTCATCTGCGACTGATGTGGTTGTAGCACGGATGCATCAACCATACACCATTCTTCCACAAACACTGCAAGGTAAAGAAGATGTGCACTTGGTATGAGTGAGGCATGCCTCATGTGTGCACTCAGAGACCTTAAACTTTTACATCTGGAACATTTGGTTGCCAATGAATACATGAAATGACTTTGAAAATGACAAAATAATGTAAAAAGACAATGCAAAAGTGCAAACTATATCAATAACTGCACTGAATTCTGATGGATAAATGAGAGGCAATGTGGTGTGAATTTGACTTCACCAAAGCAAAAGCTTCAACTGAATAACATCTGGTATATGGGTTGTGATCAAGCAGTGGCAAGGGGTGGTAATTGGACAAGTTTCTTCCCTTTGTTTATATGATACATAGATAGGAAAGACAAAAATGTTGTCGGTCCAGGTGGTCTAGATTTGGAAGGTAGCAGAATTTTTCCTTGCATTAATGTGATTCAGTAATGTATTCGATGGAAAAACAGTATACAGTCTAACCTAGTAAATCGATGCAAATTGCTTCAATTGAAATTGTCCACTTAAGCATACTGTCTGATAACCAAATAAGATTTGGAATCACTGGCCATGAATTGACCCCACCATGTTTAACAGGCAGCCAACTGCAAACAGCACTGACCCTGATCTGATGTAGCATAATGTGCCAGCATCTGTGTATATATGTCCACCTGGAATCAGCAGCAGACTGAACAGTATAGACACTGATTTACCAGAACATTATGCAATAGTAGACTGGGTCCACTGTTTGTAGCTGGGTGCAAGTTTTGCACAAGTAAATATGGTGAATACAATAACTTTTTCAACATGTCATATTAACAATACTACAGTATGTGCATGATGAGCTAATACCTGCATTTTGTTTCTATTTTGATCGAAACAAATATTATAGTTTGAAAACAAATTGTACAAACCTTAAATTCAAATATTTTCCAATATAATGACTGCTATAAGAGATCATATCCATAATTTGAATTTAAGTCTATTCTGCGAAATATTGGGGTGTATGAAGATTTTCCATGAATTCCAGCACAAAGATGGTGGCCAGTTCAGATAGTAAATTCCAACTGCTGGGGTTGTCCCAGTAGGTGGCGAGACTAAATACATGTCACAGCACATGCGAGCAACCTGTACACCCCTTACAGTCCAACATGGAATCAATCCATCATGATCATTGTTTTTCTCATAGACTCAAAGAGACATTCTGTAGTTCTACCAAGCCTATCTTCTTGAAGTTAGATTGTACAGCTGATATTATTCAAGTATGCTGTGTCTATTACACAAATAACAGCTGATGTTATTCAGGTATGCTATGTCTATTACACAAATAATAGCTGATATACATAATTATTACAAAAAAACACCAGTATCAGATTATTTACCACCACTTATGGACTGTAAATTGCTCTTTATAATCATGTCTCTCCTTAAAATCTGCTCAGCACTTTAGATCCTTTGATAATAAACTCTCCTGTGATGACATTAGATGGTACTGTTTTCTTCTGTCCTGGTTGTTGGCCACCTACTGACAAACCTATCCTACCTGTACAGATATGAAGAAAAAAAACATTCATGGGTAAAGGTACTAAAATAAAAGTCTAGTATCATTTATCAAGCATTTGCTTATCTAAGGCTATGATATGATGCAATGGGTGGGAACAAATTATCTCGAGTCTCTCAAAACTGTTTTTATCCAAACTCTGGCTTAAATGCAATAGTTTTGTGTTGGATTACCAAGAATATTAATATCTGTATGAATTGTGGACTAGTACTGAAGACATGTGGGTAAATTTGGACTGTATATACCTGCTTGAATTACAAATCCCTTGTCATCTGTCCAGACAGCCATTGTTTCAGGTTGAATGGTAAAGATATACTGTAGTGAGGAGAATCTGGGGATAAAGAATCTGTCAAACCCAGCCAGCTGTCTCTGGGGCATCTGCTCTTGAGTGTCTGGCCACCAGATGTACACCTGCACAACCTGGTGAGATGAAATGAGAATAAAGCTGTCAGCTTCCTCCCAACATCAGTTTTATATTTCTCAAAGTTCCAATCTCTAACCTCTATTTAATTTATATAATTTATGCTATGAAATATTTGTCTTTTTGTTGCAAGGAATACTCAATGAAAACTTATCATGGCCACCTACAAGTAAATTAACCAATAAAATTACAGCCAACAAAAATATATTATTCTAAATAAATTTATACTCAGATGTCTTCATTCTGGTATCTATATATATAAATAGTGCCTAAAGACAGCAAAGCAGCAAACCAGCACATATATATTCTAATTTTATGACCCACATTAGTATGGTAGTATAGTCTGTCTATCAGTATACATACATATACTATAATTTACAATTTCATACTGGTAATAGTAAGAGTGACTACCAATAGTCTGTGAATTAGTGGATTTTCCAAGAGAAATAATTCTGATAATTAATAACTTTTTCACTCCAATCAATAGACATTGATAGCATTATAACTCATGAAATTCAACTGCCATATTGTCAATTGCTTGGTTTTGTGGTAAGCATGGTGACCTGTCATGCAGGAGTACCAGGTTTGAATCCCACAATGTGCTTAACTTTTTTTTCAATTTTTATTTTTTAATGTGCTTTTTTACCTTGAATTAGGAAAAATAATTATGTTACTACTCATATTTTCTGTGTGAATATACACAAAATACAGCAGAACATAAACGGTAAACAGCTGACATTACCTCACAGGATACCATAAAAAATCTGCTACTTCAATCTGTTATACATTTTAGCTAACCAATACGTTTGAGCATACATTTTTTTTTTTTTAAATTTGCTTGTTCCAAGTGAATAATGGATATATTTCCTCTCATGGGTAAAAAAACTCAAGTATTTTCCCCCACTTGATGAAATATATCTGTTATTCACTTGATACAAGCAAATATCCTCAATGTAATTCAATATAATATAAATATTTTAAAGCCAATTATAGAGAGAAGGTATTTATAAGTTTTGACAACTACGTGATCTGATCAGTTTATATCAATCACTCACTAAATTAATCAATCAATCAATCAATTAAAAATCAATTTCACTGACCTCCTCCCCATCAATCCCTGCTAAATTGGTAATTTCTCCATTCACTACAAGGGAGTCTCCAGCCTGTATAGAAGTCACAAAGTTGATGGAATCATAGTGGAACTTTGCATAGGACAGTCCATAGCCAAATGGATAGAGTGGGTTCCCCTTGAAGTATCTGTAAGTTCGGCCTGTCATGGAATAGTCAGTCATGTTGGGAATCTAAAGTAGAATTTTAGTATAAAGTTGACCTCAACATTATCAAATGATAGATTATTATTATAATTACTTTTAATGAGATTTATTTCTTTGAGTACAGAGTCAGTTGGTCATTTGGCTAACAAATATCCTAACTTAGTACATAGTCAGTTGGTCATTTGGCTAACAAATATCCTAACTTAGTACATGAACTTAAACCTGTCATGGTATACATGATGTTTCACCTGCAAATCATTCTATAATATACCTGTCTTTACATGACTTGCAAAAGTTTTAACACAAAATCTTAACATTTATACAGTTGCAGCTGTTGCTACAGGAAACAGTTATAGCCATATCTCACAATCTGCTAATTAAAAGACAAGTTTGATACTGTAAAGTGTTTTTTGTGGGGTACTAATTTTCATGGATTTTATGTTTGCTACAAAGCATAAATGAAAGGCCAAATGATAAGTGATTTTTGTCTCATTAAGTACCAACACAAATATAACTTTTCACAAAACCATGAAAACTGATACCCACAAACATAAATGAATTCATGTTATTAAATAAATAAATGAATTCACATTAATAAATAAATGAATTCATGTTATTAGATATTAAATCTGTGCTCATTTCAAATGAAATTTATTAAATGAGGTAAAACATTTCTATCTTTAGTGAGCCTTGGTGAGCAAAAGATTTAAATTATTAGATGCATTTCATAATTCCATTTGAAATGATCACAAATATATGATTGACATGATGATAAGTACTGATTTTACTTGACAAAACCACATAACAGTGAAATGTCTTTGAAACACATTTGGATGCTTCAGTGATTACACCTCTGCCATACACGACTTTATCATAAGGTGTTATTATGTGTTACAGACAAGAAATTATATTGTTATACTGTGAGAGTCATGGAGTTTGAATAAACTGACAAACAACAAAGATTTGAATCAATAAATATTGTATTGGAAGAAAGCATTCAGAAATAAATCTTATTCTAAAATTACATAATACTAAGTTATTTCATTTTTGCCTCACTCTCCCTCTGCATTCATGCTTTAGAGTCTAGAGAATTCTGGAGGCTTTAGAGTCTAGAAAATTCTGGAGGCTTTAGAGTCTAGAGAATTCTGGAGGCTTTAGAGTCTAGAGAATTCTGGAGGCTTTAGGGTCTAGAGAATTCTGGAGGCTTAAAGTCTAAAGAATTCTGGAGGCCTTAGAGTATGGAGAATGCTGGAGGCCTTAGAGTCTAGAGAATTCTGGAAGCCTTATAGTCTAGAGAATTCTGGAGGCCTTAGAGTCTAGAGAATTCTGGAGGTTTTAGAGTCTAGAGAATCTGGAGGCTTTAAAGTCTAGAGAAGTCTGGAGGCTTTAGAGTCTAGAGAATTCTGGAGGCTTTAGTCTAAAGAATTCTGGAGGTCTTAGAGTCTAGAGAATTCTGGAGGCCTTAGAGTCTATAGAATTCTGGAAGCCTTAAAGTCTAGAGAATTCTGGAGGCTTTTGAGTCTAGAGAATTCTGGAAGCCTTATAGTCTAGAGACTTCTGGAGGCTTTAGAGTCTTGATAATTCTGGAGGCCTTAGAGTCTAGAGAATTCTGGAGGCCTTCGAGTCTAGAGAATTCTGGAGGCCTTAGAGTCTAGCTAATTCTGGAGGTTTTAGAGTCTAGAGAAGTCTGGAGGCTTTAGAGTCAAGAAGTCTGGAGGCTTTATAGTCAAGAGAATTCTGGAGGCTTTTAGTTGGTTATTTTATATTTTTTTATTTTGGGCCAAAAATATCTTCAAAGACTCCAGGATAGTGGGAGACAATTACAACACTTATGAGTTATCCAACAGTTAATAAATCAAATTAAATTTAAAAATCAAAAACTTAGTTTCACTGATAAAAAGTCTCAATCATAATCACTCAGAACTCACATTCTGTATAAGCTAAAAGTTGAAATAGTTACGTTATATCTAGTTTTAAAATTGGCACCTAATGTAACTCAGCAGTTGTCTGCCAAACACTCAACAATGGTCCCTTATATAACCTTGAGTCATCCACCAACTGTCAAATGAATGATTGTCAATGAACTGACTAACCAATGAAAACTTGTCAGGATGTCAGACAACTATGCCAAACTACATAAGAGTTCCTGACAATGTGCCAGACTAGACTTATTTAACTCTGAATTCAGCACTTACATTGACACATGATGATATACAAATAAATATCACTGAAAGATGAACACAAATTCTACATTTATTTGGGAAATCATAAAGTTCTAATATGTTAAACTATGACTCTAATCAAAGTACTGAGTCGATCACAAATGATGACATAACTTATGATGCAGTGAAAAATAGTCCCTCAATAAAGAGTTAATTATCGAAGTTGTCTGCTTGCACAATTAACAAATTTTGGTTGTAATTACAGTGAAACCCCGCTACAGCATGCTTCGTTACAGCATGAATTCAGATATAACACAATTGTGGCATGGCTCCCGAAATTTCATCTATTTTTTTGTACATGAAAAAATTAATATTTTTTCAAAGTATGAAAAACAATGTGTAAAAAATTAATTATCACTTTGGGGTAGAGATCGTCATATGAATTCGGATATAACACAATTGTGGCGTGGTTCTAAAAATTTTACAATAATGTCACAAATGGCCCGAATTGTCAGGAGCAGTTTTGGTCATTGCCACACACATGTACTCCCCCCCCCCCCCCCTTCATCTTAACCCTTTTTATTTTCTAGCTTCAGATCATTCGCATATACACAGAAACTATCCTTCCAGTGTTAGCACTGATTGGAACAGAACCATTTAAGTTGTAGGGGTGGAGGGATTGGGTAATATAATCAAACATTCTACTCCCCACTTTTGCTCAGCAGTGAAGCATGGTCAGAGTTATAAACAAAAGTTTCAATGAATATTGGGGTTATTTTATTTATTTTTTCCTCTGTCATTAAAGAATGACACTACTGTTTGTATGGAACTCAATGTGTACCCATATAATCAAATGGTTTACTCCCAAGCTAGGTTCAGCCAGTTTACATGTATACACACACCTGCAGAATTCTCATCGCAAATTCATTACGAGGTCAATACAGTACATTTGACCCCCTGTATGAATTTTAAGCGCAAGTACATGTATTTTTGAAGCTTAAATAAAGGTTTCTTTTTAGAAACTTCCAATATCTGAATCATGCATTTTATTGTCAGTTAGAAATCAGACCCTTTGGATATGTCCAACAAAAAAAACTTCTTTCATAATTTTGTGTGAATGCAAGAAATTAAATATTGCGATTTGACTGGATCTATCAATCATTTTTTAAAATATAAATTATGCTTATTTGTGTACATTTTTGATGGAATTACGGTGCTATTATGGATACAACCAGATTCGACTGGTGAGTACATGTACTCTTAACTATTTACACCGAAGTTGCCATTTTCGTATACATAAAAATAACTAATGATGGTTTTAAGTAGTACTTGTTTAATATGGAACAAGTCTATAACTGTATTATTGTAGAATTGCCTCACCCCAACCCCACCCCCCACCCCTCCCCTGGGCTTGCATTGAATTCAGACACATAATGATCTATGAAAAAAATGACTAAATATTATATGTGCATGTTTTCAATGGAATTATTATGGATTCTCTTACACATGCCATGAGATCGGTTGGTGAGTATACTTGTTGATACTTGAACTATTCATGTTATACACTAGACATGTATATATACATGAAATAATGCATGGTTCTCTGAATAAAGCAAAATATTATATGTGCAATCTCTATGTTTTCACTACATGTGTATTTCTCATTTAATATGCATTGATTTAAGATGGTAACTGTCCCAATGAAGCATGCAGTTTTGCACCCATTATTATACCCCCCCCCCCTTTTTTTTGTGGATGCATCATTTTCTTCAGCTAAATGACTTGGTTGGTTATAGCACAGTTTGGTACATAGCATGATGTCATGTTGTGGACCCTGACCATTGTGCTATAGCAGGGTTTCATTGTACCTATAAATAATCTAAAATGGATCATTTTATATGACTAAATGATATACAGTATCATATCATCAAATTATGGCATTTATAGTTGCATAACACACCTATATATGCCACCTCACTTGTCAATATTGAAAACTTGGCAAGGATTTTGTTAAAAAATGAAATGTATTAATCTATGTAGGCATGGATATAAATTCAATTGAGACAACTGAAAGCAAATTCTACTTCATACACAGTTACATTACAGCTCAGAAAGATTATGTTATACATAAAATGTTAGACCCTGAAAAGTGATTTTCCATACAAGTCCCCCTTCTCATTAGGCAACTATTACCCAACTTCATTTTGCACAATAAACAATAATTCATAAGACAGAGTTCCACTCATACAACACTCACTATGTAAGTTCAACAAAATTAGTATGTATTAAAACATCAAATACATGTTGGAACATCTTGAAATCACAGGGGGTATCTTATAATATTAACCTAATTAATACAGCAGTCATGTAATAAATATACTTATTTAACTGGCATGTAAAAATCAGTCCCAATTTACAATTAAACATTTTTTAATTTTAAATGATATAAAAATTATATAAAAACTGTTGAGAAATGTATATTTAAGACCACATTTATCTAAATTATTTGCTATTTCATTTGTAGACCACCATTTCCTAATTGGCAAGGAAAGATAACTGAGTATCATATATTACACACAGATCTGAGGTACAGAAAAATCTTACACAAGTGCTCAATTCCATTTAAATTTTTGAAACTCTGGAAAGTATTTCAATCTTTTGTGAGTCTTGGTGAGCGAGAACTGCAATTATTAAAAAAGTACTAAAATATTATCAATCACAGAACAAAAAATCACTGATTATATTCAATAAAACTGCCAATTAGTGTAGTGAAATGCTTTTTTTGTACATTCAGATGCTTCATAAACTATGACATGGCCTTAAATCACTTTATGACATCATTTATGATTCATTAGGTGATATTCCACATGTGTAATATAACAAAATATCATATGGGTCTGTGATATGTCAAAACAAGTGCTGATATGACAAGAAGAAATCTCATTCTCAGAGGAAAAATCTCATTCCTGACCATGAATTCTGGCTCTATCCCACACCTATGCAACTGGTCAATTCCAATAGTGTTTATGTGCATAGAAGGTGATTTCTGTGGGCAAAATAGAAAACTAAAAAAATTGAGAACTAAGATTTAAGCCAGTGAGTCAGCCATCATGTTCATCGACAAATCCTCTCTAATTAGGTTGGATTTTCCTATCTACTCCCTGGTTTGGAAAGTTTTATGTGTTATTAATACCTGTGTAGTTGAATGACAAATTGGAAACCTGAAATACTGACATGAGTATAAAATGTTCCTGAAAAGAGAAATGTTTAGGGGTCAACCAGGAATGCCACAGATAATGGCAGTTTATATGTATCTTCACATTTTATGTCTCAATGCAACCCTATATACTTACTTATAAGTTGAGTCCAACTGCAAATTGCACAGTCCCAGATCAAAAGTCACATAATGTGCTGGCAGATCTGGGTCTATGCAGTTTGTTATCAGTAATCAGTACAACAAACAACTAAACCCTGTTCTGCCAGCATTTTATGTGATGGCAGCTCAGGGTCTATGTTGTTTGCAGTTGGACTCAACTTATAGGAGACTATATACAGAATATCAATGCAGTTTTCTGAGGTATCAATATAGTGAACCAGTTCTCCAAATTTGATTGCTAACTTTTAAGTAGAAATAATGTATCATGATATAAAAGTACTGTATTAGAAGAAAAAATGAATTTGCAAAGAAACTCTTCTTTTCCACTCTGATAATTTCATTCTTTTTATTTACGTTTTAAATGGATATAATAATTGGACAACATGACCTGAAGAACAGTGCTAGAGTGCGGATATGCTACTACAACAAGCTCACTGGAAAACCATTTTGTGAAATAATTCTTCCAAAAGAGATATATTCTAGTCTGACAATTATTACATCAACATATCACGATATTTTTCAACCAATTTCCTATCAAAAGACCTTTAGAAAATTTAGGTTATCTGAAGACAGACAGAGAAGTCATGCTTAATCCTGTAAGAAAGCTTAGTAATAATTTTTTTTTTTTTATGGTCACTGATACCCACTTTTACGAGAAAGTGTAAATATAAGGTTCAGGACAGAAGAGAAAGAGGACAACATTGTCAAACCTGACAATGAAATGAAACTCAAAAAGACTATCCATACCTCTGAGTTTTCACACTGAAAGGCATGAAAGTAGATCTGATGAATGAAACTTTATCAGATTATCTTATCATCAATGAATAGACTAACAGATAGACGAGAGAAAAGGAAAAATAATTCATATGTAATAGCAGAAAAGGTGGTTTCTATAACACCATCACACAGTATCTAGAAGTAAGTTTTTACTATATTAACATACCTGTGGGTGGTCAGTAGTAAAGTTTTTACTATACCAACTTAGTTGTGGGTGATCAGTAGTAAATTCTTACTATACTAACCTACCTGGTCAGTAGTAAATTCTTACTATACTAACCTAGCTGTGGGTGGTCAGTAGTAAATTCTTACTATACTAACCAAGCTGTGGGTGGTCAGTAGTAAGTTCTTACTATACTAACCTAGCTGTGGGTGGTCAGTAGTAAAAACACCATCACACAGTATCTAGAAGCAAGTTCTCACTATACTAATCTAGCTGCGGGCGGTCAGTGGTAAAATTCTTACTATACTAACCTAGCTGTGTGTGGTCAGTTGTAAAAACACCATCACACAGTATCGAGAAGCAAGTTCTTACTATACTAATTTAACTGTGGGTGGTCGGTAGTAAAAACACCATCACACAGTATCTAGAAGAAAGTTCTTACTATACTAACCTAGCTGTGGGTGGTCATTAGTAAAATTCTTACTATACTAACCGAGTTGTGGGTGGTCATTAGTAAAGTTCATACTATACTAACATACCTGTGGGTGGTCAGTAGTAAAGGCACGTTCTTACTATACTAACCTAGCTGTGGGTGGTCAGTAGTAAAGTCTTACTATACTAACCTAGCTGTGGGTGGTCAGTAGTCAAGTCTTACTATACTAACATAGCTGTGGGTGGTCAGTAGTAACCTAGTTGTGGGTAGTCAGTAGTAAAGGCACATAAAATTCAGGGGTGGGGCAGTGTTCCCTCTACTTTCTTGGACTGAGGGGTTTTGTAATCCCTAGGTTGCTAAAATGGGAGTAAAACACAAATATTGGAGGTGCATTTTGTGAGAAAAAAAGCATGACTTCACTGGAGTATAGCAAAATAATAAATAAATAAATCTGCAAATAAACAGAAATTTCATGACTTGTTTGCATGTACCTGGCGGTTCAGTAGTAAGTTATTTAACAACTACAAATATTATACAAACTTCCTGTTCTTTTTTCTTCAGAATGAAGTTAGTCTTATTTTTTCTGTAATAAATATTTCATTTTCATTTAATTTCTCCCGTAACCTTACTGGTCGTAGGGGCGCCACTGATGACTTTGCGACAATCTCTCTCCATTTCGCCCTGTTCTCCACTGCTCTTTGGGACTTTGTAAAGTCCATGCCTGTCCACTCTTTGATATTGTCTTCCCATCCCTTCTTCTGTCTGCCTCGTTTTCTCTTTCTCTCACTGTGCCCTGTAGGATTATCTTTGATAGGCCAGTTGAGCATGAGACGTGACCATACCATCTTAGTTTGCGTTTCTTTACAGTGGTGAGCAGATCTTCATAAGGTCCAATTGCACCTTGGATTTTAGTGCGCACCTCCACATTAGAGACGTGGTCTAAGTATGAGATTTTCAGGATCCTTCGATAACATCTCATCTCTAAGGCATGGATTCTTCTCTCTAATTCTGCTGTTAGGGTCCATGTCTCACATGCATATAGGAATATGGACATGACGAGGGAGCGCATAAGCTTGATCTTGGACCCAAGCGTGATGTTGCTGTCTTTCCAAATATCCTTCATCCTAGCCAGAGCAGCTGTTGTCTGCGCAATCCTGGAAAGAACCTCAGGTTTTGAACCTTCATCAGAGGCGATAGCACCTAGGTACTTGAAGCTTGTTACTGTGCCCAGCTTCTGTCCATTCACTCTTATTTCCTTTTGGATGCCACTCGGGTTGTTTGTCATTAGCTTTGTCTTTTCAGCGTTGATCTCCATCCCATATCGTAGTGATGCTTGATCGAGATGGTTCACTAAGGTTTCCATTTCTTCTTCCTCTCCAGCTAAGCCATCGGTATCATCAGCAAAGCGCAGGTTGGTGATTGTTCTGCCTCCAACACTGACACTGCCATCATGGTCTTCCAAGGCGTCGGACATGATCCTTTCCAGGTAGATGTTGAAGTGAGTGGGTGAGAGAAGGCACCCCTGTCTGACTCCGACTATGGTTCTGAACCAGTCTCCTATATTGCCATTGATGAGAACTGTACTAGTCGCTTTGTCATACAGGGTTTCTATAGTGTGGATTAGTTTTGCGTTTATGTTGTACATCCGCATGGTGGCCCACAATGCTGCATGTCATACCTTGTCGAAAGCCTTCTTGAAGTCAATGAAGACATGACAGAGTTCTGTTGATGCTGGAGATATTTTTCGCAGAGGATTCTAAGATTGAAGATCTGTTCTGTAGTGCTCCATCCTGCTCTGAAACCTGCCTGTTCTTCTGCAATGATGTGCTCTGCTTGGGGTTTCAGTCTATTGAGGATGATCTTAAGCATAACCTTGCTTGGGTGACTGATGAGACTTATTGTTCAGTAGTTCTGGCACAGTTGTAGATTCACTTTTTTAGGAAGAGTCACGATCAGAGACTGGGTCCATGGGGTGGGCCATTCTTCTGTTTGCCAGATTTTGTTGCAGATTGTTGTGAGGACATCTATCATGGAAGTTCCTCCTGCTTTAACAAGTTCTGCTGGTATATTGTCTACCCCAGCTGACTTCCCCTTCTTTAGCGCCTTTACTGCAGCCTCTACTTCGTCCCTGAGGATCGGGTGGTCAACTTCTGTTGTGGTCAGTGGTACGTTTAGTACAGCTTGGTCTCCAGAAGTCTCCTGGTTGTAAAGCTCCGAACAGCATTCCTTCCATCTGTTAAGAATGTCTTGGTTTTCTGTCAGACTCTTACCAGCCTTGTCCTGAATCATATTAGATCTCCCCTGTTTCTCTGTTGTCAGGTCTTTCACCAACTGGTATGCCCTGTTACTGTCATTCTGGTTCAGGCTTTTCTTGACTTCCTTGCATTGGTCCTCTAACCAGCTTTCTTTTGCTTTCTTTATGCTCTTCTTAATCCTGTTGTTAATCTCCCTGTATTTTTTTGCTCCTTCATGGTCTCTTCACTTACTCTCAGTTTTCTCCTCACATCACAGAGGTTGAATATATCTGCTGTGACCCAAGGCTTCTTTATTCTACGATGCTTGCCAAGGATCTCTCCGCCTATGTCTATTTCTGCCTTGTTGAAGGTGATGATCAAGGAGTCTAGATTTATTTCTTCATGTCCCAGAATTGTGAGTGGTGCAAATTTGCCGCCTATTGATGCTTCAAATGCTTGTGCCACGCTTGGATCTTTAAGTTTTTCAAGGTCGAACCTGATCCTAACTGGTCTTGGCTTAATGGTCTTCCTCAAACGAAGTTTGATAGTCATCATCAGCAAGTCATGGTCACTTCCTATATCAGCTCCTGGGAAGCTACGTGTTCTGGCAATGTTTACGCTAGACTGGAAGCGCTTTCTCACCAAGATGTAATCAATCTGGTTATGATGTTTTCCGTCTGGGCTGTGCCAAGTCCATCTTCTAGATAGTTTGTGGGGGCCAAGGGTGTTCGTTAGCACTAGGTTATTGTATGTGGCGAAGTCCAGGAGCATGAGACCTCTCTCATTGGTCTGATAGTTAGCGTATGGACCACAGACTTCTCACCAGTCTGCTTGTGCATCTTCTCCTACCTTAGCATTCCAGTCTCCTTGAATAACCAGAATATCCATCTTGGGTGTCTGGTCTATGAGAGTTTGAAGCTGGTCGTAGAACTCATCCAGTTCCTCGTCATCATGGTCATGTTGGGGCATAGACCTGTATGATAGTGATGTTAAAGGGAGATGCCCTCACGCGGATTGTAATCATCCTGTTAGACATTGGTCGACAACCCATGACAGCACTCACAGTGTCCTTGTGTACCATAAACCCAACTCCATGTTCATGCTTGTTCTCATGCCCACTGAAGTAGATCCTGTGTCTGTCATCTGTTGATCTCTCTCCGAAATTTTTGCAGCGCATCTCGCAGAGTCCAAGGATGTGCCATTGATATCTTCCCATCTTATGGGTTAGCTACTCGAGTTTCCCTGCTGGTCTTAATGTCCTGACATTCCATGTTCCAATAGCGATGTTATCTCTTGCACGTACTTTGATGGTAGTTGCACCAGTAGCATACTTGTCACCTCCGTCCTGGTGTGCAGCGGATGGCACGGTCATTGGTAACCCGGGCTGCGACCGATCCGGTATGTGAAATCTATTTATTGTCATTTCGTCATCATTGGCGTATCATGGGCCGTTTCAATCTGGTGACGCCCATCCCTCTCCAGGCTGTAGACCACAGTCGATATCCATGTTACTATATGGTTCACCCTGGTCTCGAACATGTGGCTGTTAAGTTCATCTTTGGAACCCGTCCTCCCTGGCTGTTGACTTTAACCCAGTGATGTCATGTCACCACCACCCTATTTCTCCCATAGGTAGGAAGAATCATGGAGGTGGGAGTGTCTTAAACCTTCCCTTGCAAGTTTTTTATCTTGCCCACTGCCTGTCCAGTCCAAGGAAGTTCTTAGTAGTGTTGAGCGTCAAACGAGGTAGCTCATGGTGCCATTTTTCATTTTTTTTTTTTTTGTAATAAATATAACCCTACAGAATGGCATTGCCTCCATTAATTTGTAAGTCAGGAATCCCATATGCCACTCAGGAAATTTGTTTCTCTCCGTTTTTCTTTCTGGATCTGTACTGTGCACTGAAAGCATATTAGTACAGTAGAGTTAAGGAGCCAGTCTTCCCTGCATGGCCATTGTGTGTCATAAAAATTGCACACATCAGCAGTGTATGATCAGGTTTTCTTTGCTATCACTGAGAAATCAGTAGAAATTAAGTAACACTGATGCCCAGCTGCAAATACAGTTCTTAGACTTAATATAGTACATGTGCCGGCATCAATTTCTGTACATGAACTGCACGTATCAGGATGATGTCTTTTATGTGTCAAGTGCTGTTAATGTGTGATTTATGTACATTTCTGCATGAATGAGAACACTGGTGGGGGCAGGGTGGGGTCTTGTTTCTTGTTACCACTATTTTTGATTTACATTAAAAAATGACTGGAATAAACAGAAGCAATTACCTGATCTGCAGTGCAATACCAGGTGTATGGAAGTCGTCCTGCAGGATTAGACCCTGGTCCCCACATGGTTAGGACATTATAGAGAGCCTCTCCTGTGGCCTGGGCTGGGAAGAAGCACTCAAAAATGGCGGGAACTCTTATATCTTCATCAAACATTGTGATGTTTATTGGTCCAGCATTGAAGAGAATCAGAATGATGGGGTTCCCTGAACCTAGATATGTGGGACGGAACAAATGTGGCTTGAAGTCATTCTTTTGGAATCTTACACAAATGTCTTCTTGACTTTGTCAGAGAACATGCTATTACTATTTCATCCTCAAGAAAGTCCATTTTAAAGTAAATATATTAGATGAATCAAGTATAAACCCAGATAAAATGGTTGCGAGTGAGGTGGGGTTGATCAAATCAAAACTGCCAGAAAACCTAATCTTTACCTGAATCCACCCTTTCCAGTTTGATTACCATATTCAACGTCATACCTTCACTGTGCAATATTTTATACAATATACTGACTTTTGATACATTGCTACAAGGATTTATAAACCCCAGAAAAACAATATTCACCAAGGCCATAGCCTTGGTTGATCTTGTTTTTCTAGACCATAACCTTGGGCAATCTCATTTTTTTAGGCCATAGCCTTGGTGGATCTAATTTTTCTAGGTCATAGCCTTGGTGGTTCTCATTTTTCAAGGCCAAAGTCTTGGTGGATCTAATTTTTCTAGGTCATAGCCTTGGTGGATCTCATTTTTCTTGGCCATAGTCTTGGTGGATCTCATTTTTCTAGGTCGTAGCCTTCGTGGATCTCATTTTTCTAGGCCAAAGTCTTGGTGGATCTCATTTTTCTGGGATTGATAAATTCTTGTAGCAACCAAAATCAGAAGTCAATAATTGTTTTATTATATGACTTTTACATTTCTGTTAGTCTTTTCTTTTTATAGTAATGAGACAACACTTGATACATTTTTTAAATGTTCATTAAAAAAAAAAAATTATATTGAAAAAATTACAAAAGTGCAAAAAAGAGGGGCTTTTTATTTCATTGGGTAAATTACTGATACATATATTCATTTATGACAATCAATATGATACAAATAAAGAACAGTAAATATTCATGAAAAACAATTATTTTACTCTCTCCCCATTGTTGGTACAGTCCTTAAACCTTAATTTGAAGTGCAAATTGAGACAGATAAAAGGGGGCTTTGAGACAAATGGATGGATGGATGAACAAACAGATCGATGGAAAGTAAATTCTGTCAGTAATTTGTGATCTGTCATACACACTGGAGCAGAATTTCATGTTCAAAATAGCTAGACTGGTGATATGACGTCATGTATGATTTCGGAATCTTATACCACCCTCACAGATCATGTGGGGGTGATATGTTTTGGTAACAGCAGGTGGTAATGTAACCAATGAGATTCAAGACAAATGAGAAGTCAGATAAAATTACTGAGTGGATAATTTTTATAAAGTTGAGGTTAATGTTTAGAGCTCTTTATTTGTAGGTGCATTCTTTCCAACATATGGTTGTGCTGATTACAACACATATAAGATCTGTTTCTGAGATTGATTAAATCCACAAAGTTAAGTGATGACAAGACACTATACATGAATGACAGAAAATTCCAAGAAAATCATTATGTTCTAGGTAGATTGTAGCAGTCACCCTTTCTGTCCCATGTGACATGCTTGGATAGAGACATGTACATGGAATAATATATATAATTTTATGGCGGTTTTGACTAAAATGTGGGATGTGTGCTTCTTAAGGTATGACAGTGTATTAGGTCAAATACGGTACTTTTTTGCTAAACTTTGCTAAAATCAGAGTATGAAAATCATTTATACTAAACAGATTATTAAACAATTTTGTAGCAAACTATGCTATGTTTCTGAAGATGAGCTACATCTGAGCCATGCCCTGTTTGTTAAAATGTGCAATCTGCAACATTTGAGTCCACAAACTATGCCTTGTTTCTTAAGATGTGCAGTCCACTACATTTGAGTCCACACACTATGCCTTGTTTCTTAAGATGTGCAGTCCACTACATTTGAGTCCACAAACTATGCCTTGTTTCTTAAGATGTGCAGTCCACTACATTTGAGTCCACAAACTATGCCTTGTTTCTTAAGATGTGCAGTCCACTACATTTGAGTCCACAAACTATGCCTTGTTCCTTAAGATGTGCAGTCCACTACATTTGAGTCCACACACTATGCCTTGTTTCTTAAGATGTGCAGTCCACTACATTTGAGTCCACAAACTATGCCTTGTTTCTTAAGATGTGCAGTCCACTACATTTGAGTCCACACACTATGCCTTGTTTCTTAAGATGTGCAGTCCACTACATTTGAGTCCACAAACTATGCCTTGTTTCTTAAGATGTGCAGTCCACTACATTTGAGTCCACACACTATGCCTTGTTTCTTAAGATGTGCAGTCCACTACATTTGAGTCCACACACTATGCCTTGTTTCTTAAGATGTGCAGTCCACTACATTTGAGTCCACACACTATGCCTTGTTTCTTAAGATGTGCAGTCCACTACATTTGAGTCCACAAACTATGCCTTGTTTCTTAAGATGTGCAGTCCACTAGATTTGAGTCCACAAACTATGCCTTGTTTCTTAAGATGTGCAGTCCACTACATTTGAGTCCACACACTATGCCTTGTTTCTTAAGATGTGCAGTCCACTACATTTGAGTCCACAAACTATGCCTTGTTTCTTAAGATGTGCAGTCCACTACATTTGAGTCCACAAACTATGCCTTGTTTCTTAAGATGTGCAGTCCACTACATTTGAGTCCACAAACTATGCCTTGTTTCTTAAGATGTGCAGTCCACTACATTTGAGCCAACACACTATGCCTTGTTTCTTAAGATGTGCAGTCCACTACATTTGAGCCAACACACTATGCCATTTCTTAAGAAGAGCAGTCTACTACATTTAAGCCAACACACTATGCCCAGTTTCTTAAGAAGAGCAGTCTACTACATTTAAGCCAACACACTATGCCCAGTTTCTTAAGATGTGCAGTCTACTACATTTAAGCCAACACACTATGCTGCTTCTTAAGGTGAGCAGTCTACTACATTGAAGCCAACACACTATGCTGTTTCTTAAGATGAGCAATCTACTTCATTTAAGCCAACATACTATGCTGTTTCTTAAGATGTGCAGTATACTACATTTGAGCCCAAAAAATCTTGAAGAGTTTCTGCTTTACATCAGTGATACCTTAAGGAGATTCACTTCTATACAAACATGGAAACAATAAAGGATCTTCTGTGAGAGTTCATTTGATATGAAATTTATGAAATTAATTTAATAATATGCCATGATGAGCTGCTGGAAATACATGTAAGTGGTATATTGCATTTTCAATAAGATTCAGAAGATTCATTTCTAATCAATAACTGAATGTAATTTATATTTCTTATGATGTTACAGGATGATGTTGTTAGATGTTACAATATTTATATTTCTTATGATGTTACAGGATGATGTTGTTAGATGTTACAATATTTATATTTCTTATGATGTTACAGGATGATGTTGTTAGATGTTACAATATTTATATTGCTTATGATGTTACAGGATGATGTTGTTAGATGTTACAATATTTATATTTCTTATAATGTTACAGGATGATGTTGCTAGACAATATATTGCTTATGATGTTGCAGGGTGATGTTGCTAAATGTTACAATTATATCGCTTATGATGTTACAGGATGGTATTGCTAGATGTAACAATATTTATATTGCTTATGATCTTAGAGAATGCTGTTGCTAGATGTTATAATATTTATATTGTTCATGATGTGACAGGATGATATTGCTAGATGTTACAATATTTATATTGCTAATGATATTACAGGGTGATGTTACTAGATGTTACAATATTTATACTGCTTACGATTTTACAGGATGATGTTGCTAGATGTTACAATATTTATATTGTTCATGATCTTACATGTTGATGTTGCTAGATGTTACAGAATGATGTTGCTAGATGTTACAATATTTATATTACAGGATGATGTTGCTAGATGTTACAGATTGATGTTGCTATATGTTACAATATTTATATTGCTTATGATTTTACAGGATGGTGTTGCTAGATGTTACAATATTTTATATTGCTTATGATTGTACAGGATGATGTTGCTAGATGTTACAATATTTATAATTTTGTTATGACAGTAATAAATGTGTTATGTAATAAACCTTCTGAGTACTTACTGTATTTGATGACATCATACATCAGCTGTGTCTGGTTGCTAGGTAACTCCATGTTGGCTCTGTCCCTATCCTCTGACTCCAGCTCATCCCCTGTAGATAAAACAAGGCATGACTTTTTTTGTATAAGTAAGTTACTATCCTTGAGATGCATATACTTTCAAATTGTACTGAGTGTAGGTGAACCATGGTTCGAGATACTGGGGGAGGGGGGCATAATGAATTAACAAATTAACTAATGAACAAACACACAAATGAATGGGCAGAATGCTATATCCCTTCCTGACTTTGTTGGCAAGGGAATAAAAATATTTACACATAATAATGTCTATAAAGAACACACTACAAAACTGTCCTTTCTTGGACAGGTGTCCTTCACAGAGAATTCATAAATAAGCAGATGTCCTCTATATAGCGGTATTTGCTAAAATAGTTATAGAGTACACTGAAACCTGCCTGTATGGGCCACTCAATGGACAGTGCCAGTTTTTCCAATCAAGACAGATGTCTCTTATAAAGAGAGGTTCTTGAAGTTTTCTTTTTTGTTGTATTAAATGTTGATTCATAATGTAAATAATATGGATTTGGCACATTACTGAAATGACAGACAATATAAACAAAATATAGATTGGAACGTTTACTAAATGATACATAAAGCAAACACTATAGATTGGTACATTATTCCAATGATACACAATGCAAATAATATAGATCGGTACATTTACTCAAATGATACACAATGCAAATAATATAGATTGGTATATTAGTCAAATGATGGACAATACAAATATGGATTGGTACATTTACTCAAATGATAGACAATACAAATAATGTGGATTGATACAATTACTCAAATGACAGACAATACAAATAATATGAATTAGTACATTTACTCAAATGATAGACAATACAAATAATGTGGATTGATACAATTACTCAAATGACAGACAATACAAATAATATGGATTAGTACATTTACTCAAATGATGGACAATATAAATAGTATGGATTAGTACATTTACTCAAATGATAGACAATACAAATAATAGGTATGGGTATAGTACTGAAATGATCTACAATACAAATAAATAGTGCTGAAATGAATATTTGACTATTCAAATTATAATACTTTTTGGAGAATACTCAATTGGAAACTGGCATTCAAATATTCTTTATATCATTTATATGTGAATGTGTCCCCTTTTAATGTTCCTTATGAGTTACTCAGCTTTGAGATGGCCCCCAGCATATATAGTGTCACTTAGCAACCAGACTATGTACATATGCACATATGCACTAAATGTAATCCCCTGAAGATGGCAACCAGGAAGCAGTCATGAACAAATAATGTAGTGCTGCATGGAAACACTCTGAATTGTGTTCCCAGGGCAGAAAATAAGGCACAATGCAAACTTTGTCAATCTATAGTGTTAAGATCCACCAGTGATGCATTACCGCCATCTTGGGAAGGAATTAGAGTTTCATTTGTTGTCTGAAACTTGAAAATTTTTAAGTTGTTTGAAAACTTAAGTTCACAAAGAATTTACTGTTATGGTTTGTTTCTTTTCCATAATATTTCTTTAGTGATCATATGAAAATAAGTCTGAGTTCTAAATTGTTTACTTAGTTTTTTTAAATAAATGCTGCATATCTAGGTTGAGCCATGTTTTTGTTTGTTATTGGGATTTGTTTAGAATTACCATGAAGACTGTAGTAATTTAAAGATCATACTCAGACATTTATACCTATTTGTAATTTCTACAGTATAATTACCAATTCTTAACAATCAAGACTGTAATGGTTAAACACACCTTGAGAATGTACTTGGAAATTATAACAAAATACTGCATATAGCCTAGTTTTCAAAATAACTGCCCATGAATTTGCTGGTCAACAAATTTTATGGAGATATAAATGTTTAAATTGATTAGACAAGTACATACTCAAAATTTACATCTTTGTGAAAGTGGGGTCAAGCTTAGACAAACTATATATGTTTCATTAATGTAGGAATAAAGTTTTGAGAGTACCCCTCAAATAGTTCTCCCATGCATTCTCTCTGTTCATTGGCTATAGCTAACTATGAAGATACAACAATGGCAGCTTCCCTGGGAATGAATGAGTCTGTATTTCAGCAAAAGAATCTCTTTTAAATGTTTTTAAATGTCAATCACTCTGTAGAATGGTTACATAGCTTAGTAATTCAACAACCTAGCAGACAAGACAAATCTATATACAAGTTAGATGGATCACAACTTTTTCAGCAGAATTTGATCAAAATTCTGGCTTCATGGCTTCTGATTTAACCCAAGTCAGCAGTGATGATGATAAATATTTCATAATGATATCATTGCAAATATTTGAATATAACTCTAATACAGGCTATGAATATTCAAATAGTAAATCAGGTATTTATTTCAGAACCACAAATAGACTGCAGGAATACTCCCTTATTCTTGGATGGGAACAAAATCCAATATTTATCCAACCATTTTGTGTATTTAGCATAATAATGAGTCCTACAGCTTTGGAGCTAGTGCCCTTCCTAACACATATGAAGCTTTAGTTTCATGTCAAGTGGGGTCCGTAAAACTAGTTATACTCCCCAAAATCAAATATGCTTCCCGCTTACCTGTCCCAAGACACACGATGACCAGCTGTGTTCCTTGAACTGCATTCTGTATGTCAGCAGCTGAGTAATTCTTACAATTGTTGTCATAGCAACCAGCAGCATAGCTGACCTTGGCAGCCAGCTTGCTGAGGCCTTGTAATGGGGTCATGGAGTACCTGGGGTCAATTTCAGCATGATAGTCTCCAAACAGTTGCTCAAGATTGTCTGCCATGGGTCCAACAATCTGTGCAAATTTAAATAGGTAATGTATTTTTTTTAAACATGCATGCTAGAAATAAAAACAATTAGTAAATTTCAAACAGTAAGTTAAAGACATAATAAAGACAAAAAATTATGCATGCAATTAAAAGCTTTGAAGATTGATTCAGCTCAGTTTCCATGGTCAAATATGACTCCTGTGCCAGCATGTCAAGCTGATTTTGATGCCAAACAATATAGGAATACAGGAATATTTTCCCCAAAATATAGGAATAAAGGAATATTTTCCCCAAAATAGAGGAATACAGGAATATTTTCCCAAATATATAGGAATTCTAAACAACAAATAAAGGAACTTTACAGGACTATATGTATATTTTCATTTGTTTTTCTATGAGTTATTAACATCAAAATGCATCTCATCAGCAATTTTCAATACAGCTTCTGTTACTATGTTTGATGTTACACAAATAACTGGCACAACTTTAAATTATCAAAACCCGATGAAGACTCTTCAGTATCTGATATCAATACTTTACTTCTTATATTGCTATGGTTACAATTGATTACACTTCTAAAACATAACATTTTAAATCAGAATGGCATAGGAATATTTTAAATCAACATCATTGCATACTTAGACAGAGAGGAATCACATGGAATTACTAAGGTTCAACATAAGCAATGGCAAGCACCAGTTGGATTTTCATGTCTTTTAGTGGCACCATAATGTAAATACAAAAAAAATGTTTGTGACTGGATATTAAATATTCCGCATTCAAAATGTTACTCATTAAAACTAACCATTTTTAAAGGTTCACCACAGTGATAGTCCATTCATAAACATAAAGCATTATTAAATTAACAGCATGTTTTGTAATAAACATTACCCAAATGGTTGCCATAGAACAAGATTCCAAAGCTTGTTAAAGAGTACAAAATTTAGGCATTGAGGAAACAAATTTTGTGCAATTAATTACTGAACTTAAAGCAGTTTTCACATCAAAAGAGTAGTTTCAAGGCATATGAGACTGTGACTGTTATTTACCAATAATAATAATAATAATAATAATAATAATAATACATTATTTCTTCACTTCTGATTCTAGGAAAGGTGACTGTTCTATATTCAGAAGTAAAAATGAGGTTACCACACATGTGCCTACCTATTACTTAATACATGTAGCTGGTGATGGTAAATCATTATTTTGCATGTAAGAATTAAAAACAACTGTATCAATTTGTCAGAAAATCATCTATTTTGCATGTTAGAATTAGAAACAACTGTAGCAATTGGTCAGAAAATCATCTATTTTGCATGTTAGAATTAGAAACAACTGTAGCAATTGGTCAGAAAATCATCTATTTTGCATGTTAGAATTCGAAACAAATGAAGCAATTTGTCAGAAAATCATTTATTTTGCATGTTAAAATTAAAAACCACTTGCAATTTGAAAGTAAATCATCTATTTTGGATGCTAGAATTAGAAACAACTGTTGCAATTTGACAGGAAATCATCTATTTTGCATGCTAGAATGGGAAATAATTGTTGCAATTTACATTATGATTTATATACTAAATTTTTTACTTGTGGTGAAAATACGAAAAATGATTGTGATTACGTATTTATTTGCAATTATATATAACATAGAAAACTAATTAAAAATCTAAATCAATTCTCTATAACCAGTGATTATAAAAATCTTGTTATACAGATCATCTATTTTTACTAGGAATGTTAATAATCATTTATCTGATTTATTCCAAACTTATAATATAGACACATTATGCTTTAAATAATTAAAGAGTACTAAAAAAATGTGAATTCTCTACTTAATTTATTGCTACCATATTTATTAATCAAGATATGAGTTTCTTCATTCCTAAATACTGATTATTTTCTGTATTCTTTTGGTTCATATACTCTTGTCCAATATCTGCCATGGTTCATTTACTTATGTTCATTTATGTAATCCTTTTCCCTCTTCCTCCTCTCCTACCCTATCCCTGCTTCTCTCTTTTCCTTCTGCTTCTTTTGCATGAAATGTGTATATTTACATACAATTGATGAATTGTGTATATTTACATATAATTGTATTAAAACATATTACTTTTGTACCACTATCCATGTACATTTCTAATTTATTTAAAGGGAAGGACATAATCCAAGATGTGAGAACCTGTAGCCTGACCCCATTTGTTACCACTTCTGGCAATAAAATAAGTTTACACTGAACTTTAATTACAGGGGGTGACTCATTTAGTCACAAACTATTGTCCCTTGATGCCATCTTAAGAAGAAAGTATAACAATGTCCATCGTACAAAAGATAATAGTACAGGGCTGAGCAAATCCCATAGCCTGATGTTCTGGACTATGCATTTTCAAAGTTGGGCAAGTAAAATTTTCCAAGTTACTAGTCAGGCAAGTGGTTATTTTCATGCCATAATCACGTTATCTACCTTTATGTGGCCATTCATGCTCTCTGGGCATACTGAATTCTTGATTTTACCCCTCTCTGTGTATTAATTTACATCCTGTATCGCACCAACCAGTGGTCATTGATAACTGTTGTGTGTACACATGTTCTATATTACTGCTTGACTGCATATTGGGCTAAGCAACCAAAGTGTTGTCAAATCAAAACATGTCAAACAAAACAAAGCCGGTATAATTAATTATCAGTGTTTTAAATGGTTTCGTTGTATTGTGTTTACTTAAACTAGATCCTCATGATCAACGCACCCTTTGATTTTAATCCAGCGAATCAATCCAATTAAATTAATGAAAGGCACTTTACTGACATTGGTGTCGGTTCCCTTTATGAACTGATTAAATGGCAGTTATGATTCTTAAATTTTTAATTGATTATACAGAAGATTAACTTCCACATCTGACATTGCATTCGAAGCAAAACAAGTATAGTGAATTATGCTAATAAGGAGCTGTCTCTGTTCATATTTAAAGGACAAAATGTATGTTATGATCACTTTAGAAGTAGTTGTCAAGCAAGGTGATATTTACTATGTGGATAAAATGAGTTTACTAAATTTTGTTCCCAAGGAAGTTAATAAGGAAGATTCAGAAAAGGAAAATTCATGTGAAAGAGGAGGGGTAAAACATAAGACTGCCACTGAGTGTGAGGTAACTATTTGTCCAAAGAGATATAAGCCAGACTCTGTGGCAGCGAAAAATGTCAAATATGACACTACTAAGATACAGAGAAATTTTCAGCTGCATTGAGTTAATAGTTATCCAAGGCTTGAATTCATTGACTCAGAAGGAAACATGTTTTGTAGTTATTGACAAATTCAGGACTGAACCAATCAAGTCTCCTTATGGTTCTGGATCTCACAAGGCCTGTGCAGCACAGTATATGCATGACACTATCCAGCATGTGCAGAAAACCACTGAAGTTAGAGTTGCTGACAATATACTAGGAGAGGTTCTTTCAAAACTAAACGAGACTAAAATGAAATAAAATAAGAGCTCTCTTTTACACAGCCTACAGCCTAGCTCATTGTGGAAAACCATTTTCTGATATGAAAATGCTGTATGTACTCCAGGAGAAGAATGCTATTGAACTCAGTGCTAATTATAAGAACAGATTCAGGCAAGATACTTCCTTATATCAACTGATCAAGTCTTGTGAGAAGAAGTTATGGGAAGTCTGAATTCCAGTAAATTCCTTTCCATTCTTGCTGATGGAAGTACTGATGCTACTGTATTGGAGCAAAAAATAGGGCATATAAGATACCTGGACAATGGAAAACTGAAACATGTTTTTGAAAAGTTAAATGTTGTACATTATTTCATTTGTTTTTTTCTAAGGCTAAAAGTGCATACATCTCATCAAATCTTGACAAGTGAATTTAATTCTGAGACAAGTAAAAAGGTAGGTGGGAGAATTGAATTTTCTGAAACCACTTGTCCTGGACAAGGATGAAACAAAATTTGCTCAGCCCAGTAGTACTTACTATTTAGTGTAACATGTTTTAGGTTTTATAAATATCTAATTCTATTATAATCTATTAGTAACATCTACATGCTCATGACATTTCTTAAATTCTGTAATATTTCTGCAGATTTTACATGCAACAGAAAAGTATTTCACAGAACTGTGCCAAAATACTGGAAGCTTGTCATAAATTGCTGTTTTTGGTTTTGAGAGATGAAGATTTCCATGTAATGTTGACCTCAACTAGTAAAGTGTTGAATAAGACCTGGATAAATCCTGTAGGTACTCTGGAGCAGCGTCATATAGATATGTATGCCTTGAAACATGAGAACCATGAATGACACATTGTACTCCTGTCCCATGGTTAATAGTCCTATCTAGATTATTGACCAATGGGTCTTAATGACCTAGATCTTTGGTCTAGGTATGCGGTCTTGAACTAATTTTAATGGGCAGAAACCATTATTTTCTTATCAGACTTACCATGACCATGACCTCTAACCTTTAGACTCCAGAATCTTTAAACTTCTTTATTGCCCTAAGTGCAAGCCACCCACAAAGTCTGATCAAGGAACTTACTGAAGAACAAAAGTTATTCTGCAAAACCCAAACTGAAATTGTTCTGCAGAAACCACTTTTCCTCTTTTAGTCACACTGACCTTGACCTTTACAATCTCCAATCCAAAATCCATAGGCAGTTTTGTGTGTGTGTGTAAAGGGGGTGGGTGTAAAACTAATTTTTATGATGCAATACTTACCTGTCACTATTGCACTGATTACCATTTTAGGATGCAAATTACCCTCATCCATATAAGAAAATTTCATCCTCCTGTTAGAAGAAAAGTTCTAGAAATCCTGAACTATAAATAACACAGACCTAGTATGTTCCCCATGTCATAGGCCCATGCACAATGCACAGTAGCCATCTGCATGGGGGTGGGTGGCGCAACTCACTTTCCACCTGGACCTAATCCTAACAGGCAGTGAATGGGTCGAAACAACCATCAGGGGTCCAAAGGCCTTGTATTTCTCTGCAGAGAAGAATCCCATATCCTCATAGGATCTAGGAGAGGAGCTTCTCTCAACAAGAACTATTCTTCTTCTGGACCCAGAGAAAGATCCCATATTTTCCTGGGATCTAGTAGTGCTCCTCTCCAATGATAAGCTAATCTTCTTCTGGGCCCCTAAGGACCCAGAAAAGGATTCCGTATTCTCTTGGGATTGAGGAGTTATCTTCTTCTTCTGAGTCCTGACCATCAGACCACGAACGAAAGAATGGACAACCGTCTGTACGTTCACAACTAGTGCAAGACAGGTAGATGGGGTGTGTATTCTTATGCCTTTTGCATTTAATCACACTCTTTAACATTATATTCCTGCAAAATGAAAACTTTCTGAAACAAGAAACAATAAATCAAAAATATTGATAATGATAATGAAAGATGCGAGAGCTCCATCTAACACAGTTTAACACCAGCAATATATTACCTGCCAATATAGTATTGATAATAATGAGTGGTGTGAGACCACTGAAACACACTATTTATAATACTGGATAATAATGAGTGGTGTGAGACCACTGAAACACACTATTTATAAAACTGGATAATAATGAGTGGTGTGAGACCACTGAAACACACTATTTATAATAATGGATAATAATGAGTGGTATGCGACCACCAAACACACCATTGATCAAAATGACTGGTATGAAACCTCCTGACACACTAATTGATGATAATGATGGTGTGAGAACACCTCAGAGCATCTAATATTCATCATGTAACATGAATTAATGTACCATCAAACCAGGTATATTAAAAAAATATATAGACAAAAAGCGGAGGTAAAAGAAAATTCCAGATATATATGGGAATATGAAACCTACCCTAGAAGTCTGGAAACATTAAAAAATAACTGGATTAATAATTAAAAATAGGAACAGTTATGACCTACCCAATCACTAAAGAGCAAGGGTATACATTAAAGGGGCACTATGAAAAATAGTGAAAAAATGCCTAAAGGCTCATAGTACCAGGCCTGTAAACTACAGGGTGAAAGGTCAGTGTGTGTGTTGTAGCATGCTGTGTTAAAAATGCTTTTAAGTAGCTGAAGCAAACAGAATTTGGTAAGAAACCATTGGTAACTTATAAGATGGAGGCAGACAGAGCTCTGTAGACAGAAGCTGGAAAATCTTGTCAAAATTGATGAACAGAGGGCTGAGTCTTCTCTGGACAACGTCAGATCTAAGAAGGTAGATGGCACTTGTGAGCAAGACAGAAGAGTGGGGTAACAGAAGAGTTCCTGTGAGGATTGCAACAACTGAGAAGGTGAAACAGGCTGTGTGGGACAGAGAACAAAGGCTGGGAGTCTGTCCATGTTGGGACAATTATCTCCTGGTGTTCACTCTGTATCACCTGTGGTATGGGATTAGTACTAGATACCAGAGAACTGGATGTCACCATAGTTGGGACCACTGATGGAAGTGTCCAGAACCAATCTGCTTTACTATCTTTGGTCCATGACTGGGTAGTATGAGATGATTCACTGATTCAGTGCTGGATATGCACAATATACTTGGGTCAGTGCTTGATCTGTCATGCTGGGCACTATCTTTGAAGCAGGAACTGGGTATACCAAGAAAATCAGTCACTGTACCCGACTCCAGTGTCAGATATATATGATAAAATAAGCATCATATGAATGAGAACCAGTGCTGGAACTGTCATGACTGGGTGTCGGCACTATCCATGTTTGAAGTCAGGACTGGGTATGTCAGGAAAACCAGTCATTGTACCCGGTCCCAGGAGTTAAAGACATAGGTTGAGACTGTGCTGGAGCTGGTGTCATCTGCTGCCAGGTGGCATCTGGTGCATAAGTCCTGTACTGGTGATTCTAAGAAAAATCACAATAGCCAGTACCAGCAAAAGTCAGAGTTGATTGCATATCAACTACCATACTGGATGGGCTGCTGTACCATGTCAGTACAGGCCCAAGGTATTGTTGTAAAAATCTAAACTGCCTGCCACAAAAATAGAAGAAGTATCAACAGAGGCATTGTCAGATGCATGACTGATGGATTCTGCATCCTGGTTAATGCATTTCCTCACTCTCACATTTGTAACAAGTTCGGTAATGACGGTCGCCCATATATTCCCAAGCCATCATGAGCACACATGACATGTATGACCTGAATTGCACCCCATACCATTGATATACAGGTTGAGTGGTCAACCATCAGTCAGCTAGAGGTGTTTACACCCTATGTACTTAATCCTGCTCATTGTATTGACAGCTGTAAATACAGACAGCAGAACAATGGCATTCACAGGTGAAATCAGTCAAGTGTTCCATTGAACTTACTGTGAAGATGATGCTAATGATAAATAAAAATGTCTAAGGAGATTACATGTATGACCTTACAACATGTAATAACGGACAACTGCTTGACAGAATTCATCAACAAGGTCAGGTAATGTCGTTTAATTAAAGTAGTACAGACTATTGGGCAGGCAATTAAAATGGTACCAACATGCTTTTCATAAAATAAAGTTAGACAAACGAAGTGCGAAATATTCATCTACAATAAAGATACAGCAAGAAAATAGACAGAAATATAGTTGGAGTATACTTCCTTGGTGAGAGAAAACTCCACAGAATTGTCCAATCAATGAAAAGGCACAAGTGGATTTGGAATTTGCAAGATCTTGAGAAAGAGTGTGCTTCCTACAACAACCAGCAGTAGTAACTTATGAATTGATTGGATATGTCACCAATACCCTCTATCCAAGAGAAGAACACTCTCATCTGACTTCAACCTTGGCAAGCAGATGTCTTTTTAGTACTTTTGTTGCTAAAACTAGGACTGGATTTACAAGGTACTGTGTCTCCTAATGTGTTGTGATTGGATAACATATTACAGAAGAAACATTAGTCTCATGAGTACAGACTGCAGACTGATCTTAAATATCAATTTGAAAATGATTAAGAGATCTTGTTTTTAAAAATTACAATGAACAGTGATTTACTGCAAATACAATTATATTATCACAACAGTTTATAAAAGCTATGGCCTATCTGAAAATGTACACATTATTTATTCTCTTTATATGTACAGTGACACTTTTAACTCACATTCCTGCAGATCTTACCGAGTGAAAAAACAAAATCATCTCCTTCTCAATTTTATCATTTAACATTAAAAACAGAATTTAGAGTTAGTTTTTGCAAGAGCAGTGATCAGTTACAGCCATTGTTTTAAATGCACTAAAGCAGTCCCCATCTTATAAGGCTGCCCTTTCTTCAGCAGGAAAATGATTTATAAGAGGGGTGGCCTTTCTAGAGAGGGACTACAGATGTGAGTAATAATTACACATAAAGCATGAAAGGCATAACTAATTTTTAAATATTTAATATTTTCATTTAAAAGTCACAGGTATGTTATGGAATCAATGTGATAAAGCTTATATTAATGTTATTAAAAATAATTAATAATTATCAATTGTGGAGGAAAACCACACTGTCCATAAAATCAGGGTACAAACATCTGGCTGTAACTATTGTTGTCCGTCCATTCCATTTTCCCATTACTGTGGAATGTATAACTATCATTGTCCATCCATTTCATTTTCCCATTACTGTGGAATGTATAACTAACATTGTCTGTCCGTTCCATTTTCTCATTACTGTGGAATGTTTAACTGATAATGTTGATTGGAATCATTCTGACATCAAATTTAACAGCAGTGATCAAAGGTCTCTCCCTCTTTTCACTTAGTCAAATTGCTATCACTTTTCTTTCTAAACTGAGAATGTCAGACAACATTTGCACTTTTTGCAACAACTTGTTCCTTCATTGGCAAAAATGTGTAGTTATTACATGAAATGCTCTGTATTTACAAAGGAAGTGAGTTTGTCACGTGATTGACTAGTTTTAGTCTGGTACCCTCTCAAGCACATGTCGTAATCTATAAGAGTGAAGCCACAATGGCTAACGTACCATTATTACTTTATGGCAACTGGATGTCATGCTGACTCGAGCTGAACAATACTGTGCTTCTCAGCTGTTATTGATGGTAATAATAACCAGTAATTATCAAAGTGACAAAACCTAACATCTAAGGAAGACACAGAAGTAAGGGTAATTGGCATACTTAACTCTTGGTATGGATTAAAATTAGTTACTTTATTGGTATGTTGGAACAAATGTCAATGTGTTCAATTTAGAGGTCAACAAATATTTGTGAGCTATATGTAAACCCCATTATGTGGCTGCTTGTGAGGGATAAATCTGACTTTTATGCACAAATATGCTGGCCTCCGGTTGCATTAAGGGGTTACTTTTGAACACAAAGTCATCAGTGCCATGTGATTCTTGCAGAATAGAGCAAAGGGGCCATTCAAGAGGAGGGTCACTAGTCATGGGGGCCATTCAAGAGGAGGGTCACTAGTCATGGGGGCCATTCAAGAGGAGGGTCACTAGTCATGGAATCCATTCAAGAGGAGGTTCACTAGTCATGGGGTCCATTCAAGAGGAGGATCACTAGTCATGGGGGCCATTCAAGAGGAGGGTCACTAGTCATGGGGGCCATTCAAGAGGAGGGTCACTAGTCATGGAATCCATTCAAGAGGAGGGTCACTAGTCATGGAATCCATTCAAGAGGAGGGTCACTAGTCATGGGGGCTATTCAAGAGGGGGTCACTAGTCATGGGGGCCATTCAAGAGGAGGGTCACTAGTCATGGAATCCATTCAAGAGGAGGGTCACTAGTCATGGGGTCTATTCAAGAGGAGGGTCACTAGTCATGGGGGCCATTCAAGAGGAGGGTCACTAGTCATGGGGGCCATTCAAGAGGAGGGTCACTAGTCATGGGGGCCATTCAAGAGGAGGGTCACTAGTCATGGGGGCCATTCAAGAGGAGGGTCACTAGTCATGGAATCCATTCAAGAGGAGGGTCACTAGTCATGGAATCCATTCAAGAGGAGGGTCACTAGTCATGGGGGCCATTCAAGAGGAGGGTCACTAGTCATGGGGGCCATTCAAGAGGAGAGTCATTAGTCATGGGGGCCATTCAAGAGGAGGGTCACTAGTCATGGGGTCCATTCAAGAGGAGGGTCACTAGTCATGGGGGCCATTCAAGAGGAGAGTCATTAGTCATGGGGGCCATTCAAGAGGAGGGTCACTAGTCATGGGGTCCATTCAAGGGGAGGGTCACTAGTCATGGGGGCCATTCAAGAGGAGGGTCACTAGTCATGGGGGCCATTCATGAGGAGAGTCATTAGTCATGGGGTCCATTCAAGAGGAGGGTCACTAGTCATGGGGTCCATTCAAGAGGAGGGTCACTAGTCATGGAATCCATTCAAGAGGAGGGTCACTAGTCATGGGGGCCATTCAAGAGGAGGGTCACTTTTCATGGGGGCCATTCAAGAGGAGGGTCACTAGTCATGGGGGCCATTCAAGAGGGGGGCCACTAATCGGGGGGGGGGGGGCATTTAAGAGGAGGGTCACTAGTCATGGGGGCCATTCAAGAGGAGAGTCATTAGTCATGGGGGCCATTCAAGAGGGGGGGCCACTTGGGGGGGCATTTAAGAGGAGGGTCACTAGTCATGGGGGCCATTCAAGAGGAGGGCCACTAGTTGGGGTGGAGATCCATTTAAGAGGAGGGTCATTAGTCATGGGGGCCATTCAAGAGGAGAGTCATTAGTCATGGGGGCCATTCAAGAGGGGAGCCACTAATCGGGGGGGGGGGGGCATTTAAGAGGAGGGTCACTAGTCATGGGGGCCATTCAAGAGGGAGACCATTGTATACTGGGACTACACTAAACAACTGGATCTCAGTCAACAGACCGTGTTTTGATACTCTGTATAATACATTACTTGTTCACAGCATTTTGCTATTAACTGTACCTTAAGTTCAAGACTTAGCAAAGCTCATAATTTTGTTCACTATATGCAATATTGATCCAGTAACTAAAATTCCACTTATTGTGCAGTTATTTCATATAATTTTTAATTCTAATGCAACTCATCCAAAAGTGATACCAATTCAATAAAAATCTAACAGCTAACTAAAATCATATAAAATGTTGGTTCTAAAATAGAGAAATTCATGTAATATGCTTGAAAAAAGCCTTCCTTAAATGTCTCAAAAAATATTATGCATACTCACAACAGTAGCTTCATGTTGTTATGAGATTTATGCAAACTATGCAAACTGGACTGACTATGAAATATGCACACTACAGTACCTTTATGTTGTAATGGGATTTATGCAAACTGGACTGACTATGAAATATGCACACTACAGTACCTTTATGTTGTAATGGGATTTATGCAAACTGGAGTGACTATGGAATATGCACACTACAGTACCTTTATGTTGTAATGGGATTTATGCAAACTGGACTGACTATGAAATATGCACACTACAGTACCTTTATGTTGTAATGGGATTTATGCAAACTGGACTGACTATGAAATATGCACACTACAGTACCTTGATGTTGTAATGGGATTTATGCAAACTGGACTGACTATGAAATATGCACACTACAGTAACTTTATGTTGTAATGGGATTTATGCAAACTGGACTGACTTTGAAATACGCACACTACAGTACCTTGATGTTGTAATGAGATTTATGCAAACTGGACTGACTATGAAATATGCACACTACAGTACCTTTATGTTGTAATAAGATTTATGCAAACTGGACTGACTATGAAATATGCACACTACAGTATTTTGTAATGAGATTTATGCAAACTATACAAACTGGACTGACTGTGAAATATGCACACTACAGTATTTTGTAATGGGATTTATACAAACTATACAAACTGGACTGACTATGAAATATGCACACTACAGTACCTTTATGTTGTAATAAGATTTATGCAAACTGGACTGACTATGAAATATGCACACTACAGTATTTTGTAATGAGATTTATGCAAACTATACAAACTGGACTGACTGTGAAATATGCACACTACAGTATTTTGTAATGGGATTTATACAAACTATACAAACTGGACTGACTATGAAATATGCACACTACAGTACCTTTATGTTGTAATAAAATTTATGCAAACTGGACTGACTATGAAATATGCACACTACAGTATTTTGTAATGAGATTTATGCAAACTATACAAACTGGACTGACTGTGAAATATGCACACTACAGTATTTTGTAATGGGATTTATACAAACTATACAAACTGGACTGACTATGAAATATGCACACTACAGTACCTTTATGTTGTAATAAGATTTATGCAAACTGGACTGACTATGAAATATGCACACTACAGTATTTTGTAATGAGATTTATGCAAACTATACAAACTGGACTGACTATGAAATATGCACACTACAGTATTTTGTAATGAGATTTATGCAAACTATACAAACTGGACTGACTATGAAATATGCACACTACAGTATTTTGTAATGGGATTTATACAAACTATACAAACTGGACTGACTATGAAATATGCACACTACAGTATTTTGTAATGAGATTTATGCAAACTATACAAACTGGACTGACTATGAAATATGCACACTACAGTACCTTGATGTTGTAATGGGATTTATGCAAACTGGACTGACTATGAAATATGCACACTACAGTAACTTTATGTTGTAATGGGATTTATGCAAACTGGACTGACTTTGAAATACGCACACTACAGTACCTTGATGTTGTAATGAGATTTATGCAAACTGGACTGACTATGAAATATGCACACTACAGTACCTTTATGTTGTAATAAGATTTATGCAAACTGGACTGACTATGAAATATGCACACTACAGTATTTTGTAATGAGATTTATGCAAACTATACAAACTGGACTGACTGTGAAATATGCACACTACAGTATTTTGTAATGGGATTTATACAAACTATACAAACTGGACTGACTATGAAATATGCACACTACAGTATTTTGTAATGGGATTTATACAAACTATACAAACTGGACTGACTATGAAATATGCACACTACACTATTTTGTAATGGGATTTATACAAACTATACAAACTGGACTGACTATGAAATATGCACACTACAGTATTTTGTAATGGGATTTATACAAACTATACAAACTGGACTGACTATGAAATATGCACACTACAGTATTTTGTAATGGGATTTATACAAACTATACAAACTGGACTGACTATGAAATATGCACACTACACTATTTTGTAATGGGATTTATACAAACTATACAAACTGGACTGACTATGAAATATGCACACTACAGTATTTTGTAATGGGATTTATACAAACTATACAAACTGGACTGACTATGAAATATGCACACTACAGTATTTTGTAATGGGATTTATACAAACTATATAAACTGGACTGACTATGAAATATGCACACTACAGTATTTTGTAATGGGATTTATACAAACTATACAAACTGGACTGACTGTGAAATATGCACACTACAGTAGCTTTATGTTGTAATGATATTTATACCAACTATACAAACTGGACTGACTATTATCACAAAGCACATCAAAGATGTGGACTTGGCCAATGAAATCATTAATTAAACTCCTTCATAAACTAGATCATGAATATGGATGATGGACTGGACCAATGAAATCATTAATTAAACTCCTTCATAAACTAGATCATGAATATGGATGATGGACTGGACCAATGAAATCATTAATTAAACTCCTTCATAAACTAGATCATGAATATGGATGATGGACTGGACCAATGAAATCATTAATTAAACTCCTTCATAAACTAGATCATGAATATGGATGATGGACTGGACCAATAAATCATTAATTAAACCAACTTCTTATGACTGACAATAAAAGAAATCTTTTGATTAGATTACAATCACATGTTCAACAGGTGTTCATCTATCCTTTTGTCAGGTATACTTACAAACAAGATTGCTTATGTGTCCTAATTTTACCACTTGCTACAAATTAATATTGGTCTTTTCAATATAACTGACTGAGAAGCTATAAAGTACAGGTTTAACTGACTTTTCTGAACATTAAAGAATAGGTATATTTGTTTTATGAGGTACCAGTGGTCTGTGGGATACATGCAAAAAAACATACTATATGGAAATTGTAACTTTCTTAAATGAAATAAGTCATTGTTTGTAAGTTGACTGCTTTTTATCATACATTACTATGCATTTTTGCCAATTTCAAAATTTAAGACTAGATACAGGAATTTATAGGAACTTTAGCAAAATAAAGGAAAACATTAGTCCCCAAAGGGACTGACTGTCAAGTGGTCAAAAAGAATTTCCAGGAATTTAAGATAAGACCAATTCTTCCTTTTAACTGCTGAGTATTCAAAGTATCTCTTATATCCTTCAGCGATTACAAGATTTTTAAATTAGCTGCTGTGGTAGCCATATTAGATATCACATTGGAACCATTTTTTTTAGATCCAAGTATACATCATTTGAAGTCTTTTGGTGAAAACCACATGTCAATATGACCATCCATTGAGGGGGAGTAGTGACAACAAGATTTCTAAGACAGGTGTCATGGCAGCCCTATTGGATATATGACTGGCACCAATTTCATTCAGGACCATTATGGATAGCATAATAAGTCTACTGGTGAAAATTCCATGATGATGTGGCCATCCATTTGGGAGGAGTAGAGATAACAATATTTTCAAGATGATCACCATGGTGGCCATACTGAGGGCCAGTTTGCATCATTTTCATTTATGACTAACTAGACACTGTGAGAACTCTTCTGATGAAAACCTCATGTCAAAATAACTTTCTGTTTAAGAGAAGTAGTGATAAGATTTTCAATATGGCCACCATGCCATTTTAAGTTAGGTTAAACTAGACATCACAAAGTCTTCTGGTGAGAACCCCATGTCAATATGACTTGGCATTCAGAAGAGTAGAGATAACAAGATATTTAAGATGGCTGATGTGGAGGCCATATTGGTTATCAGATCATCACCATTTTCATTTAGAACCAACAAGACATCTTAAGAAATCTTTTACTGACAACCCGATGCTGATATGACCATCCATTCAGGACTAGAGATAGCAAGATTTTCAAGATGGTCAATATGGTGGTGGCCATGTTGGATGTCCGAGCAGCACCATTTTCATTTAGGACCAACTAGACCATGGCATGAATGTATGTGTAAAGTTTCATGGCAATCCTCTAAATAGTTTAGGAGGAGAAGCAATAACAAACTTAAGCTTACAGATGGATGATGACAGACAACAGACCATCCCATAGGCTCTCCTGGTCTATGACCAGTTGAGCTAAAAATAGGAATCCCTGAATATAAAAGAATTTACAGGGACTGTCACCCTGCTGTTCATAAAATCTGCAAGAAATATAAAAGATACCACAAAAAATAGATGTGGTACTTTCACACAAGGTCACACACTGACACAAAGTGTAAAAACTCAGTGTGAAAAGGACATTACTCTTAAAGAAAATGTGAGTACCATCTTTTCCATTGTTTGCACATGCTAAAAAATAATAACCTTTTCTTATGTCCCAAAACTTAGGGAAAAATAATTATTTCTGACAAAACTGTGAAAACTTAGGATTGGGGTTGGGGTGTGGCTGAAAAGAATCTGTTAAAATATGTATGTATAGGGTCTAATGGCATATCAGCACACTACAGGCTGTATGGTGCCAATTAAAAGTTAAAATAAACTTTAGGAAGATAAAGTCTTCCAAATATATGTAAACATGTAGTACTACACGATGAAAGGTAATGATGTTAAAATTCTGTACAAGGCATATAAAATAAATGATAACAGTAAACATATAAAATCCTTACAATATATGGTTTGACTAATGAAGCCTACATACAAAAAAATCAGAGAAATATTGTTCCATTTATTCACATTTTCTGTTATCGTCTTGAGTATGATCACTGTGATATGCACTGCCATTTTCATACATACTGTGATATGCACTGCCATTTTCATACATACTGTGATATGCACTGCCATTTTCATACATACTGTGATATGCACTGCCATTTTCATACATACTGTGATATGCACTGCCATTTTCATACATACTGTGACATGCACTGCCATTTTCATACATACTGTGATATACATTTGCCATTTTCATACATACTGTGATGTACAGTGCCATTTTCATACATCTAAATGAGTTGGTTCATAATCACCAGGGTGAACATTAACCATGCTTCAGCATCATGGTCTGAAGATCTCTCTCTCTCTCTTGAATCTTAAAGACCCAGAGTTAACGAAGAAACAGCTTTCAATAACAAATATATAAGACTAATGTCATTTGCCTAACTGGAGAATACATTAATCAGACCAATTAGAATGGGATTAAAAATTTCCAAATGGGAGGCGTATGTAAAGGTAAATGTTTAGTGATTTTTGTAATCTACATAACCAAGATTCTTTTCATTGATTAATTTACAATATCTATTATATGAATGGGTTAATAAATTCAATGCATTCTTTTCAGAAGACATTTTGTGATTAAGATGGGCATCAACAATGTAACCTGATGAGGGACTGACCATTTTTAAGAATCACAACACAGTTTACATTGGACCGATTCAAATGATTTTCAAAATTTAACATAATGGTATTAGAAAATAAATGTTTTTGCATACTCAATTTATAAAATTATCCTTTCTTTTCAATGAATGTTGTGCTTTTTCTCTAGAGAAACAATTTCAAAACAGAGCTTCTTACCACAACCGATACAAACGTCTCTATTACCATGCCTATCAATCGATGTTAATTTGCATCCTAATTTTTAGACATTTTTCCACAAGATAGTTATGTAAAACTATGGTTGATAATCTGAAAGGAAATTATCGACAGTCTTGTATAGGCAGTGTATACCATTATTTTCATTTTTTAAATACCAGGTGCTGTTTTAAATTATATTACCTTTCTGTTTTTAATGAAAACTTTCTCTGATATTGTTTAGTGTATCCAAACATTTTTGCAAAAATTAAAATTACTGACCACAACTGTCCAAAAATGTAAGATGCATACAAAATTGTTCAGAGAAAAAAAAATAAGGGTGTCCAAAAACTAAGGCAAAGATTGTATTTGAATACAAATTAGAAAGACACATGTATATTAAAAACAAAGGCTTTAAATTTAACGGTAGCATGTGTTCCATAGCTGATGAATAATGTTTCTTAATAGATAACAAGGACATGATAATAACAAATGAGAGCTAAACAAGTACTTAGTTTGTTACTAGATAACAAGGACATGACAGTAACAAGTGAGTGCTAAGCAGGTACTTACAATCTGATTACAAAATGAAAGCAAACAGAAGAAACTCTAAAACTCGTATCAACATTCCTTACAAATAAATTGGCATAGAAATACACCAAGTGGATGGGTTTCCATATCCCCTTTTTCCACAAGGCAGGTAATTGTTAAAAAGTGATTTTGATTCTTAAATATTCATGTAAAATGATTACAGAAAAGTCAAAGTAGCTTAGCAGGTTGGCACTGTACCTGCCTCCTAGTTATTATGGAAAGCCCGAATGGGTTGTTCTCAAGGACATTTGTAGGTGGGCAACTTGAAAGGCCATACTCACAGATTGTGATTATGAAAAGCCTGAATGGGTTGTTTTCCATGAAATTTATAGGTGGGCAACTTGATAAGCCAAAGTCAAAGATTTTGATTATGGAAAGTCTGAATGGATTGTTCTCCATGAAATTTGTTGGTGGGCAACTTGATAAGTCAAAGTCAAAGATTGTGATTACCTAAAGGCAGAAAGTTTTTAGTTTGCTTAAAACCTTACAAGGCAATGTACTCACAGAAATATATTTGAAAACTTTTTGCAGAGGCAGGAGGTTATCATTATTCTTTAGTAGGACAAAGGTTTTCATGGCAGCATTAACAGCCAGCTGACGATGTTCAGGACTCTGGATGTAGGACAGGTTGTACTGAGTGTAGGGGTTCATATCAGGTGGGTCAAACTCACCCAACCTCATTCTGGTGTAAAACAAAGGCTTTACTCGCTCCATCACGATGTCCTCACTCAGTTTGCCCTGCTTCACTGCATCAACTACAAGAATATTGTGTATGTGTACTTACTTAAGTATATAAAGCAATTAAATAATGAAGGTTAAAGCAAGTATAAAAAATGTATTTAGCATTTTACAGTACTGACCTAAACAAAAGCAAAGTTAAGTCAACTCTTGTTACATGACATTCATTACAATGGAATATTTGGGTTCTGACAGAAAAAAATGGGAACAAATATGTTCAATATAATTTATTTAATTAATGGAATATTTACCTTTAATCTCCAACAGCAAATTGCTGATAATAAACATGCACAAGTCCTTTATATATAACTGTTCTTTATAACAAAATTGTAATTCCTGGGATTTTACTTTTACTGAGAATGTTTCAGGGAATAGTTGTAAACATTTATAGAAAAATTAGTTTTAAATGTTAGAAAACATATGTAAAAAATTTAAAATAATTATAATAATATACATTAAGTATATATTTATATTTCTGATTCATTCTTCTCATTTATACATCCTAGTTTGACAATAGTAAGACAAGGAAGATAACTCCTCTAATGAAGGCATGATCTTCACAACGATGGACTTGAATTATAACAAAATAGCTGTAAACAAACATCATCATTGTAACAACAGCTGAATGTACAGCAAAAATCCCAATTTAATAGTCAAGGAGGGATGTTATACAACACTCAACCTAGATACTAATCTCATATTTTTTAAATTACAAATATGTAATGTCCAGTCATCATGTCACAAAAGATACAAGAGTAAATATTTGTACAACAAAAATCCCAATTAAATAGTCGAGGGGTGTTATACACCACTCAACCTTCATACTAATCTCATATTTTTTAAATTACACATGTAATATTTAGTCATGATGTCACAAAAGAAAAAGATGTAACATTAAAGGCATCCAAATTTACTCAAGAGTCAAAATGTTACACATTTTGTAAGAATCTCATTATAAAATCAGTCAATTTGTCCTGTGTTAAATAGGACTTGATAAATTCTTTGTCAAGCAGCATGGAAGGTGTTCAAAAGTTTTACTAGACAAATAAAGTTTATGTAACTTGCCCAAAATTAAGTTTTAAGCATGAAGGAAAAATTCGGACTCTTTGTGCAATTTCATAAGGGATGAGAATAACTTTAACAGAGAAAAACCTGAAACAACTGCCACCTGCTCCACTCCAAATAAAAACATAATTTTTAAACAGATAAGACAAATTTTGAAAAAATGGAAATTTGAGAAGTCATAGCAAATCTGAAATTTACCCAAAATCTTATGATTCCCATGCCCGTTTCATTCAATCTTAAAATTCTTCAACTCGTTTCATAAATTATACAGTAAACTAACATGCAAGATCATCTTATTCCACACACTCTGCTAACAGGAGGTGATAGATGGACACTTTAAAGAATATAATGCATGACACTGCAACTTGAATGCCATGATAGATGGACACTTTAAAGAATATAATGCATGACACTGCAACTTGAATGCCTTGCTCATAGCAGCATTCATCGCTGACAAGTAAAAACTCTGCTGTAAGGCAACCTTACCTATAGAGAGGTAGACTGGTTGTGGGTTGTTTCCTGATAGTTCCAGATTACATCCAGCCTTAACACAGGCAGCAACTGTGTCCACAGAATTGTTCAGATACTTGTGCCAGTTGATGATGTTCTCAATTGCCACCTCATCACTCACAACATAACCTGTGAACCCCCACTCCTTCCGTAATATGTCATTCAAGAGTTTCTCATTGGCACAGGATGGTATGCCATTTATACTGAAAATAAACATCATCATATCATTACAAAACTAGAAATATGTGAGAAAAAAAAAACACTGATGCCCCCACCCCCATAAATATGATGCAATTAAAGCAAAGTTGAACAGGGGCCATGACTTGCTCAAACTCTAAGAAAAATGTGAAAATAGACCTAGGTCTTCTTGATGTAAAGCCTCAAACCAAAATAAATTTCAATTCATCAAGTTCCTAAAAAGTTACTGAGCAAAAATCAAATTCATGACAGATGGATAGACAGCTGTAGGTGACATTATATTCACCTTCCAAAGATGTGAGGCAGAAAGGTAAAACATAAAAAAAAACCATTAAATTTAATACTGAGCTGTAATTTTCTAAATTTTGTTTAATATAATCAGTCTCATGAATAAGTTTTAAAGGTTTTTCTTAAACTCTATTGTTTGCTCTGTGAAGGATGATACAGAAAATGGTCGCCAATACTGATGGAGAAAGCAATTTTGTTTAGTAAATTATGTTTCTCTGATAATACTTACCTGAACACATTACATTAGGATAACTTTTTCTGCTACCTCCGAATCCAGTCTTCAAAGAAAGACAAGCAACATTATATATATATATATATATATATATATATATATATATATATATATATATATATATATATATATATATATATATAAAGGGAAGCAACTCTTACAGGTTAACTCCCTTTTCTTCCTGCTAGGTGGTTACCGTTATACCCGGATGTAACCAGTTTTTTCCTTGAGCGAAACCTTAAAGAATGCTCACATTGCTGAAAGGGTGGGAGGTATTATTTGTAATGTGATCAGGTAAGTATTATTGGAGACTCATAATTTACTAAAAAATATTGTTTTCTCAGTCAAATACATTACCTGATCACATTACATTAGGAGAATAGGTAAGAGGAGGAGGAAATGCTGAGCATCCAGCCTCTACATGTGTCAACCAGTAGCAGTATGATTGCTCTACTAATGGATGGATTTCTCCTAACGTTAGTTTAACACAACAAGACACAATTTGTTTATAAATGTGTGTGGGAGATCCATGTGGAATTCCACTCTTGATTATTGTCTCACCATCAAAAGTTTCTCCCCAGGTGAATCCAGTGAAAGTGGCAAATTCATGCCTGGGTCTAATGTTGTGCTTTTATGAATAGGGAGTGGTCACTGTCTGTGCAACTACCACTAACCCAATGAGATTCAGTTCTCTCCTTAGCGAGGCCATGTCATGCAAATGGAAGCTAGAGAAGGTAAACTGGGTGTGCCAGTCAGCTGACTCTGCCATGTCCCGAACTGAGACATTACGTTCAAGGCCAGGCTCATGGAAGTTGCTCGTATTTTGTGAGCTGAAATCTTCATTAGTGTACCTGACCATGTTAGAGTTCAGAGTACACTGATTTAATATCTTCCTTTAGCCAAGCAGCCAGCGCTATTGGGGTTATGTCTTGCATTCCTGCCTTAAGCGGTAGGAATAGTCTTTTACAGTTGATGCAGATATTGTCCGTGCATCTCAGGTAACATCTGAGGGTATGTATGGGGTCCTGCAGCTTTGCTTCTCTTGACAGATCGATCAAGGAAAGGGAGCAAACAGTTATTTGTTGGTTTACTAGTGAAGGCAACCTGTTCTTAGAAAGGAAACCAGGTTGTGTTGTCAGAATGACTGAACTATCAGAATGGAACTGCATGTAGTTCACACCTATAGATACTGTATGTAGCTCACTCACTCAGCATCTTGAAGTTAGCATTATCATAAATTGCAAGTCATGTATTATATCTGCTTCAGTGAGGGGGGAAGACGGTAGCTCAAACTTAGTTTGACCATGTCAAAACCCAGGAGAGATTCCATTTGGGAATAATGTGAGTGAGCGTGGTCCAGATATGTCAGAATTGGACTGCAAGTCAGAGATTTCCTTGTTGCAGCCAACATTGTCTCTTCCATGAAGTCTAAACATATCTGAGATGATAGAACAGTGATAGGGGATAACTTCTTCTCTTCTGAGAGAAAGAAGTTCACCATCAGGCAATGGGTGCTGAGAGTGGTGTGACGTCACTGATGTAACACCAATCATTGACAACACACAATTTCCCCTTGTATGTCTTCAAAGTGGAGGATCATCAGCTGTTTCCATGATTTAAACTCCAAACATGAAGGAGTTCTCTGGACATGGATGGAATAGTGATGATCTCGACTGCTCGAGTGAAGTGGAGGTCACTATGACTCATCTGGGTATGTCTGTTGCTCAATCAAGCAGATCATTGATCCAGCATGTTTCATCTTAGTGGGGCAATCAGAGCTATTACAGTATGTGCCCCTCATTTCTTAATTATCTTCATAATCAAAACTGATGGAGGGAAGGTGTAGGCCAACATTACCTCCCAGCTGACTGAAAGAGCATCGACGGCCCATGCTTCTGGGGTCGGGGAAGAAAAAAAAGAAGGTCGAGCATCAGACAGCCCCAAAGGCACAGACCTGATGAAACATTCCTGGAGGGACAACTCTGTGTAAAGCAGTTGTCCTCTCCTTGATAATGAGTCGGCCAGGACTGTGTTGGACTTGAATATTACCTGATATTGGAAGTACCCATGAAGGTATTCCCATACTGTGAGTCAAAGGTCTGGTGATTGTTCCCACCTTTTGCAGAGGTATGTCACTACAACTGAATTGTTTGACATTATCAGGACCAGGTTTTTATGGATACCTTCCAGCCAAGTGTGGAAGCATTGAGAATGGCTGTCATTTCCAAGATGTTGATATGAAGAGCCTTCTCTTGAAGTGTCCACATGCTACTGACTATCATAAGTCCGGTAGTAAGTGTGCTCCCCACCCTGAGAAACTGGCATTGTAACAGGTCCACCACCGCATTGAGTAGGCCGAGGTTCTGTAAGAAACTGCTCTGCCTGAACAACATCTTGTTTGACGCTTTCTCCGATGCATAAGCTATACTTACAATGCGTTTGGGATAAAGATCCAAGTTCATGTGTGAAGAGTTCCATATCTAGATGGACAAAATGTTGAGAAGGGACCAGGTCCAACTTCTCTACATTGATTATCCACCCTGAACTGCGAATGAGGGAAGTATGGTTACTTATGTTATGAACCAAAAACCATACTTACCAAATGTTTTTGTAGTATGTCGTCCAGGATATCGTCCAGGAATGCCACCTTCTCTGTGGAGGACATCCTGAATAGGGATTAGATGTGGTCTAATGTCTTACTGAAGGTCCAACTTCAACGAATTGGTTGATGCCTTCTCTGACGCATGAATGATACTTTCGATGCATTTGGGACGAAGACACCAAGTTGATATGTGCTAAGGGTTCCATACCTATGTGTACAAAATGATTGAGAAGGGATAAGGTCTGACTTCTCTACATTGATTATCCACCACATAATGAAGTAAGGTTGCTAATGTCATGAACCAAATCCCAAACTTACCAAATGTTTTTGTGGTTTGTCATGTAGGAACATCGCCATCTCTGCAGCAGACATCCTGAACACTTAGTGAAGGCCCAAGGGCTTAGATTCAAGCCATATAAAACAGTATATGGAAGTGCGCGTCGGACATGTTAAGACTGAAAGATGAACATACCTGCCATCTACGTCTTGAAAAGGGGCAGAATAATTTGGTTGAACCTGCTTAGATCTATCGCAGGTTTCAATTTGCCATTGGACCTTGTAACCAGAAATTTTCTGGAGTAAAAGTCTTGTGTGCGGTTTTCGTACTATCTACACCGCCCTTTACAAGCAAAAACTAGATTTTCTTGTGCAAAACATACCTGTTCATTGGATCACTTGGGAGTTCCTTCATGAGGGTAGAATGAATAGAGTGGAGGAGGTTTGGATAACAAAATCCTGAGACACTCTGACAGCTTGAATCACCTATCATTTTCTGAGAATGGTTGGTCCAAATCTGACAAAAAGGGAGTAGTCTGGAGCCTCAGGTGAGTCACCAGAGGACGTGGTTTTACGGTGTATCACTGATGATTGATGGAAGGCCTGGGGAAGAAGACACTTCCTCTCTCTCCCCTCCCTGCCTGCCTGTGAAAATAGGGGCATATGTCCCCCTATAATTCACTTGGCCAGGAGAAAGAAAAAAAAAAACTGCCATTGTTGAGAATCGCCACTGCTAATCCTCTGCCGACAAATGTCCCTTCTCTTGTACATTTCCTAATAGGGTCATGGAGATTGCACTGAAGTTAAAGGGCAACTCTTGTGCCTCTTGCCTTCTCACCTCCTCAATTCGACACCCTAACAGAAGTGGAGAACCACATGGGAAGGAGCACATCCAGTTTGGCTCAGTTGGATAGCCCTATAAGTAATGCCGGTTCAATATGAATTTCATCAGAATGGTCGGTCAATTCAATCAGTCTTCAGGCTGGCTAGCTATGTGATCTGTCTGGACAGCCAGCTGGCTGGCTTGTCAGTTAGAGATAACAGTCTCCTGACCACTGTAATTGTACATAGCTCACTCATATGGCTGAACTGGTTGGTCAGAAGAGGGCATCTCAATATCACCCATGAGACTAATCAACGATTCTACTATATTCATGGATACAATGTGTTCTGGCACTGTTTCTGCATCTGCATAGATGGTGGAGAACACATCTCAACATCCCCCATGAGACTAATCGACAATTCAAACTTGAGGTGTATGTTTCAAGACTTGCTCTAATGTATTGGAGCATGCTCTTTTTTGTGGCCCTTGAGCTGCTTTTTCAAAATGTTGGACCAAGTATTTCGGACAAAGTGCATGCACATTACATGTGTGTGCCAACAAGCAATTGTATGTGTAGACACGTCTCGTGTCCATCCTCCCCGACCTTAAATTGTTTACACTTCTTGCACTCGGTTGTCATCTCTATAATGAAAAAGGGAAACAAACAAGTGAATGCAACAAATATGTATTTGAAATAAATGTAAACCACATTATTGATATGAATTAAAAAAATTTCTCCGGTGAAATTGAATGTTACCGATCAAAATCACATGACAATAATGAACAGTACAATAATTGCAAAAATATAAATTGATCGGAATTCACAAAAATGTATGCACCATATAAAACATTTTGACTTACTATACCACTGATATAAAAAAGTGGATGATTGAATTTAAATACAAAATAAATTGGATTCCTGGAAATCCATGTTTACAGCATTAAGCGAAAGTGAAAACTGGTTACATCCAGTTATAATGTTAACCACCTAGTGGGTATAAAGGGGATATAACCTGTAAGAGTTGCTTCCCTTTGTCTGTATAATATATAAACAGAAAGACATTTTTTGTCTTTCTGGGAGGGCTGGATTCACAGGTAGCAAAGAGAGTTATCCTATTGTAATATGATCAGGTAATGTATTTGACTGAGAAATGCAATGTACTCCTAGTCCTGTCAGCAGTAAACACTGTCAATTAATGACGTTTACTTCCTTGGCAATTATGCTGACTACTATGTCCCAATAAGAACATTAATATAATCCTTGGTTTAAAATATTTAATTACCAGGAAAAATGGCAATATTCACTACAATGGGTTTTCCACATATACTCTACAGATACAGATATGTTACCTGTTATAACTACACATCAGATTGTAGGTCCCTGCTTGAACACAACTTCTAAAGGCTGGAAGGAAGGTCAATCGCCAGTCCCTCTCACTTACCTGAAAATAAGCCACAGTTCAGCAATGTACTAAAAGGTTGGACTATGAAGAATTCAGATATGCTTCATGGCCAAACCTGATTTAAAGATAATATATCACAAATTCAAGTTAATTTTGATTTGAATTCCTTGTGCATGCATATGCCATAAAATTCATGCTTATGTAAAAGGATGAAAGGGAAGGGTGGATAGCAGGCAGGTAGGTGGGTAATTGCATGTAGGTATCTACAATAAGGTCCTTGTGAAGCTACAATGCTTCTGTTTAATTTTTCACAAGTCCTGAAATCTCTTGTTTAGAACCACAAACTCATGTTAACCTTTGCAATGTTAGCATCACGTTGTGTTGGATATCTGGGCTTGTGGCCTTTCATTGCTGAAGAACAAATGCACATTTTTCAAGCCTGGGTTTGCAGATAACCATCCCCATGCTTTTTGAAGAAAAGGTGAAATTTGATTCAAAACATCTGCAATTCATATGAGAGTAAGGTTGCACAACCCCTGTGCTGTTCAAGATTGATACAGAACTTCAAACTTTGGGATATGATTGGGGGAGGTCTGTAAATACGCACAAAGGTTTTAGAAAAATCTGGTCCATTGGTAGGAGGCCTAGATGGGTGGAGGTAGAAGTAAGGGTAGTTTTACAAAAAAAAACTCTTAAGAATGCCTAAGTTTTTAATTTTACATGCCTAATAAGAAGTTGTGTGTGTATCTCTTTGTGTCTGTCAGTCTGTCCTCTCTCAGGGGCTCCATGTGGCTGAGTGATCTAAGGTGCTTGCCTTTACAGATCACTGACATCTCACCTCTGTCCACATGGGTTCGAGTCTCGGCTTGGCCAGTATGGATATGCGAGAAAGCTTGCCAGTAGTTTCCAACGGGGTTGTTTGTTCTACCCGGGATTTTCCTGGGTTCTTCCTCCACCAAATACACTGGCAGCCATGTATAACCTATCATGTGCTGAAAATGGTGTTAAACCCACACAAAAAACTGACCCCACCCCCTCTTTCTCTCTCTCTCTCTCTCTCTCTCTCTCTATATATATATATATATATATATATATACACAGACACACATGAAAAGGTGACAAGTCTAATTCACATGCGAAGCTAACAATGACTCCTGGGTCTGGTCTTAACCTTAGTAACTGGTCCAAGAGCCTTAAACTTGGGGGAGAGGCCAAAACATGGAAGCACAGAGATATGTGTTTACAAACACAGAATTCTAGTAATAAATTTGTCTGTAAGCAGCAGTGATATCAATATAGAATTCTACTAATACCTTTGTCTGGTAGCAACAGTGCTATCAACACAGAATTCTAGTAGCAGCAGTGTTATCAATATCCATGTTGCTAGTTCATGTTTAATGTGAAACAAGGTCAACGGAATGGACCATGGTACACACTAGGCAACCAAATATGAATACTCAACTAAATGCACAAAGCTGCTGGATTTGTATTTAGAAATGAAAGGTATATACATGAAATAATAGTTATAAATTGATACCTATACACCACTGAGGAAAGTGCTTATCCATGGATATTACATTGTATGTACGAGTACATGATTATTTTCTCTCTATCTCTTTCTATATGTCAACAGAGAGAGAGAAAGAGTAAAACCTGACTTGAGTGACCTCTGCTGTGAGTAACCACCTGCAATTTATGACCAAACTTATAGTATATGGATCAATTTTATTGTATATATGCATCGTCATAAGCAACCACTTGCTGAACTTAACCAGTGACCAAGATTTTAGGAAAAAATGTGGTTCAATGCTGCTTTAAACCAATGCACTGCAAAACCAGATATAATCACTACTGACCTTTATTAAATCCTTTTGTAACAATGATTGATGAGGAAGGTCTGCAGGTAGAGTGCAGATTGTTCTGAATCCAGATGAGAAGAAAAAAAAACTAAAAAAGGCAAGAGTCTGGCTACTGGTTTTCTTAACCTACAGGTATCATCATATGAGCGATGCTATAACAAAACCACCCTTTTGATGCAAACTCAGCTGAAAAATTATGTCAAAAGTTGTCACTCAGACAGAAATTACTAGCAATGAGTTTACAAGTGTGCATATTCTATCAACACAAATGGAATCATTTATCACATATTCTACAGCATTGTCTATGGCACTGTAGGCAATGAACTTCGGGTGCAGACTACAGAATAAACACCAGTAAAAACTCAAATGATATTTCTGTCTGGCAATCAGATTTGAATTCTTCGGTAAAAGAGGCAAAATTGTCACATCTGTTGTCTACATTGGTTTGTCTCTTTGCAATTTATGAGGCAGGTGAAAAAATAAATGAAACAAAAACAACTTTCAATGAATAGAAAGAAGAGAAGAATAATGAAGAATACTGCATGGATTTTACAATGGTTCTAACTAGTTCATTGACCTAGACAGGGAGCATGAGTTAGGATGATGTACACATGTTTGTTCTTGTCTTAGTTAGTCTTCAGTGTGAATATATATGTATGGTAATAATACAAATTTATATTTTAAAAATTAACATTTCACTTAAAAAACATAAAAAGTCATAACCAGAGCAAAAATGAATTTATCTGAGACATAAAAAAAAATTCTCATGTGTAATGGTGATCTATTCTTGCTATGTCATTATTCTTTTTTAAATGAAGTGGTTTGAGTATTTGTAAAGAGTTAAAATCCACCATCACTATCGATGTCATAATTGTCAATATTTAATTATATTTCCACTCTTTCTTCTTCCTGTTCTGTGATGATGATAATTATTATTATTACAGTATTCTCTCACAACTGGAAGCCAAGCCACTGACCAATCTTCTAAAGATGAAGGTAAACACCAGGATAGGGACCTGGAATATCCGATCCCTATACGAAAGCGGGAAGATAACATAAGTTGCAAATGAAATGAGAAGGTACAACATCAAAGTGCTCAGCCTAAGGGAAACCTGATGGAATGGAACAGGCCAAACAAGGCTAATTACAGGAGAGAATATCGTCTACTATGGACATGAAGAAGAAGACTATAACCACATGGAAGGAGTTGCCTTTATGTTGTTGACTGATGCAGCGAAGGCCTTGATTGAGTAGAAACCTGTATCTCCAAGAATCATCACAGCAAGGCTCAACTCGAAAGGAAGGTAAAACACCATCATCAAATGCTACTCCCCTACAAATGTTGCAGAAGAAGACACGAAGGAAGAGTTTTATGGAAGGTTGCAGAGTGTTTTTAACCAGGCACCTAAAAGAGACCTCAAGTTCATAATGGATGACTTCAATGCCAAGGTGGGCCCCGACAACACAGAGAAAGAAATGACCATGGGAAAGCATGAGCTGGGAATGATAAATGAAAATGGAGAACTTTTCACTGACTTCTGTGCCTTCAATGACATGGTCATCAGAGGCACTGTTTTTCCCCACAAACCAATCTATAAAGCAACATGGGTTTCACCAGATGGGAAAGTAGAAAATCAGACTGACCGCCTGATTAATGGACACAAGTAGAGGAGAAGCCTCCTAAATGTACGTGTTAAAAGAGGAACAGTTGCAGCATCTGATCACCACCAAGTAGTGGGTTCGTTCAGAATGAAACTCAGGAGCCACAGAGACAGGTGTGTCAGGCCTCATACAAAGTTCAATGTGCAAAACCTGAAGTGCAAAGGCATCAACGAGGAATTCAGCTGCCAAACTGACAACAGATACACAGCATTCGGGAACCCATCGACGACCACTGGAACAATTTAAGAGAACCGTAGCAGAATTCTCGTAGCACAATCCTGAGCAAGAGAGAAAGAAGACACAAAGAATGGCTGACACCAGAGACCTGCTCACTCATTACCAATCATAGAACAATGAAGCAGCCGATTAAGCAAAGCCACAGATGAGCATTAGAAACAGGAACACAGAACTCAGTATGGGCCAATTAATAAACAAGTCAAGAAAAGCATTAAGAAAGACAAAAAGAAATACATAAATGACGTGACCACAGAGGCTGAGACAGTAGGAGGAAAGAAAAATATGAAGAGGCTATAAAACTTCACACACACACTTTCAGGGAAAACAAGGAACCCTTTGCAGCTAGTCAAAGACAAAATGGGACAATACTCAGAAAAGAGGAGGAACAGCAACAACAATGGACTGAACATTTCAAAGAAATCCTAAACAGGCTGCCACCAATAGAAATGCCTGACATACCACCAGCAGAGGAACTGCTCCAAGTCAACACGAACCCCCCATCCAAGACACAAATCGCAGAGGCCCTGAAAACACTCAAAAATAACAAGGCAGGAGGCCCAGAAGGCATCCAACCAGAAACTTTTAAAGCTGACATTGAACTGACAACAGAAATGATGCACCAACTGCTCCTTAAAATCTGGGAGAGTGAGCAAGTCCCTACAGAATGCAAGAAGGGATATATGGTCAAACTGCCGAAGAAATTAAACCTGGCTTGGAATTATGCTGCTCTCAGTACCCAGCAAAGTCCTCACCAAAATCATCTTGGAAAGACTGAAGAATTCTCTTGATGCAAAACTGAGAAAAGAACAGGCAGGCTTCCACAAAGACAACTGCACAGACCACATCGCTACTCTGCATATTATAATTGAACAATCCCTGGAATGACAATCACCCCTCTATGTGAACTTTGTGGACTTTGAGAGGGCCTTTGATAATGTGGACAGTGAAGTAATTTGGAAGCTGATGCACCATTATGGAATCCCATGGAAGTTCATATCTTTAATACAGCAGTTATACAACAATTCCACTTGCCAAGTGATCCACAACGGGAAACTTTCAGAATCCTTCCAAGTCCAAACTCGAGTCAGACAGGGATGCCTCCTCTCGCCAATGATTTTCTGGATGGTGACAGACTGGATAATGAAGACAATCATTGAGGACAAGCAAACTGGAATACAGTGGAACTTCACAAAACAGCCAGAAGACCTGGGGTTTGCAGATGACTTGTGCCTCCTGTCCTACAAACACCAACACATGCAGGCCAAGACCAGCTGCCTGGCAAAGAAGCAGAAAAGACTGGACTTCAAACTTCAAATACACGCCAGGAAGACAAAAATAAATGAAAATCAACAATAGGCAGCACAGCAAAATACAAATTGATGTCGCAGACCAAGAGAAAGTCAAAAAGTTCACCTATCTAGAGAGTAATATCTCGACCGATGGAGGGGCCAACCAAGACATCTGCAACAGAACAGGGAAAGCCAGACAAGCATTTCACACCCTGAAAGAGGCCTGGAGCTCATCATCCCTCTCTAAAAAGAACAAGATCTGACTGTTCAACACAAACATGAAGTCTGTCCTGCTCTACGGCTTGGAGACCTGGAGGGTGACAAGACAACCTAAAACAAACTGCAGTCCTTTGTGAACAGCTGCCTCTGCCACCTCCTCAACATTTGATGGCCAGAGAGGATCCATAACACCAACTTGTGGGAAACTACCAGCCAGCTACCTATTCAACAAGAAATCTCTAAATGGAAATGGGGGTGGATCAGGCATATGCTGAGAAAGTCGCCAAACAACATCATAAGGCAGGCCCTAGAATGGAGCTCCCAAGGCAAGAGAAAGGTTGGCCGACCAAAGACCTGGCACAGGACTGTCGAGGAAGAGATCAATGCTGCCACAACAATGTGGGCCGAACTGAAGAGAACAGCCCATAACAGGGTCCGCTGGCGAGGCATAGTCAAGGCCCTATGCTCCCACATGAGAGGAGAGGCATAACACGAGAAGATTCTCTCACTACAAAGACCCTTAGTATACCACTGCTCGTCTTATAATGCAGATAAAGTCATGAATGTATTTAATTTCTTTGAATCTTGTGTTATTAATGCTACAGTAATCATTTCATTTAATTTTAGTTTGCTAATAAGAACCAATTATAATGTAATTTTACATCATTAAATACACTTTTGTTGTGTTTTTATCATGACATTAATTTGTTGAAAAATCCCTCAGTAGAAGGCTCCCTCACTTATAATGTGGTTCACTTTCTATAGCTCCATGAACAGCATTTTAAAGAAGGAAAACTGCATTATTATTATGAAGACAAAGTGAAATTGTTGTGATGTCTGTATTTTTTAGGCAGTTTAAATTTATGGACTTTATTTTGTTCAACAAGTTTGAAGTTTAGTCAGTATCAGTCAATTTTGATAACTAAATAAAATCTCTCTCTCTCAACCTCATCAAGCTTTTAGTGATGTGTTAACTGATCTGATTCCTCCACAATCAGAGTTTCTGTCATTTTATCAAGCAATCAAGCAAATTTCATCATTATTATATGAATTATTCATGTAAAGCAAAATATATGAAAATGGATGTTATTCTGACAATGAGCCACATACAAAAACTTGTTCATAATTTTCAAACTCCAGGCTATTGTTTATTTTATTTTTTTTGTGGAGATTAATAAATTGGTCATCATTAATGTTTTTTTTATGAAAAAAAGAATACTTGAAAAAAAGTTTTGAACAATTTCCAGCTTAGTGTACTGCATGAGCACCATGCAACCTACAATTTGGCCATTTAAAAACTTATTTTTCCAGGAATAGCTTGCAGTGAATTTTAATTAACAACAGCAGCAGCACCAACAACAAATATCAATAATTACAACAATTACTACCATCGCTATTACTACACTGGTAATTACAACAATTACTACCATCGCTATTACTACACTGGTAATTACAACAATTACTACCATCGCTATTACTACACTGGTAATTACAACAATTACTACCATCGCTATTACTACACTGGTAATTACAACAATTACTACCATCGCTATTACTACACTGGTAATGACAACAATAACTACTATAGCTATAACAGTACCACAACCGAAAATCCATAACCAGAATTTTGCAGTGAAGCTCACTGTGCTTCACAAGTTATCAATCTCCTTTATAGCTAAGTCCCCACTATTTACATATCATTTATAAATAAATCCCCACTATTCCCATCTCCTTTATAACTAAGTCCCCATTATTCCCATCTCCTTTATAACTAAATCCCCACTATTCCCATCTCCTTTATAACTAAGTCCCCATTATTCCCATCTCCTCTGGTTCTGCTCTACAGGTATTATGTACTTCTGAGAGAGAGACCGGTATAAGGTGAAGATCTTTGCATTGGCAACATGCATAACAAAGAGAATGTTGGCATACCTCCATGCTACTTTCATGTACAGTGGCTGAAATTTCTTTACATGTGGTAATTATGGAAACTATACACTATCTAAAGCAGAGAGCTGATCAAAATGGCTGCTCCCATGTGCTTGAAAAATGAGCCTGAACTAGTCTAAACTACACTAACTTTAGCAGTTATTAATATATGGAAAATGAATTTTGCCAGAGTAGACAATACCAGCTTCTTAATGTGCAATAAATGAATTATAAAATATATACAAAGTTAAAAAAAAAGTTATTCCCCAAAAAAAATTGAAGTCTAAGAAGTAAAAATGACCAAGCAGGGCTAGCAGTCTTTTGAGAGGTGCACATCTTAAGTAAGGTTAAGCTGTATATTCTATAACCCAAATTACACCCATCAATCATACACCAAAATAAATGGAATTAAAAGTTATTTTAACAATACCCAATATATACAAGGTCTTTTTTAAATAACCAGGATAAAAAAATTAAACCCTATGCAAAGTACGAACTGTAAAGCAGAACATTTATAGCTAAGTCCCCACTATTTCCATCTCCTTTATAACTAAATCACCACTATTCCCATCTCATTTATAAGTAAGTCCCACTATTCCCATCTCCTCGATAACCAAGTCCCCACTATTCCCATCTCCTTTCTACCTTAAGTCCCCACTATTCCCATCTCATTTATAACTAAATCCCCACTATTCCCATCGCTTTTATAACTAAGTTCCCACAATTCCCATCTCCTTTAGCCCTGCCTTCTCAGGTGAATTGAAAATCTATAATAACTGTACTTATCTGAAAACATATATAATTATCATCCTAGTATGCTTCAATTTTCCATCTTTAATGGTGTAAAGACACACACACACACACACACTTAACATACTCCATTAAGAACATTAATAAGTAACTGGTACAAAAGGAAATTTAGGTAACCACACACACTGTTACATCAGCTAAATAAACTGTTTGGAGGGATTTTCATTTCTTTTGGAGTCAGGATACCTGGAATACATTTTATTTTCCAACAGCCTTTTCTTTTTACTGGCGGCTAAAACACGGTATTGGTGCTGAGAGTAGTCTCACTCACTTAAAAAATTGAAATGTTTGATAGAACATTTCAATGAAGCTCATTATATACCCTAGGGTGTCCCCTAGTCAGATCAAGTTAGATTTAGCTTGAACATGCATGCGATTTTGTTTAACCATTATTTCAATTCATTGGTATAACAACAGTTACAGACACTACACTTGATGTATAACATGCAAGAAAAACAGCATGAAAACTTTAAAACTTTATTTTTTTTCACAGTAACATCAGTAACAGGATATCAACATTTAAAGTAAACAACATAACTGGAAGTGGTAAACAACTTAATAACAAAATCAAAACATCTATGACAAAGGTATCACTAAGAAAAAAAACCTAACCATGAAACTTTTGCATAACAAACATAAAAGACATAGAATAATCTTATTTAGGCATTTATCTAACACCAAGAAGAATATTTAAACAAACAAAATCATTAATACTGGCCAAAAGTATTGCAAACTTCCATAAGAGTCAGAAGTACATTGTCCATAAAATTGGTTACAGACACTACAAAACTATAGCATTTCAATACAGCTGCAGAACCATACATATCTCCATAAAATTCACTTCAAAAATAATTCAACATGAACACATTGACTAGAATTATTCATTAAATGAATGTTGATTAGTTAATAAAATGATAAAACCACATTGTAACAGGTATATGTCCAATACTTGTGTTAAAATTATGAACTGGTAAATAGCACTTGAAAGTTTAATACTAAATAGTGTTTGTAAGAGTAAAATATTGAAGTATAATGAATGTTCAATAAATCATAGTCACTAAAGTATTGTTCAACCCAAGGTGCTGACTCAAACACAGACCCATATGTGATTGATCTAAGGTTACAGACACTACACATTAAACCTTGACTTTATATTGTCATTTCAAATAGAAGTGCTTATGATTTTTTTCCAGATTTGACTTGAGCTTAGACAATTCAGCTGCATTAAACTTGAAATGACCCCTTTCATTGACTATTTGTGGAGCTTTTACCCTGTACAAGATAGCATCTAGAGCCTCTTGTGAATAATCATCTTTTTCAGGCCAAACATACATGTTGCCAGACTTTCTCATGTATTTAAGTCTAACTTCGTTATGAAGAATGTCTATTACTTCTGCTAAGTATACATCTAGAGGTCCCTTCTTTGGCTTAAGTCCTACAGCAACAAATTCTCCAGGGTGGTATTTCTCTATTGGTTTCTCTGTGTTGGTTGGTGCTTTTTTGTCAACTTTGATCTTCTTTGTCACAATGTTTTGTCTTTCTGTTGACTTCCGTTTCTTATTAGGCTTTTCGCTTGTTGCTGAGTTATGATCTTTCTGGTTACTTCCTTGTTTTCTTTTCTTGTCATTATTTTCTATTGTTGATGGATTCTTGTCTTTAAGTTGTTTTCCTTTCTGACTTAAATTATCTTTATTGAGTACTAACTTTCTCATTTCCCAGGCATTAACATTTTCGCTGAAGTTGCATCTCCCGTCAACCTTCATGCATTGCTCACAATAACAGCTCAGATTTCTTATGCTCAGTTCATAATCATTGCTTCCTGACTTTACAGCATGTAATTTTCTTGTACCTTGCAGTGTTTGCACATCAGTTTCTTCTCTATTTCTCTCAACATCTTTAACAAGGATGAACTCCCTTCTCGAAACTGTTTTAGCTTCATTATCTGTATTTTCCATTTTCAGTTTCTCTGTACAGAAATGATATACATCTTCTGCACAACCTATCACCTTTCTATTGCTGATTACAGCTCTGTAGCAAGCATTCTTGACTGTCGCACCGAGACCATCGCAAACACTCTTTCCATGTGATGTTTCGAAATAATTTCGTGTTACAGATGGCTTTTTCCTCAGACTTATGTCAGCAAAGGCTTTCTTCCCCTTATACTGGGCAGCACAGCCATCTGTCCACTCATGGATCTCCTCTACTTTCACACCTTTCTTCTTCAGAATTTCTATAGCTTTGTTCTCAAAAGTGATAGCTAAGTCTGCATCATGTTTGGTTTCTTCACTGATGCCAATAATGGCATGCTTTATCTTGAATTCTTTTTCTCCCTGTTTTTCTGTATAGTAACACATGATTGGATGTATTGTAACTTGGTTCCTGTCGAAGAATCCAGATTGTACTTCACTTTGAAAAACACACCCATAGTTCTCACTAAAGTCCATGACCATAGCAATAGAACCCTCACCAATTCTATCAACACAAATTCCCATCTGTTGCTGTTGCCATTTGGCCCTGAAAACGTGCTCTGGATACTCTTGCATGTCAGTTTCTAAGCATGTAATTAATGTTTTTATGTCTGTTTCTTTAGGCACACAGGAGACGCAACGCTTTACTTTATCATCTTTTGCTATTTCTATACTTTCCCATTGATGCCATGATATCTGCCTGTCACTATACTTTTCAACAAATGGTTTAAGGTAACTCTGCAAACATTTCACACCGCATTGTTTGCATTCTCTTCTTAAACATTTAATAGCTGGATTGGTGTCGTATTTACAAAAAGTAGCATCACTTAAGCTTTTCTTATCTACTGAAATTTCATCCAAATCTCCATTTTCTTTCACTGCTTTTTTTACATTTGTTAGTGCCTCACTTTTTACGGCCACGTTACAGCACTTTTGGCATAAGCATGATCTTCTGCTTGTTTCAGACACCTTTTTAACATTCACTGGTTTCAATTTAGAAAATGAAGTTAATCCTATTTTGTGACTATGGTTCCTTAACTTGTAGTCTTTGTAGGCTTCTTCTAATGTCATAGTCATCACATGTTTTTGAAGTATTTCTTTTTGACCACCTTTTCTTACTTTCACAGTTTCACGTTTATTAGGCACTTCCCTACTGATTTCTGGACTTAGAAAAAAATCTTTCACAGATTTCTTTAATGGAGAGTTAAGTGCATCCCTTCTTCTTTTTCTTTGTTTCGTCTCCCACCATGTAGAACTAGGTTTTTGCCCTTTCACTGATACTTTGAAATACTTTTTTAGTCTGTGTCTTTTATATTTCTTCAGTAATGCGTCACAAATGATGTTGTATGCATGTTTCTTTGCACCCCCTTTCCTTGTTTTCACTTCTGAAATGCTCTCTGACACAGATTGTATAACAGTATCTGTCAATTCAAGTTTTTTTCTGCAATCCGGTGTCATTATCATTATATTCCTATTTAGAAACTTTGATGTTGATGGAGATTCAATTAATTTACTTATGATGACTGCTTTTCTCTTTGGGGTATTTGGTAATACTTCCTTTACCTTTTTTAATTGTCTGTACAGAGTTGCTTTAGGTAACACTTTATTCATTGGTGAATCTCTGGCTGACCCAGTATTTCCTATTTCACAATCAGTCTGAATACACTCTTGCTGTATAGTTTCATTCAGTTTGATACGCATTCTCCATGCTTGGGTTCTTTTCACAGCTTCTTTCTTCTTTCTACTTAATTCAGCAGTTTTCGGACTTCTTAAATCAACACTCTTATTAACCGATATTGCCAGGGCTGCTTTTTCTTTCTTTTTCTGGCGATACCTTTTCATTTCTTCACGTTTTTTCCTTCTTAATTCTTGTTGAAGATTTGAATCGGAAAGTGATTGCTGTTTTTTTAGTAGTCTTGCATCTTTTCTTCTTTCTCTATCAACCCTTTTTAGCTCCTCATGTTTCGCCTTATTTTCCCTCTGTTTTTTTTCTCCAGGCTTGTACCTTTAGCCTCGTCTTCTCCCTTCTAGCTTTAATCTTCTGTTCATCTTCTTCTGGCTTATCTTTGCTTCCTAAAAGCAAACAACTTCATTCTCATTTTTGTTCCTCTATGTATACGGATGAAATTTAGACTTTACAAAACATACTTGTAATGAGTACGCAATATGCTTTCATACATAAGCAAACTGGAATAACCTGTAGATTCTTAAAGAAAAGTATCTGATTGAAAAAGAAATAGCATAAAACCTGATGATTATTCAATGTTCTAGCATTTACAATGATTGCACACTTTCCTTAATAATGTAAACAACAGTCGGGTCAATTCACATGTCTAGTAGTGTCTGTAACCATTTGACAATATCAGCCATGTATCCAATACTAAGTCTGAGCTCATTGAATTCTCATAATATTTCTGTTTGAATTTACTAGTCTAATGATATGGAATGCAAAAATACTCAGTTTCAATTGCATATTGTAAGAAATCACTGAAAATGTTGCCTGTTATCAGAAATCTAGATGAAAGAAACTATAAATATACCAAAATATTACAAATTGCAGACAGACAATATGTCAAAATTTAGCCTTACACATCAATACTGTAATAGGAAACATAATTTGGCTTCATTTTTTAAAAAAAAAACAGGGATAAAGTCATAGACAGTATAAAAAGGGGATATTGGTTACAGACACTACAATTTAAGAGTGTGGTTTACCATTCAATACAAACTTACCAGAGTTGTTCCCAGAGGTTTGCTTTTGTCGTCTTCCCATGTCTTAGGGATGTACCATGGTAAAGAACAGAAAAAGTAATTAGGCAGCTTCTTCTAGGATAAGAAATTCAGGTTACATTGTCTTGTAGTAAATTACTCAAACAGACAGTGCTGCAAGAATGATGCAATATTCAATCAAGAGAGTTATTGCATCACTTTTTTGCTCTTGGCTGCAGAGGTAAATAGATGATGCAACATTACATCACATAAGATGGAACTTTCTATTGAGAAAAACAATGTTTTAATGACAAGTAGAACAATACTTTTATCTTTCATTTTTATACCTGTTTGTGTAGTGTCTGTAACTTTTTTTATTGAGTTGCTGTTTTTTAATGGTACAATACAGCACCACCAATTTTGGCCAACTTGGACATCACATGGATACACATGAGCCTTTGTAGGATTTATACTTTTCCATAATGAAACAACAAAATTATTGCCATATAAACTTGTAAAGGTTACAGACACTACAAAATTTAGAACTGGAAAGTTTGACAAAGAACAAGCTCTCAATCGAATATCTTGGCTAGCCATGTGATTTAAATGGTTTTACTACTTATTATAATATAAAGTCGAGTTCTAGATGTCAATAAAAGTTATAATGAATGTTATTTTGTACAAAATGTTGGCATATAACAACAGATTAGTGTTTGAATTTCAGTGTTGAAACAAAACTTCTACTGACGGTATTTTGCTTATAAAATCCATAATATTTTACCGATTTCTTTAATTCAAGAAGCAATATTTGCAGGATAGAATTCCGCATAAAACCAGACCAATAAATGCATAATTTCAGTATGATATTTAGAGAATTCTCTATTTTATATTCAAGCTTTTTTCGAGTGAGACTACATAACGCTCAAAAATGGCCATTTTTAGAGCTTGTTTCCATGCATATCTCAACAATGGGTTACACTAACCTCTTGAAATTTTCAGGAAAGTAAGAGAGGTATATGCCAGGCTTACCAATCTTTAAAATTGGTTCATATCTTGTTTAATTTTTCTATTTCATGCATATAACATGAAAATTCCTTTATCAGCACCAATACCGTGTTTTAGCCGTATACAAATGCAACATGTTTAAACAGACGGATATTAAAGGATTGAAAGAAATAAATCTGGTCATCTAACCTGGTATGTTTGTTACCTGAAAGGAATATTAAGTTGGATGACTGTACTCAAGTCCTTCATTCTTTACCAATTACATGTAAATGGATAATATATCATAATTGGTGGCAATATTAAAACTAGTCCGCTTAATCTTTTATCACTGCCTCTCACCTTGGCATCAAAGGAAAACCTGGACACTGGTATGTTTTCTGGCCCACCATGAACATCAAAGTGCTTGCAGCCAGCGTTAGCACGGATATAGCGAGGGTCATCTCCCTGGAGACCCTGGACAAAGTTGGTGGCATAAACTCCAGTCAGATAGGGGTCCTCTCCAAATGTTTCCTACAAAACAATGACCATAAAAATTCAGTGCTACATGTACTTCTTTGCTTGTGCTATACCCCAAGCAAATGACATGTTCAAATTAAAAATTGTGTGTAACATGACAGCTTGATTCCAATATACATAAAAGTAAGTTAAATCATGACACATCTGAGCTGCATTCAGTAATGATAGTCTTATGCACTATTAGCACACAAGATAATCTGGCTTTACTGAATGACCTTGTCCTCTTGCAGGAATTTTCAACATGGTGGATAAATGCTTGCATCAAGTTGGCATAGTAGTGAATTCTTCCAATTTTAAAACCATGCCCTTTACAGATTAACAAATAAATATTACTTTCCTTTAGAAAATATGAGCTGTGGTGGCTTAGTATTTGGTGTGCCAGACTTGCAACCAAAAGGGTGTGGGTTCGAACCCTACCATCAGATCAACCCAGGACAGCTACCAATACATGTCCTTGGGCAAGGCCCTTAACTCTAATTGCCTCTGTACTAAATAACCTACTTATGTTGCTGTGCCATACAATGGCAAACCAAACCTTTAGAAAATATATATTGAATCAAAACTGTTGGGTCAATAAGTCTAAATACATGTCAAGCAAAAAAATACCCAATTTAAATTAATCACATATCTAGGATCTACTAGCCTCTGTTTACATGTCTCTGTTGAAAAGGTCTTCTGTCAGTTAAACAAAATTTGCCGGCATTTCTTGTAGGGAACTACCTCTCTTGATTGTTAGCTTTTGTCACCTAGTGCCACTTTAACATCCATCATCTAGTGCCACTTTAACAGCCATCATCTAGTGCCACTTTAACAGCCATCATCTAGTGCCACTTTAACAGCCATCATCTAGTGCCATTTTAACAGCCATCATCTAGTGCCACTTTAACAGCCATCATCTAGTGCCACTTTCACAGCCCATACAGCAGGATTGTTAGCTTTTGTCACCTAGTGCTACTTTAACAGCCCACACAGCAGGATTCTTAGCTTTTGTCACCTAGTGCCACTTTAACAGTCCACACAGCAGGATTCTTAGCTTTTGTCACCTAGTGCCACTTTAACAGCCCACACAGCAGGATTCTTAGCTTTTGTCACCTAGTGCCACTTTAACAGTCCACACAGCAGGATTCTTAGCTTTTGTCACCTAGTACCACTTTAACAGACCATACAGCAGGATTGTTAGCTTTTGTCACCTAGTGTTACTTTAACAGCCCACACAGCAGGATTCTTAGCTTTTGTCACCTAGTGCCACTTTAAGTCCACACAGCAGGATTCTTAGCTTTTGTCACTTAGTACCACTTTAACAGACCATACAGCAGGATTCTTAGCTTTTGTCACCTAGTGCCACTTTAACAGCCCACACAGCAGGATTCTTAGCTTTTGTCACCAAGTGCCACTTTAACAGCCCACACAGCAGGATTCTTAGCTTTTGTCACCTAGTGCCACTTTAACAGACCATACAGCAGTATTGTTAGCTTTTGTCATCTAGTGCCACTTTAACAGACCACACAGCAGGATTCTTAGCTTTTGTCATCTAGTACCACTTTAACAGCCCATACAGCAGGATTGTTAGCTTGGTACCAATACTTGTGTCCAACACAATAATACATCATAATAACTATAAATACATTGAAGATTAGACATAGAATTTTCATAGGATGCAATGTTTATCATCAGTCTAGTTATACATATGAGAGAGAGCAGCTAATTTAAAAAAAAGACAAAAATGACAAATAGATACCAGTGAAGTTCTTGGCTTTCAAAAGATTAGGAAATTATAAAAGCAACCAAATATATTCTCCTAAATAATATATCTCAGCAACTAGAAAGTGACATTAAGACTTTCTAATTACAAGTATATACCACATTTTACACTAACAATTAGCATGTGCAATTTAATTTACAGCATAATCCTTTTTTTATTGTGAGACTACCAGTTACCATCTTTATATGTGACAAGTCTGGCTGAGAGACTATAAGTGACCACTCTAATGCATTACCTGTACAATCAACCCCTCTGCTGATGGTATAGATCCCAAACAATGCAGACATTGGCACAAATATGGAACAAGTGTTCGATGAAAAGCTCATTATATGTCCACCTCATGTTTAATAGTCCTCTATGTATGCACTAGTTGGGCATGGTTAACTCTGGAGATTATTGACAAAGGGTCAAGGTATGGGTCTTGAACTAAACTTAGTATGCAGAAACCAATTATTTTCTTATTAGACCCCCAGAATCTGAAGGTTCCTATATTACCCTAAGTGCAAGCCATACACAAAGCTTGGTCAAGGAACTTACTCTATAACAAAAATTAATCTGCAAAACCCTTTTTTCTCTGAGCCACAATGACCCTGACCTTAGCCATTTTGCCCCTGAAATCAATAAGCCTCTTCCATACCTTAAGAGCAAGCCCTCCACAAACTTTGGTCAAGGTATAAAGTTTAAAACTAAAATTATTATGCAAAGACCATTGTTCTTCTTTCAGTCACAGTAACCTTGACCTTTTGAAAGTAAAATCAACAGGCTTCTTTCCTACCCAACGTGTAAGTCATCCACAAACTCTGGTGATGATACACATAGTCAAGAACTGAAATTTGTGTGCAGAAACCATTTTTCTCCTGTCAGTCACAGTGACTTTGACCTTTGAGCATTTGACTCCAAAACCAGTAGGCGTCTTCCTTAGCCCATGTGCAAGCCATCCACAAAGTTTGGTCCAGGTCTGTGATGTAGAACTAATGTTATTGTTCAGAAACAACTTGTCTTCCTTTAGTCACAGTGACCTTGACCACTGACTTTATGAATCCAAAACCGATAAGCTTCTTCCTTATGCAAAGTGCAATCCCAGGTCTGTGACATAAAACTAATGTTACTGTGAGGAAACCATTTTTCTTTTCTGAGTCACATTTACCTTGACTGTTCAGCTTTTGATACCCAAATCAATAGGATTTTTCCTTATTCCAAGTGCAAGCCATCCACAAAGGTTGGTCCAGTTCTGCAATGTACAACTAATGTTACTGTGTGGAAACCATTTTTCTTCTTTCAGTCACAGTGATCTTGACCTTTGATCTTTTGATTCGATATCGATAGGATTCTTCCTTACCCAATGTGCAAGCCATCCACAAAGTTTGGTAACTGTAGATGGCTGAGTACTCGACCTACTGTGCAGAAACAAAATAGGGTATAGACGGATGGAAGGCCAACTTAAGAACATTATATGTTCCACCTTATGGAAGGCATATCAAACTTAGTCGGCAGTAAAAATTACTGTCAGTTGAACTACCATAAATGCAGACATGATAAATGCTTTATTAATATTAACAATCATTAGAAGAAAATGAAGGTAAAGACCCTTTATTAGTGAATTTGAGACAAGGCAATATATAGGGAGATGGTTTAGCAAACTCCATATGGTGAATATCAATTGTTGGCTTGAGGTTGAAGCAGATGATGACTGCTGACAGTTCTGTAACACAGATCAAGATGTACCCCCCCCCCAAAAAAAATGATACTTTTTTATCAGTTACCCATTAATTTACCTTAATTAGTCTTCACTTTTTGTCACTTTCTACCATTAATTCACCACTCAATTGATTTCTGTTCACCATGTATATGGTGACCAAAGTTTTAGGGGTTGGCAACCTAAAATTTGAAATAGCCACTAAAAAAAATTTCAAGTAGGTTACCCTATTGCCTGTAAAGTTTGTACATGTAGGTACTTGTAGCGTTGTATATCTTACCTGACTTCGACCCCATAGAGGGTGCCGCATGATGTTAATTACTGGGCTCAAACAGCTCAGTCCACTGTGGTCACCATAATAACCATATTTAGTGTAGTTCAGATTCTTGGCTCTAACTTCTATCCCAACTGCTTCAGAGATATTTTTCATTAGTGATGGACTGAAAGGAAAGATTATGAAGTAAGTTCATGGATTTTTCCCTACAATCAAGCATCATAAATATTTCACTTTCTGACCTCTAAAACAATAGTAATAGTATGTTACAAAGTGAACATATCTTTAAACATAAACTACTTTAAAATAACTCAATAATGCACACAAAATTTAAAACTAATTATAATGAAACCTTTCTTAGCAGTCATCTCCATATAGAGGAAAACTGTTCATAGTAAGGACAACATTTATAACCATTTAAAAAAATGTCATTTAAACTCTGAGCCTCTCCACAAGGGGGTGACAATTCCAATTTTGACCTACTAACCTGGCAAAGATGATAACCTGGCAAACACGAGAATACACAAAATCATATGTCCAGTGTTTCCACATTTAAAATTGTGTTCTTTTTCTATGTACAAATTGGACTACTTACATGAAATTTCACTTGCCAAACAATGATTTTTAGTTGTCCAGGCCAGTTGGATTAAGGAACTATCATCCTCTGTCTCCATAAAGAACACCTTCATGAAAGGGACAAACTTTTGCAGTCCCTTTTATGTTCTTTTAAGATTGGTTATCAATGTGCATTTTGAAAAAAGGCAGGGATTATGTTCTCCTGCCCATCTGTACTTCCATCCATCACTATGTACATAAGTAAAAAAATGAATCTATTCCTACATAGTCAGAGATACTGTACATACTTCAAACTCTGGGATATGATGGGGGGGGGCTGCTGGCAGTTATCATCATAGAGGCCAAGACTATAACATATGTAATATGTTTTGGATTACACCTTTGGGTCTTGTTGCCCCTGGGTAACAACTTGGAAACTGTTGAAAATCCATACCCTTTAAACACATGTAGGTTAGAAGGACATGAGAATACAAAATCATAAATCCAGTACAGAGCCTAGGTCATGACTCTGGGGTAGGGGATTGCCCCGTGTTGCAACATGGAAACTGTTGAGATCATCACCCTATAACCATGCATATGCTAGAAGGACAGGAGCAGATGAAATAAGACATATTCAGTATACACCCTGAGTGATGCCCTAAGGGCATGGGACTTGCCACTGGGACATAACTTGGAAACTGTTGAGATCAACACCCTATATAGCTTTGAAGGACATGGGACAAAATTAGACATATATCCAATATAGATCCTGGGTCAAGCCACTGGGTAGGAGACTTGCTCTGGGTTATAACTTGAAAAGGGTAGGAGACTTGCCCTGGGTCATAACTTGAAAACTGTTAAGTTCCCCACCCTGTAAACATATATACACTGACTTGGCATAAGGAGATAAATATATGCTTCTAATGGTTCCCACACGTTTTGAAACAAATAATTCCATGTCTTTTCCTCGATGAAATTAATTGTTTCCACATTCTCTTATGGCCCTAGGTGAACAGACTCTACATTATTCTTAAGGTTCAGATTTTTGTCTTCCTCTCATTAGATTGAAACAGTTCAGTCATTTTAAGTATCATAAAGAAAGTTTCAGCTACGTGAAAATTATGGTAAGTTTGACATTGGAACAAAAGTGGCGCCTAGACACTAAAATCTTGAAACAAGGAAAAAAACAAAGATTTGTGTTTGTAAAAACACTGCAGACCAAGTAAGTCTAAAGAAAACATTAAAAATGTAGAAAAGTTGCTATAATTTGCTATTATAACACCTTGAAATTTCTGAGATAGTACTGTTTTTATTTTCAGAGTAAGGTGTACAAGGAACCTTACACAAAAAGGTTAACCATTAAATTCATAAAATGGTCTGAAGCTCTCCCTGTGCCCTTGCCAGAAATTTCCTGCTTATGCAGTACAATTTTGTCACTAAGATTACATGTGTTTTTGCTGCTGTTGTTTGCTCAGTGTTAGGAGAGAATCATGGGGACTCATATTGTTGCTTAGAATTTCCCTTTATATAATATATATTCTATTATATATAGTATATATATATATATATATATTATTTATAGGCAAATTTTAAGCAATGATATGAACCGCCTGTGAAGAGAATCAATCAGACATATGTCTTAGAGATCATTTGTGTAGTTTCCAAAATATATGTGATTTAGTTCCTTGGACAAGGTGCCAAATGAGAGATGCATGCATAACTTTATACATCAACTCACTTAAGCATTCTGCAAGTTTGGAAGATTCTGGTAATTTAGCTCAACACGCTAAATTTGTGATCAGTTAAATTACGATTTTTAATGTATTTTTTTTCCCTGCAAATTGTCTATCTAAAGTGGTTTCTGAGCATTCCGAACTTTTCCCCAACTTTGACCAATTTTTGCAAAACTAAAGGGCTGGTCTGTGATTCACTTTGAATCATCTGTCAATAAATAAAAAAAGAAAGGACAGATCCTGATCTACAAGAGCGTTAAGTATCAGCTGTTCATTGTAGCTATAACTGGGAAATATGGAATTAAAACACTGCTTTGTCAAATACTAGTCCAAGGGATACAGTAATTGACTGACAGTCACACAGTGGAGTAGGGCAGATACAAATATTGCTACTGCATTGTGTTTGTTTAATACTCGCATTAAGGAATATCGGCAATTGAGTGACAGTCACACAGTGGAGCAGGGTTGCTTAAAATATTGCTATTGAGCGGTGTTTGTTTAATATTCGTCTAGAGAGATATCAGCAATTGAACACAGGAATTAAATAGAAATCTCAGTGATGATAGGCTGGGAAAGATTTGAAACTTTTGTTGCCAACATATTTACCTTGGTTTGATTTCTGTGTCAATAGTAGGTATGCACAACAAGAGCATATCTTGTTACATTTTTGTCAAATCTACGCAATTTACAGAATATTTTGCATAAGTGGGATCTCTGAGATTTGTATCAAACTATGATTAAAGACAAATCAAGTTAAATCTACAGTATATTATGAACTGCATTAAACCCAGACATCTTGCAACAGGATTGGATAAGAAATTCAATATACTGAAACATTTATTGACAACTTAATTACCTAAATCTTTAAAAAAAAAAGCTTGAAGATGATCTCCCCCTCTCACTGTTTGTTCAGATTCATCAACTACATGCATCAGGAACTTAGGAAAATCTCATTTCCACAGTGAAAATTAATACATCGACGATTTTGTCCATAATGGACTGGATATAGTAGCCATCATGGATGTCCATGTTGTGGCTCATAGTGGACGGATTAGTTTATATTGCTCCATTTGGGGAGTCACAGCAATATAATTATGTAACAGTGGACATCCACTACATCAAGTGGAACTTATTTGTTGGCTACATTACAGCAGACAGTATGCTCTTTTTAAATTATACACAATGCCATTTAATATTCAAAGACTTGTCCACTAAAAAGCATTGACATCAGTGTATTGCGAGAGATGAAAGATACATTTCTGAGCAAAGAATTCCATTAGAATATTTAGATGCTTCACCAAATATAACAAGTTTAATGATACAGTGGTTTAAATAACCATGGCATAGAGAGAGAGATATTCTGCTTTTAAAGAAAACAAAAAGAAATAGAAATCACATTTAAATATTGGCAGGTTGATACGAGTAGGAAGAAGACATTAAAGCAATATGTAACATGATTGCAAGGACTATTTATTTAGTTATTAAAATAAAGAACACAAGAAATATTGTGATTCTTTTTCACACATCTAGTCACTTTCAAATTATTTGCTTAACATGTTCCAACACAATGAAATATACATACTGGTAACCAAGATACAACCTCTAGTCCAGCCTCTGTGTATAGCACTTCTGTACCAAATAAACATGTACATGCAACACATTTTCCCAAGAAATGAGGAGCAAGACAGACACGTGTTTACATTTACCACAGTCCTACAGCTTTTACACTAACTCTACTGAGCACACACTTCTGTATTTTTTTGCCAATACCTCCAAATAAAAATACATATGATTACTGGTTCTTCATTTGACAAGTTTAATATTATCAAATTTAAGGGTGAAAGTGATAAAAAGCATAATCATTTAAATATTTTAGGTAGGAGTTAAACTTGTGTACCGAGTTTAGGTTGATACAGATATAGCTTCATTTGGTACAATACATTCTTTCAGTCCACACGACACATGCTGCTAAACTGTTCCCAAATCTCAAGCAAATATTGTTTTATTGTCAGTTAAGTTACTACATTTTGACCCTATTCTTTATAAGAAGTTGGCATAAATACAAATAAAACATTTTGTCACCAAAGAACATGTACAAAATGCATATTTAACTGGATTTACCAATTAAGCCAACAATGTGAAAGTAAATTTTCAGTAAATTATGTTTCCCCGATAATAATTACCTGATCGCATTACATTAGGGATAACTTTCTCTGCTACCTCCAAATCCAGTCCTCCCAGAAAGATGAAAAACGTCTTTATGTCTATATATTATAAAGGAAAGCAACTCTTACAGGTTAACTCCATTTCCTACCTACTAGGTAGTTACCGTTATACACAGATGTAACCAGTTTTTTACTTGAGCGAAACCTTAAAGGATGCTCGCATTGCAGAGAAGAGTCGGATGGATTATTTGTAATGTGATCAGGTAAGTATTATCGGAGAAACATAATTTACTATAAAATCTGCTTTCTCTGTCAAATACATTACCTGATCACATTACATTAGGAGAATAGGTAATAGGAGGAGGAAATGCTGAGCATCCTACCTCTACCTGTGTCACTCAGTAGAAGCATGATTGCTCTACAATAAGGATGAACTTCTCCTAACGTTAGTTTAGTACAACAAGACACAGTTTGTTTATACACGTGCACAGGAGATCCCCGTGGGATTCTGCACTTGATTATTGTCTCACCATCAAAAGTTTCCCAGGCAAATCCAGCCAAAGTGGCAAATTCATTGCTAGGTCAATGTTGTGCTTTCATGAATGGGGAGTGGTCACTGTCTGTGCAACTACCACTAACCCAATGAGATTCAGTTCTCTCCTTAGTGAGGCTATGTCACACAAATGGAAGCTAGAGATGGTAAACTGGGCGTGCCAGTCAGCTGACTCTGCTATGTCCCGAATTGAGACATTACGTTCAAGGCCAGGCTCATGGAAGTCACTCATATTTCGTGAGGTGAAATCTTCATTAGTGTACTTGATCCTGAGAGAGTTCAGAGTACACCAATTTAATAACTCCCTTTAGCCAAGCGGCCAGCACTTGTGGGGTTGTGTCTTGCATTCCTGCCTTCAGCAGTAGGAATAGTCTTTTACAGTTGATGTAGATAACATCTGTGCATCTCAGGTAACATCTGAAGGTATGTACAGGATCCTGCAGCTTTGCTCCTCTCGACAGATTGATCAAGGAGAGGATGCAAATAGTTATTGTTGGTTGACTACTGATGGCAACCTGTTCTTAGGAAGGTAACCAGGTTGTGTCATTAGAAGGACTGAGCCATCAGAATGGAACTGCATGTAGTTCGGATCTATTGATATCGTATGCAGCTCACTCACTCTACATGTTTAAGTTAGCATTATCATAAATTGCAAGTCATATATGCTAGTTGCTTCAGTGAGGGGGGAAGATGGTGGCTCAAACTTAGACAAGTTTGGCCATGTCAAAACCCAGGAGAGATTCCATTTGGGAATAAGTGAGTGAGCGTGGTCTGGATATGTCAAAATTGGACCGCAAGTCGGAGATTACCTTGTTGCAACCAACACTGTCTCTTCCATGAAGTCTGAACTTGTCTGAGATCATGGAACAGTATCCCTTGATTGTGATAGGGGCTAACTTCTCGTCTTCAAAGAGAGAGAGAAAGAAGTTTGCCATCAGAGAATGGGTTCTGAGAGTGGTGCATACATGTGATTCTACCGGTGGTAGGCCAAAAATATCGTTTTACATGCCGTCTACCGCACATACCGTTTAGCAGTTAAAATCAACCGCTTTTGAAAATTATAAGAATTTTTAATTTTTTAAAATAAAAATACCTAAACACGGTATTTTTATGAGTTCTGTCAACACATTAGATAAACCAGCCAGAACCAGTCTTCCTGGGACCGGAAATGTTCCACCAGTACAATGACCAGTGCGATGATGCATTGCAGAGTAATAGGATTGGAATTATTAAAGAACAGCCGACATGTGTACACAGCAAGCTGCTGATTACCTTATTGTTGGAATTTGAGGAGTTTAAGCCAAATGTGTGATGTTTTCTGAGGTGTTATAAGTAATATAGAGATCAAAGGTGGTCCATGATGTCTTCTGAGCCTTTGATAAAAATAGGCCAACCCTTGGCGGAGGGGAGATAAAATGATGAAACCGAGCATAAACAATTATTTCGGCAGACACACTAGAGTAAGTATTTTGATTTTTGTCCTGTTTAATTGTTATTGTATTGTTCCAGATGTTTTATGAGAATAGCTCTTACATTTTTTGTTCAATTCTAAACGTGTGCTTTCTCTCAATGCTAAGAAACCACCGGCTAAGAAATATTACAAGTTCAACAGTGCTTGGATATCAGAGTTTAAGTGTGTGTAGGTGAGCAGCAAAGGTCCAGAGTTTGCATTTTTTTGTTTCAAAGGTATGCATCTTTTGTATTTCATAAACTATTTGAACTTTTCATGCACATAAATTTAGTTCAAACCCTAGATAAAATATATCAGTTCAAAATATATTACAAGATAATTAATTTTAAAGTTTGGATAAATTATTCATAAAAGCATAAATACATCATGTATTTTTTAAATTTTTTTATTTCAAGTCTAAATCAATGTTTATTTTTTTTTATTTACAGTGGTGAAACTTGCCAACAGATTTTTTGGGATCTGAGCCATGTAGAAAAGAAGCTCTTGAGGATGAGGCTCAGGAATAGATCTTAAGTCCAAGTCAGGAACTTCCTCCTCAGGATGAACATAGCTTGGATGAGAATTGGAGAGTAGTCAGCAACCTTTCAAACCCAGCAACAGGAAAACTGAAGTTAGAACTCCTTTGCAGGCTGAGCATGGTTGTCTTGTTATTACAACATTCTAATGCTGATAAAAAGAGGACATTCTCCATTCTTCGCAAAATACAAAGAGATTCAAGGGAAATCTGGACCAGAGAACAACTGAAAGCCTGTTAAGTGTGAAGCTTAATAATCAAAATGAATGTCATCAGTGGTCACTAGACAGTGATCTTGTGAAGGAACCTAAAATGCTACTGGATTTTGTAAAAGAAAAATCTTGGCAGTGAACTATCAGATAAAGAACTCTTCCTTTTGTATTATTCAACCGTATATTGACTCATAATAAGTAATTATTATTGTAACGTTTTCCATCAGAATCAAAATCTGATTCATGTTCCAACTTGTTATTTTATTATAGTATGAAGAGAATACATATTATGGCACAAGAAAGCACTTGTTTTGTTTTCCATCCCCTTGAAACATAAAATTTATGCCAATAAAAAATCTACTGGTTTTGAGGCCAATTTACTGATCAAAATTTGTAAATCTGCTGGTTTGAAATCCTAGTTCTGTCACATGTATGGTGGTGTGACAACATTGATGTTATACCAGTCATTGACAATACACATTTTCCCCTTGTATGTCCTCAAAGAGGAGGATCTTCAGCTATTGCAATCCTCTCAACAACTGAAGCTCCAAAATGGAATAGTGACGATCTCGACTACTTGAGCAGAGTGGAGGTCACTATGACTTGTCTGGGTACATCTGTCGCTAAATTGAGCAGATCATATATCTAGGATGTTTCATCTTAGTGGGGCAATCAGACCTATTGCAGTCTGTGCCCCTCATTTCTTAATTATCTTCATAATCAAAACTGATGGAGGGAAGGTGTATGCCCACATTAACTCCCAGATGATTAAAAGAGCATGTATGGCCCATGCTTCTGGGTTGGGAAAAATGAAAAAACAAAGTAATGTCAAGCATTGGATGGCCCCAAAGGGCACAGACCCGATGAAACGTTCCTGGAGGTACAACTCTGTATGAAGCAGTTGTCCTCCCTTGATGAGTCAGCCAGGAATGTGTTGGACTTTAATATTACCTAATATTGGGAGTACCCATAAAGGTATTCCCCTACCGTGAAGCAAAGGTCTGGTGATTGTTCACCCCTTGCAGAGGTACGTTACCACAACCGAATTGTCTGACATTATCAGGACCATGCTTCCATGGGTATGTTCCACCCATGTGTGGAAGGCATTGAGAATTGCTTTCATTTCCATGAAGTTGATATGAAGAACCTTCTCTTCAAGCGTTCACATGACACTGACCATTGCAAGTCTAGTAGTAAGTGTGGTCTCCAACCCGATCAATTGACATTGTAACAGGTACACCCCCACACTGAGTAGGTCAAGGAGCTATAAGAAATGCCCTCGCATAAACACATGACGCAGTAGCTATACTTCTGATGCATTTGGGAGAAAGACACCAAGTTAACAGGTGATAAGAGTTCCATATCTAGATGGCAAAATGTTGATAAGGGATAAGGTCCGACTTCTCTTCATTGATTATCCACCCTGAATTGTGAATGAGTGAAGTAAGGTTGTTCATGTTGTGAACCAAAAACCATACTTACCAAATATTTTTGTAGTATGTCATCCAGGAACGCCGCCTTCTCTGTGGAGGACATCTTGAACTGGGATATAATGTGGTCTAACGCCTCATTGAAGGTCCAACTTCAACATCTTGGTTGATGCCTTCTCCGATGCATTAACAATTCTTTTGATGTGTTTGGGAGGAAGACACCAAGTTGATATGTGTTAAGGGTTCCATACCTAAATGGACAAAATGTTGAGACCGGACAGGTACGACTTCTCTACATTGAATATCTGCCATACAATGATGGAAGTACGTTTATTCATGTCGTGAACCAAAAACCAAACTTACCAAATGTTTCTGTGGTGTGTCCTGCAGGAACATCACCATCTCTGCTGTAGATGTCCTGAACTCTTAGTGAAGGCCCAAGGGCTCAGTTTGGGGCCATATGAATCAGTATATGGAAGTACACATCCAACGACTGATCGCATACTCGTTGTGTCTCTATTACAGGTCTTAATTGCCATTGGACTTTGTAACCAGAAATGTTCTGGAGTAGAAGCCCTGTGTGTGGAGTTATCCTACTATCTATACTGCCTTTTACAAGCAGAAAACATGATTTTATTATGTAAAAACATCCTCCTTCATGGGATCGCTTGGGAGTTTCTTCATTAAGGTAGGACAATGAAAGTGTAGTGAAGGTGGAGGAGGGCATTCCAACGAAGACAAGAACCCATAGATTTCCTCTATCACTGCCATGAACTAAATTCCGTCCATTCTAATGTCAGATCGGCATGTTCTGGCATTTCTGTTTCATCACCTTCATCAATGGGAAATGATGATGAAGTATCATCAGCATCAACTCTCTGACACAGTTTGGATCACCCATCGTTTTCTGAGAATGGTTGGACCAAATCTGACGAAAAATGGAGTAGTCTGGTGCCTCAGGTGGGTCGCCAGAGTGCGTGGATGATGGTGTATCATTGACGATTGATGGAAGGGCTGGGAAAGGAGAAATTGTGTTCTTCTCTCTCCCCTTCCTGCCTGCCTGTGAAAATAGGGGCATATGACTGCCTATAATTCGCTTAGCCAGGAGAAAAAAGAAAAAACCTGCTTTTGTTGAGAACCGCCAATGCGAATTCACTGGCGAGAATCATCCCTTCTCTTGTACGTTCCCTAACAGGGTCATGAAGAGATAGGAGATTGCGCTGAAGGTTAAATGGCAAATCTTGTGCCTCTTGCTTTCTCACCACCTCAATTTGCTGCACTAACAGAAGTGGAGAACTGAAAGGAAGGGAGCACATAGAAAAATAGCAATAATGGTTAGCTGCCTCTTTTGGCTTGATGAAAAAATCATCAGATGCGCGAAGTCAAGTAGGGAGGAAGTTGACACAACGTTCCTGACTAACTTTGACGTGGCGTTAAAGACTTGCTGTGCAGTATATCATCATCTAGACATGGTATGTGTGGATAAAATATCTCTGTACGTGATGTTTTACCAGTGGGATGAGAAAGTTACAGGCATCTGACTCAACAACAAAAAAGTGTTCGCATTACTGGGATCGCGAATGTTCCAAGAGATGCCCAGTAATTTTTGTAATCTTTAATAATTGTGGCAAGATTCTGAATGACGAACTATTGTCTTCATTGTCTACATCCACCACGTCATTGACCTTGTTGGTAGAACTGACTGAAGGTGGAGGAGGGCATTCCGATGGAGACAAAAACCTATAGATTTCCTCTATCACTGCTGTAAACTAAATTCTGTCCATTCGATTGTCAGATCGGTATGTTCTGGTATTTCTGTTTCATCACCTTCATCAACAGGAAATGATGATGAAGTATCATCAGCATGCATCATCAATTTGCTCATTGGATATGTCATCAGTAGTGATCGTATTATGGAATGCCAGTCTAGTGTGGCCGGTTTGGCTCAGTCAGACGGCTCCATAAGTAATGCCGGTTCGCTATGAATTTCATAGGAATGGTCAGTCCAATCGATTGGTTGGCTGGCTCGCCAGTACACAGCTCATGCATATGGCTGGACCAGTTGATCGGCAGTCAGAATGGCGTACCAACTACGGTATATGCCTTGCAGGCCTGCCGGCTGGTGCAATATGGTCAGTGCAGCCAACTGCCCAGCTATGTGGTCTGTCTGTCTGAATGGCTCACCAGTCGGAGATAACACACTCCTGACCTCTGTAGTCGTACACAGCTTGTTTGTAAGGCTGGACCAGTTGGTCAGCCGTTGGAACGGCATACCAAAGACAATATATGCCTTACGGTGCAGCTGCCTGGTGTTGTACGGTCAGTACAGACTGTCCGTCCATACAGTATTGGTCAAATTGCAAATTTTCACATCCAGCTTGTTTCTTGATATTTTCAAGCACGGACGGGGTAAATGATACTTGTACACACTAATGCCTCTCTGGCGGGGGACAAGTTTGATTGTAAACCCTCATGCCTCATAGGCGGGGTGATATTGATTGCAAGTCCTCATGCCTCATGGGCGTGGTCCTATTTGCTTGTGAGCCCTTACGCCTCATTCGTTGGGTTCTAGGCTTATCCCCAGTGGGATTACAAGATATAAATGCCATTTCTACTCGTCGAAATATCGACAACAAAGCCTTTTGACTTGTATTGATCATATGCGATTCCAATCCATTCTACTGTATTCACGGAAACAGTATGTTCTGGTGCTGTTTCTGCATCTGCATGGAGGGGTGGAGAGGGTATCTCAACATCACCCATGAGACTAATCAACAATTCTACTGTATTCATGGATACAGTATATTCTGGTGCTATTCTGTATCTTCATGGGAGGTAGAGAGGGCATCTCGACATCACCCATGAGACTAATCAAATATTCTACTGTATTCACAGACACAATATGTTCTGGTGCTGTTTCTGCATGATGGGTGGAGAGGGCATCTAGACATCCCCCATGAGACTAATCAAATATTCTACTGTATTCACAGACACAATATGTTCTGGTGCTGTTTCTGCATGATGGGTGGAGAGGGCATCTAGACATCCCCCATGAGACTAATCAAATATTCTACTGTATTCACAGACACAATATGTTCTGGTGCTGTTTCTGCATGATGGGTGGAGAGGGCATCTAGACATCCCCCATGAGACTAATCAAATATTCTACTGTATTCACAGACACAATATGTTCTGGTGCTGTTTCTGCATGATGGGTGGAGAGGGCATCTAGACATCCCCCATGAGACTAATCAAATATTCTACTGTATTCACAGACACAATATGTTCTGGTGCTGCATCTGCATGATGGGTGGAGAGGGCATCTAGACATCCCCCATGAGACTAATCAAATATTCTACTGTATTCACAGACACAATATGTTCTGGTGCTGCATCTGCATGATGGGTGGAGAGGGCATCTAGACATCCCCCATGAGACTAATCAAATATTCTACTGTATTCACAGACACAATATGTTCTGGTGCTGTTTCTGCATGATGGGTGTAGAGGGCATCTAGACATCCCCCATGAGACTAATCAAATATTCTACTGTATTCACAGACACAATATGTTCTGGTGCTGCATCTGCATGATGGGTGGAGAGGGCATCTAGACATCCCCCATGAGACTAATCAAATATTCTACTGTATTCACAGACACAATATGTTCTGGTGCTGCATCTGCATGATGGGTGGAGAGGGCATCTAGATATCCCCCATGAGACTAATCAAATATTCTACTGTATTCACAGACACAATATGTTATGGTGCTGTTTCTGCATGATGGGTGGAGAGGGCATCTAGACATCCCCCATGAGACTAATCAAATATTCTACTGTATTCACAGACACAATATGTTCTGGTGCTGTTTCTGCATGATGGGTGGAGAGGGCATCTAGACATCCCCCATGAGACTAATCAAATATTCTACTGTATTCACAGACACAATATGTTCTGGTGCTGTTTCTGCATGATGGGTGGAGAGGGCATCTAGACATCCCCCATGAGACTAATCAATGATTCAGACGTGAGGTGTATGATAAAAGTCTTGCTATGATGTATTGGAGCATGCTCATTTTTGCGGCCCTTGAGCTGCTTTTTCAAAATGTTGGACCAAGTATTTCCAACCTAAAGTGCACACATTATATGTGTAGACACGTCTTGTGTCCATCCTCCCCAACCATAAATCGTTTACACTTCTTGAGCTTGGTTGTCATCTCTTTAATCAAGAAGAAGAACAAACAAGTCCACAGAAAGGGGAGTTAAACCATAAGAGTTGCTTCCCTTTGCCTATATAATATACAGACAGAAAGATGTTTATGGTCTTTCCAGGAGGGCTGGATTTGGAGGTAGCAGAGAAAGTCATCCCTAATGTATTGTGATCAGGTAATGTATCTGATGGAGAAATTACTGAAATTATGTCCCATAATTGCCCAAATGGTGTTGTATCATTGGGAACCAAAACTAAGTTTAATGTCACTTCAGCGATTTGCAAATCCACTTGTCCGACTCCCAGGACAAACTCAAGTTCGGCTTGGACAAGCTCAAGTTTCCAAAGTACTTGCCCACGGGCAAGTCCAAAAAATTGAGAGAGAGAGAGAGAGAGAGTGGGAGAAAGGAGTTGTGTTCCATTTGTAATGCTTTATGTTCTGCAAGTTTTATATCCTGTGATCTCGCCACAGTACATATATCAGCACCTTTATTTAGTGTTTATATGTACTGCATTCTGGACACATTTTCTTTCATCTATCATATGTCATTTCCATCTTGTAGTCAATGTCAAGGTCAGTCTCACATTTTCTCACGCAGACATGATAATGTGAATATTTACTATTTAAAACAAGTTTTGACAATTAAGGAATAAATATTTATATTTTAACTCAGCAGTTACATTTTAATCGTAATATTTGTACGTATCCGGGATTCGGAGACTTTCGGGTCCTAACCTAGCCTCAGGCAGTTTGTGAGATTGCTGATTTTAAATAATCAACTTGTCAAAGATTGTTTTGATGCATGTCACCAATTTTAAGGTGAATAGATGTTAATTGTTAATAATATAACTTGTGAGATTTCTTTAACAGTTGCGTTTGGAAATAAAAGGCATTCGTCTCTAACGATTAACCACCAGGAGGATTTCGTTCAAAGCATTATCGATATGTACCGAAAATGTAGCACCCACAAGCAGTGTTTATGATCTGATGTTTAATGTCATAGTTACAGAAGACTGATACAATCTTACTATTTAGAAACAATGAAATGGCTACAAGTAATTGTTCTCAATCTCAAAAGTCGGCTTGTCAAATATTTTGATGTATGTTGCCAATTTCAAGGTGACTAGATGATAACTGTTAAGTAAATGGATAAAATAAGTGTTCACAAAACCTTCAGTTGTGAATATAAATAAATCAATACAAACAGTCTAGCTTTCATTATTGCCGATGTAGTTGATGAGATGAGTCTGCTATCTTATCTAGACAAAAAAAGGAAACTTTTTTATAACTTTAATTATCGGCATATGGTTTTAAGGTGCCAACAAAAATGGAAAAAAAAAAAAAATTACAATAAATACAACATGATTGCAGTCAAATATCCCATACTTTATTTTATCTTATTTTTTTGCTCATGTTGGGATATTATGTTTGGGGCAAGCTCCTATTTCCCAAGGGCAAGTTCAATTCTTCAGTTAGCTTGCCCTGGGCAAGCTGACTTTTATAAAATTTGTAAACCCCTGCACTTGAACAAACTATGAACTACAAAGTTAAATTAATAGCGATAATAATCCAAGGTTAAATGCCTAAAGGTATACATGTACACAGGACAGAAAAAATGAGTGGGCCAGTTAGTCAATAAGTGCTGACGGAAACATTTTTTTTTACTATTTTGCAGTAGCAGTTAATTTCTCCAGGAAATGCATCATATCATTTGCATCATCATCATTATCTTTTAAAATTGAATTGAAATGCCTACTATTATGCAAACTTAATTGTGAAATGATTGCATTTACTGTAAAATAAATGGTCTGTATGTCAGTTTTAGTTTAGTTTAATAAAAGCAGGAATATCTTCTTATTCATAGGTTTTTTCTTTTTTTTTTTCAACTTATACTGTATTAAGCATAAGTTGAACACATCAAATCTATCAATAATGCCATGTATATTGCCAGAAAGTTATGTGCTTGCCAAGGCTATAAAATCAATCTCTAATTGTACTTGCATCAATTGCTCTTCTTAATATGTGTCTTCATATTTTTTAATGGCTTTAACAGGTATCCCTCGTAGAACTTCTTTATATACTCTGAACTGGAGGAGGAACAGGTTTTGGCTTCCAAGGTTGTAAATCCAAATTATTTCCTGTTTATTAAGAACCTTTGGTACATGTATTAATTCTAGGGTCGCCGCAGATATTGTCAGTGTTCATTTTGATTATTGCAGCAATATTGGTTCATTCAATCAATTCAATTTCTGAAGCTTTTAGTTTATGTTATCATGACCCAGTTGGACCATAAAATCAAACTAGAAATTATAAGTAAATAAGAAAAGCAGGTAATAACCCAATAATTTACATAAATTCTTTTCTAAATACAGAAAACATTGCTAAGCAGAATTTTTACTTACTTACTTCTGAACAAAGAGCGATATCAAAATTTATATTTCTAAATTTTGTCACATGACAAATTCCGAAATAAAGACAACTACAGCACATTTAAAAAATACATACTCTCTAATAATCAATGTCATTTTCCAAGTGTATGGATAAAGCAACAGGTTTTCAATGCATTATCTTTATCTCTCATTTTTGTACAAAGATATGGAAGATACATTTTTTTAAAAAGCCTGTAGTGTACAAGAGCATATGTGCTAGCTAAGTGCAGCTGTGATAGACTTACTATTCCATGCACTACATCAAAAGATTAATGGGGAAGATTAAAATTTTACATTGTTTTCTTTATATACCGCTAGAAACAAAGTTTATGTGACAATATCCCAACTTTACCTCATTGCATTTCTCAGTCTGTATTACAAGTCCAAATTCATTTTTTACAAACTAATATCTTATTAATTTTATAATGTGTGGTTTTTCTGTCAGACAAGAAACACTTTCATTTAGCAGTTTGTTTATTTTGAAACATCGGTACTTCAAATAACATCGAAACTCTGCACCTTTCAATGACCATTATGAACTGTGAGTGCATTTACTTTCTGACTTTCCGCTGTTGACAAAGGTAGGAAGTTAACACGCGTAGTGCCTGACTTCAAAATAAGAATGTCACACATTGACTTTTGCTTGATGATAAAAGTGACGATCAAAGTAGGCTTCTTCATGAAAATCACTTGGTTAATGACGTGCATGGCCACTGATAAAGTGCAGCTGTCCATACATTGTAGACTAATTCTGCACATTTAAATTTTGCCACACTCTAAAATAATCAATGTCATTTTCAAAGTCGTTATAATAGGTAAAGCTACAGAAGAACATTTTCTAGCAAGGCTAGTGTATCTTTTTTTATATTATTTTCATATGAAATGCCATGTTATTCTTACTGAATAAACTTTAGAAATAATTATGACAAGTCATTATATCCCTGTACTTCATCGTACATGTAGATGTGTGCTCTAATTAGTATAGCTCAATGCAATAAATGATAACTACATGTATCTTACATGAATGTATTGTGCATTTGTGATAAGATGGGGGGGGGGTCATTTTTTATTTGTATACTGCTTTCAATAATTTGTTCAAAGGGAGTCTTGGAAATAGAATGGAAATTAATAGGGAAACTATGACAAATTTATAACCAGTACAATAAGTACTTTTATGAAACATCATTACTAAGAAAGAACAGTTCTATTTGTTTAACATAATGAATATGACTAATCCCATTGGGCCAAATGGTACCAGACGAGGGCTCGAAAGTAGGATTTCTTTTCTCATTAACCCACAAGATCACCAAAATAATAATATTTATACTGATCCTCCCTAAATTTCACTGATCCTGCTCAAATCAAACAGAAGCCAGTTCAGTTTCTAATTCAACATTTATTATTCATTAACATCAACTCAAAACAAGAGCAACTGTATTTCACCAACAAGACTCATGAATGAAGTACTACACGCACTTTTGTATTTGTGCAAATACTCAGTGCACTTTGTCTTAGTCTCTTCTCTTGATTATATTTCCAATTGCGGTCCCTCTTGATATCACCTAATTTCTGCCAATTCGGTGGAGAATGTGCACCTTGTAGATACTTCCAAATTTACATCTGTCACAGCACAATGCACTGAATGTTTATCAACAACAATATAAATATAAACACACTGTTCGGTATAATTCTGGATTATTCGTTAAGTCTGCGAACGCAACCTTTTCTGATTGGTCAATACTAGCCTGAGCCCCTATAACTTTTGTTACCATCAGTAATTAAATCAGTGCTTGAGGACAGTACACCAGACTAGTTCCATGTGCAAAAAGTCTGTTTTGACTAGGGGTGAAACGATTCATCGATATATCGATACTTTTGCCATATCGATACACGAGGCAAAGAATCGATACAAAACGATACCTACCCTATAGAAGTTACTTTAATATTCAACAGTCATGAATAATTATTAGTCATTTGCCTTTTTTTTTTTTAAACTGAGAATTTATCTGAGACGGCAGTCACAGGCACAGGCACTAATGTTTGTCACTAAAAATGAAGAAAAAAAACTGTTCAAAATACCTACTTACCTTTTACAAATTAACACAAGGTTACGTGGTTCGAAATGTGTCCCCCCCCTTTCGACGATTACATGCTAATTATTTTATCCCATCAGCATGTTTATCCACTGATAATATATAAATCAATATAAAGGAGACTATCCAAATTTGTTCCCGTTGTATGATTTAAGTACTTCACTGATTATTTAATAACCACTTTTACGCTAAGTTTCTCTGTTGCTTCGTATCTTGTCAATATGGATCGAATTTAAAGGCTACACTTCCGGTGTGTCACTCAGTGAAATATGTGACATTAAATTCTGATTGGTGGTTATTGTTTATTGCAGTCTAGGATAAACAATAACCACCAATCGGAACTGACTGCAGCTTTTTCACTGCGTAACACACCGGAAGCATTGGCATCCAAACTCGATCCAGGTAGATACAAAGCAACAGAGAAACTTTGTTCAAAATGGTTATTAAATGATCTGTAAATTATTAAAGTCATACATGGAGAACAAGTTTGGAATGTTTCCTTTAACACTGATATAGGTAATCAGTAAACAAACTGGATAAATAAAATGAGCACAGAATCAGCAAGGAGGCAGATTTAAAACTGTACAGGTTTGTCACCTTGTTAATTTTGTATAGAGGGGGAGTGGGCATTGTCAATAGTTTTCCTTTTCACTAACAGAAACTAGTGCCTGTGGCCGCAGCAGTTGTTTAACATTTGCAGTAAGTACAATATGATAGATTTTTGTTGTTAGTCATCTCCACTCCCACACCTGGACTTGCTCTAAACAAGATTTTCCTTGCAGGTGGAAATTGCACTATTTCTTCCCTTTTGAAGATAACACCGTCAGGTCTTTCAAATTTAAGTGAAGACATGAAATTGATAATAAGATGTTTTAAAAGCATTCATGCAGTGCAAAATAAAGGTGTAGTTACCAAGATGAGTTCTGGATCCGATCAAATAGAATAGCCTCAAATGGCCTAAATGAATGGATTAAAATCACTGACAACTAATATGTAGTCTGTTTGGATGTACTTTTTTTTTTATTTTGTCAAGGATGAAAATGGCATATGAACATATGCTAAATCTATGTCGGTCGTCTGTAATCTTCATACTAGAAATACAACTAGTATGTCGACATATAAAAAAGCACAACCCTACCACTGACAGACCTTCTAAAGATGAATAGACCATCAAGTTGATATGTGTATTGATAATGTATTGTATCATTGACTGTGTATCGTGAATCATATCGTTACGCAGCACAGGAGTATCGTTTCACCCCTAGTTTTGACAATAATCACACTAATTTACTTGACGAGTTGGTGGGTGGTTTAACACCTGTCCTTTTGTGCTTTGAGCATTTATTGTATCTCATCAAGTGCAGCATGTTGGTAGGTACTCAATTAATATAATAAACAGATCAATTAACCAACACCTTCTTAACTGTTATGATAGCAGAGGTAATTTTCATTGCTCCAACTGATTAGTGACAGCTGGGTTTTAGTGATCCATCAGCAAAATCACTAATGAAGGGATAGTGGATTAGCATTCATTTTGAGCCCTGCCTGACATATTCGTTATATTAAAGACAATATACCATAAGTTAGACGAGTTTGGCTTTCCTCGGGTACCATCACCATTCAGCTATTTAAATTGTGCCGGCCAGAGTTTGAAACATTCAACCACTTGATTGTGCTTGTATACACTTCGGTAAGGAAAATGGCATTACAGTAAGTATAGTACTAATAAAACAATTAGACTTTAATCTAAACAACAGTGTCAATATGAGCTGCCAACTATCTGAGATATTGTTGAAAATTTGGTCTCTAGTTCCCTTGACAATTGACTGGAAAAAACTCTACGCAACACTGCTTATTCAAGCAGTAAGACTCTGACCCGCCTCTAACAAATATCAGAGTCGACGTCTTACACTGCAGGACCATGTCGAACTAAGCCTAATCCAAAGTAATTTTATCAAGAAACCTGAATGCTGCTGCAAGCCCAAGTGCCTGAGGAAATGCAGTTGCATTCCCGGCATCAGTATCACCCCTTGCACACTCAGTATTCCATTGATAGGGCTGTATCTTTAGTCTGTCGATCGCGGGTGCCGGGCCACCCATGGATCCCGCTCCGCCTTTTGCCATCTGAAACATCACCTCTTCCAGTGTCAGCCTCTTTACCAAGTCGTCCACTCTGTCGTCCCAGGGAAGGGACACGTTCCTGAAAGGGTAGTCATCATTTACAACCACTGATATTTTTAAAAATATCACAAAAATCGCATGACATGCTGTAGTCATGTTTGTCAAGCAAGAATATCGGTTTACATATACTGATTAGCTCTCAAATGAAAGAGTCAAGATCGAAGTAGTCCGAATACTTAAGGAACAGTAAAATATTAAAACAGACGCCACAGCCAGGGCCAGTTTTCATCTTGTAGTCAGGTGTAGTACTTCACTTGCATGTCCTTGCGTATAACTTGTAAAAAGTTGCATCTAATAAAATTGAAGTTGTGACGGATAAAATAAACAGTTTCAACGAAAATCTTTACGAACTTATAAAGTGTCGTCAGTGACAATTCAAGATCTAACATGTCCCTCTGAAAATTTAAATTAAAATACAATATGAACTGAGTTTGCTCCGGTATTGGATCCTTTATTTCGACAGTCTTTATATATTATATTAAATTTCACAAATATTAAAGTTAGTAAGCATCCATATTTTCCCTCTTTTAAAGAAAATGATCGTCCATTATCAAAAAGCTTTACAATGCGATTAACTTTATCCAAAATATTTTTAACAAAATAAAAAAAATAAAAAAGGTATGTTTGTACGTATGTTTGATTGTTAAAGTTAATTGTTATATTATTATTTATAGTCAGTAAAATATCTCCAATGAGCCAATGTTTATGAAACTCAGACTCTAAATAAAATTTATCTATGCCTATGTCGAGGTCTACTTACAGTACTCAAGTCATTGAAATGATATATTATTTGTTACGGTGGTTGGTGTGTGGAGGGCGGTCAGTTCAGTATCAACTTCGAATGTTGAATGTTTCATGTTTCTAAAGTCAATTCTGATCATACTATTACAAAATTTTACCGTTGTTAATTTGATGCTTAAATAATAGACAAATTTCATAATTATGCAATATTTTCACTTTATGAGATATGAAAACATATGTACTATGCCATAATAATGAAATTATTACTATTTTTATTTTAAAAATAAAAGCAACAGAGAACGAAAGTAACATAGTTTTAGTGCTTTAAAAAAGTGTGTATGATTCACTAGAGTCATGGTCCTTATTTTCTACCATACTTTTGTTCACCTGCTTGAGCGATGCGGTAAGCTGTCATGTTCTGATATGTCAGTAACATTGATTGACAAGCAGACGACCATTTTCTTTTAACTGGGAACATTATTTACAGTTTTTGTGTTTGGTAGAGGTGTAGTGGTGAAGGAGGGAATACAGGTGGATTTAATTTTCATTGTTTTTTTCAATCCTTTCATTTTTTCTTCCCAACTTACCACAAAACAAAACTTTTCTTTGATATTTGGTGTTCAAACTCTTCGATAAGTTCCTTGTTGCGCTGTTGCTGGGATAAACAACAGAAAGGTGTCGCACTAATGTATTTATTACGGAAATATGATTTACCGCGAGATTATGGAACCCGCGAGAATATGGGAAACGACTATATGTATTAAAAGTTTGGAACTCGTTTTATATTTTGTTAAATGGAGCTTCACCTGCTTTGAAGACACATCACTGTTGTGAAACTCAGTTCTTATATGTTGTTGATGAGTGGAAAAATTGCTTGAGATGACACAGATGCAAATTTATATTTTAAACGTTTAAAACTTATATCGGCACTATGCTTCGTTAATTTGCTCAAGAAGTTGAACTTTTTATATTTATATTTTTTATTTTTGTTATTATTTTTGTTAAATCGTGAAAACCTTGTGTTTCATTGAAGCGTAGTTGTATGCTTTTATGCTTTTTCAGGGGAAAACAATTAAAAGAAACAAGAAAGAAAGATACTCGACGACAATCACTTTACATATGCCATACAGATTAACCCTTTTTTGTTTGAGTTTACTAAACAATTGTTCTGAGAAAGCATGGTAAATGTATTGAACTTAATTAATACTTTACTTAAATGTATCCTCGTTTAATAATAATAATAATATATATATATATATATATATATATATATATATATATATATATATATATATATATATATATATATATATATGACTAATTCGAGGCCACCTGCTACTATTCTTGATTGATTTTTAAATTTTTAAAGTATCTTAATGAAAACAGAGTGAACTCAAAATTTTAAAGATGTTGACCAGATAAGTTTCCCTCCACTGCTCAACAAACATGAAATTAAATTGACAAACATTCATTACTGTTTCCAGATTTAAAAATCAGTAAAGAACAGCATATGTACCTTAGGATTCGCAATTTATATTCTACAATGCTCACGTTATAATATCATTAGTGTTGGTCTCGTATTCCTACACGAAACTGTTCAAGAACATCAAGGCCTGTACATTTAATGCATTGTCATTTAAACAAATAACTATGGCAGTGTCCTGTTAGGCAATAAACCACTACTTATTCTCATTCAGAGATGCTATGTTATTCACATATGGTGATGCTTCGCGATTTAACTTTGTTGATGCTTCGCAATTAAATAGTCGCCGGTTACCTTAAACAAACCTACAGGTAAAATTATCTTTGTTGTTACCTTTGGTTACGAGGTCTCCAAAAATGAGAACATCTCTTCGAAACATAGTTTGTATGGTGGGCTACTCTTGAAATCTATGAATTTATTTAGCAATACACGGTAAGACAATATAAAAACTGCATCGAGTACAGCATGATAAAGGATATTAACGATACTCTTCATTTTAATCATTTAATCAAGGAAAAGGTATAGCATCTCAGGGAGGCTGCAGTTGCAGTAATGAACATACGAAACTGTTACTTTTGGTTTCACTGGCTCCGCTACTGCATTAACTTTTGTTTAAATTAACTTTAGCTTTGACTCTGCGGTTTTAGTGACAATGTTGACTGTAAAAATCATGCTGATGTAGGTAACCATGATACTGATCTAAAGTCTTCCTCAGTTCATTTCATAATGCTTTCTGCACTCATCAATTTATTTTTAAAGTCTTTCACGTCCTTGTTGTTTCTTTGAAACAAGACTTGTTGCTTCACAGCTTCATCTTCTAACTCTGCATTCTGTATATTATCCAAAATACTAATTTATTAATACAGCTTTCTTCTGTATCACCAATGCTATGGTATAAGAGTTCTATTTTTTTACTTAAAAAAATAACACAAAATAAAAAATTAGAGACCATAAACATTGATATGGACTCTAAAGAAGTCCTGTTCATAACGATTGCAATTTAAACTACAGAGATGCAAGATTCATCCATTTGTCCAGTCACAGCTTGTCTGGATGATTCAGATCTGTTTAACAAGGAGTTGGTGCGTCAGGACCCTTAAAACAATGTAAAAATAATCCGCAAAACGGATTAAAAATACACTTCATTTAGTAAAGAATTCATAGTTGATAAGTTTGAAAAGGAAGGGAAAGAGATAACTGTTAAACGAGCGATTATATTTATGGATAGCTATGAATTTATGGGACAAGTCGTTGAACAGTTAGGTAAGAATTTTGACGATGCAAAATATATCGCAACTACAATACTCTTTAAACTGATGAAGCTTAAATTTATTTGCATGGACATTTATCCTTACGAATACATGGATAGCTTGGATAGATTCAATGAAACAGCATTGCCTTCTATTGATAAATTCTATTCATCGCTCTTCAGTTCAAACATTTCTGATGATGACTATCAATACGTTAAAGATTTTATTTAAATTCAAATAAACGCATTAGGTGACCTTCACAATTATTATGTGAACAAATAATGTGATATGTGCATGCGACATATACGAAGAATTCAGAAATGTATGCATGAAAAACTACAAACTTGATCCCGCGCATTTCATTACGCACCCGGTTGACGTGACTGTAAAGATATCCGATGCACAGCTAGAAGTATTAACTATGACATGTGAATGTTGATAGAGAGTGCAATCTGAGGGGGGACATTAGCATTATACCTAACAGATTCGCTAAAACCAATCACGAATTATATGCAGATGAAAATGGTGAGATAGAAGATGACAGCAAATTTTAAAAGACAAAACCCAAATCATATAGCATTTACCTTGAATGCAATAACCTCTTTGATTGGGCATTTTGTCAACATTTAAGTCTAAAAAAACTTCAGAGGAGGAAATGAACACAAAATTAATTGGACAGAGAAAAACTTAATAATATCCTCGAGAAACTAATACTTTCAATGGCAGATCTATCCTATCTACAAAACCTAAAGTTGTTGCGTACATCAGAAAAACAAACATAAGTACGTAACACATTATATAAACTTTAAGCTTTACATGGGGTTGGGAGTGAAATCGGCAAAAGTACAAAGACTAATAATTTTCAATCAGCAGCCCTGGTTGAAATCCTATATTGAGCTACAAACGATTTTGAGAAGGACTTATTTAAATTCATGAACAATGCAGTATTCGGAAAGAAGGTTAAAACTTGGAGGAAGAGGACAATAGTAAAACTATCAATCATCATATGCATACGATTAAAGTGAATAAAGTGGCTCTATCTTGCGCAGATGACGAAACGTTATTTAGTTGACAGCATGAACACATTACCTTATGTATATCTATGTGCAAACTTTTGTTTTTACCACCACAGCTACACACTTCATTTAGCATCAAAATATACCCATTTTTAATATACTGAATGTTTAAAATCAATTAAATACATTGTTATATATACTAGGTGAACCTATTGTAAAAGAGATGTGTTGGACTGGTATATGTCAAATAAAAAATCTTAGTGATATCAAAAAGAATGTAATACTATCATTAGTATTTAATGTATTCTCTAAGCTTGAAAAGAACAAATGATCAATTTTTTTCAATCAATTCAACCATTTCTACTTATATGCATCATTAAATTTGCAAATACCTTAATAAAACTCAGATACACACACACACAAACACACACACATATATATATATATATATATATATATATATATATATATATATATATATATATATATACATTGCCACATACATACATACACACACACATACATACATACATACATACATACATACATACATACATACATACATACATGCATGCATGCATGCATGCATGTATGCACGCACGCACGCACGCACACACACACACACACACACACATACATACATACATACATACATACATACATACATACATACATACATACATGCATGCATGCATGCATGCATGCATGCATGCATACATACATACATACATACATACATACATACATACATACATACATACATACATACATACATACATACATACATACATACAATGGAAATCTATACAAGGACAGGCTATCACGTTCTTTACACTGGAGCAGGAAAACAAGAGTAACTTTACTAAAAGGCTTAATTATAGACCAAGACTTAATTAATCAATCATTAGTAAAATGCAAGGGTTGAAATGGCATACTTGGAAAGAGCTTAATATAAACAAAAAAAGGCAAACATAAAATGTAGAATGAATAAAAGCAAAAATGACACAGCGAAATAAAAAGCTTATGTGACTAGGCTATTTTAACATCTTTTCATGCGCAATAATATAATGACTCAAAGCAAGGCATAGGAAGAAATCTAATAGCTAAAACAAAACACAAGTATAGCATTTAAAACTATGCCCAAGCAAGCAGCACTATATATATATATATATATATATATATATATATATATATATATATATATATATATATATATATATATATATATATGCTAATGAATTCTGAAAAGAATTTAAAGGAGTTATATAATCCAATAGAAAATAACATAGTAACAAATATATTCAATACATCATACGCAAGTAACATATACCTAATTTTATAAATGCAGTAAAACCTATCTTGAGATACCAGTGTTTAAACAAACCATCTGCATAGCTTTTTTTTAAATATCCAATTTTTGACACATTTATATCGAAATTATGCTTAATGCTGTTCTCTCAATAAGTCAGGGTAAACCGAACTTACTAGGACCTTTCATAGCTATTTCTGTCATCATTTTATTAAAGATCTGATGTGAATAACATTAGTTACAGGTAATGTCGTGATAATCTATTATTATTCTATTTTCATCTTTGATGCTAATATTAAATCTGTTAAATGGACCTCTCTGTAATTACTAGTAATGACGATTGATATTATATGAAACAAAGTCTCAGTAGAAAACCTTTTTAAAAGGTTTAGAATCTAGCAAACACGAATAATGGCGATAGAGTAATTCGTTTTCGTGTTATCGATCTGATCGATGAAAATGTATACATTTTTAGGTTTCAAAAATCCAAAAACAGAATCAGATTCACTAGATACCAGAAACATTCTCAGACTACTGAATCACAGTAATTTAGCATTTTAGTTGGTAATATATAAAATGAGTGATTGTTACTCGTACTGATTTGAACTTTTGGGTTGTGGTTCAAACATTCAAAATGTTTTCGTTGTCATAATTTGCAGTCATTCACTCTTTGACTTTTTCAAGTACATTTCAAGGCTGCATGATATATCAGGAATAAAAACGGTCTTTATTTTATTCTTGTAGTGAAATTAGTAAAATATACTGTTTTTAATACATGGCAAATATTGTCATAACCATCAAATGAATATTTTCTAATCAGTGAAATGGATAGTTTTCCATTTATGTTATCAATGGGTTTGGTAAATTGGATCTCTTTCTCGGGTAGTCCGTCGGTTGTAATATGACTCTTCGTTTGTATTGCAGAAAGTCACTCAGCCAAATGTTTACGTGTTTCTCTGCCATTTTTATTCTTTTTTGTTGTGCTTTCTTTCAATTTGTTCCTCTCTTCCAAAACGCTTTTCAAAAAATTGTTTTATGTACTACTTCAGTAAGGCTCAAACCTTTTTGCTTTCTGTGTTGTTTATTTCTTAAATCGCTTTTTTATGCATTCGTTGATGATTTCATTGTAACTTGTTGCTTTGCTTCATATTTAACTTATCGATAGCAGCTGTCGTCGTGTTTTTAAAACTTTGCTGTAGCTGATCTTTTCCTTGCAGACTTCTGCAACAAGTTATATCAATGTTGCACCAAAGTCACTAAAATCCAAAGGATGAACTGCTGAAATTTAACTGGGTAAGTAAGAACAATAGATACAAAAGTATGTTCAAAATGTAAGAACGAAAAGGAAAATAGCAGAACTTTACAGAACTAACAGCTAGTGAAAACTTGATAAATTGAATACATTAAAAAGCGAACAAGTTAAAATGGAGAGAAGAAAATATAGAACACTGTACAGAATACGAAAACGAATACAGGAAAATACAGGGAAAAAAGGAAACCAGAGCACAATAACGAATACATGAAGTAAAAATGCCACAATGATGAAAATATTAGGTTAATTTTAAATGCATGGATTAGGATTTTATATGCACTGAAACAAAATATCAGATTAGACACTATATTTAAAACCTTAGGCGTTTCATCAAGTGACTTCTACCATATAAGGTTTCAGTGATGGTGATTGTTTATTCCTTGTTCTTCATTTGATCTATCCGATCCATATCAACAAATAAAATGTTTTCAGTGGTCAAACACTAGATACACGAAATCCAAAACAAACAAAAAACAGGTTTAAAAAGATACAATTCCTTTTGAATATGAAATAAAAAAGCACAAGAAAATATTTAGTAATTCAAGATGGCTAACTACATTATTAAGGAGATTTTTTAACAATATTGTCTACTGTTTTCTCACTTTCAACTTTATTGCATGATACACAGATGCTGTTGTAATAACCGCTATCGTAACAATTGTTGTTAAAGACACAAATGCATCAACAAGAAAGCAACCAGTACATTTTTATTCATGAAGAATATTTCCGTCTTTTCCGCTGTATTTTCCTTTGGTCTATTGAAATCGATTTTTTTTAATGATACCAAACTTGCACTCAATGCAGACAGAGGCAAACCGAGCTTAAATGACAAATATTTATTGAAAAACCTAATATCATCGAGGTCATATAATTATCGTTCATTCCGTTCTGTAAAATAAGTATTTGATTGGAATTAATTAATTTGCTAATCCATGGTGATAGAATGTATATATTATAACATCTGACCTGATTTGGAAAGTTTAGCAACTCTAGCATTGACAAATATTTATTATGTCTTTTTGATCTCTTTTCACTCATTTTTTCTCCAATTCTTTGTCAGTTTGTACCCGTTATTTATTTGCATTTTTAATTTGCAATATATATTTTCAAGTTGTGTTTGTACTCTTAATTGCGGAGAAATGGGGTTATTGCTAATTTTGGTTTCGATAAATCCTAATTCTGTTTTCAACTGACTTTCATCCATTCTTAGCTATTTAAAAAGCCGAAAAATAGTGCATGCAAAAACACGGCCTTAATTTTTATTGTTCTTTTAAGAACAACAAATGAATGGTTTTGAAATAAAAAATTTCAAAATATTTTCTATGAAGACGATGATTAAGATTATATTGTTTATACTGAAACTGCACTCGACGATACGGTCAATCTTGCCAATGATTTTGATGATCAAGGTTGAGGACAATTTGATAATGGAAACCAATATATAAACAAAATTAAATTGAATTGGAGGAACTATTAAGAAATTCAGGCTATAAAGCAGGCTTGGACTTTGTAAATAAGTATGCAAGACATGTCTATTGAGATAGTAATGGTGACATATACATCAAATCCAGAGAACGATTCTGTAATGTAGTTGATTGGAAGATCATCAAAAATGGTGGAGCAAAATTGTTAGCACCTAATATAATAGGGAAACAACCCAGAGGATCTAGTTTTATGAAAGAATTAAATACGGGTGAGTTAGCAAATCGAATTTTAGAACATACTTCTAACAAAACAGAAGAATTTCAGAGATTAAATAGACTTAAGGATACTGGAGAAACGTCGAAGTTTGTGCAAACCTAGTATAGTACAAAATATGCAAAATAATAGACACAAATGAACCGCTTGGTCAACAGTTACGAGAAGCGGGGACTCTAATTGACGAATATCAAGGAAGAATTGAAGGAGGGGAACTTCCATCTGCAGTGAAAAGAATATTCACTACACAACAGGAAAGCGAATTACGGGTTGAGAAAATCCTGTAACAGTTGTAAATTCAAAAATATATATAAAATCTAAAATTGATATATATGAGAAACAAATTGAAGAGTTTATCAACAAGATTAGCAGGGAAAACAGGCCCAGACATATAAGGTACACGGTAAGAACAGCTGGAAAGTGCTTACAGTAAAAGAGTGCAATTAGTTGGAAGTCTAATACAGTTGGAGAGAGTTTTTAGGGAAAACATTGAAAGGATTAGTAAAAAAAGTTAGAGAAAAATTTTTCGTAGGAGAAAGTCCAAAACAACTGTTTAAAGAAAAGGGTTTAACAATAGCTGATATAGCCACTGCGGTATGTTTGAGAATATTAACTGTTTGTCTGTCTATAGCAAGTTTTATAAACGATTTAGTATGTGGTGGAGGAGTAACAAGTGGCGGTAGTGATCCATGAGGTGGCAATGATGATTCGTGTATTGCCAAATTAAAATGAGACTTTTAAAATATTGGTAGTTATTTGTTTAAGTTAGTGAAAAAAGCAGTAGCATTGTCTGGAATTATTTGTTTGTCAGGTTGCTTGTTTCCAATTTGAAATTGTTGTTTAACTTATTTTGTGGCTTTGTTATTTGCAGTTTTGATTAGTGGTGTAAAGAAAACAATGAATAGAATTAGAGGTTTGGAAACTATTGAAAAGGTAAACTATAAATGTAACCATTAGTATGAATATAAATGATTGTTTATTCATGATAATTTTTGTTATTTCTAAATTGCCATGTATCATCTGAACGTCAGAGAATCAGATCGCATTAGCAGATATGATAGTAGGATTATTTTCACCAAAGTCCTTCTTCTGGACATAGTTTTTACTCACTTTGTCTTTTTTCTTTTCTTTCATTTTGTTTTGAACTCAATAATTACTTGCCGTATTGTCACTGTTTATCAGACTCTGGAATACCATTCTTTACTATATATATATATATATATATATATATATATATATATATATATATATATATATATATATATATATATATATATATATATATTAATGGTATGGTTTAATGTAAGATTAAACGGGTCTTCGGGTTTCACTCAATTGTTTTGTATTCAATACTATTATACATTTTCATAACCATTTTACTCGTTTACAAAAATACACCGTCACAACAAACATCATAATCCAATTTCACATTTGAAGCTTTGTTACCATAATGTTGTCATCACTGTCGTGCCCTGACTCTTCTAAAATTAATAGCTCTATTACCTTCTTAGCAGTGACATGTACAGGGGAAATAGACTCTGTTGAACGTGTGCACTTAAGATATAAATCACACATGATCTGATGCTATGATTTTTGCAATACCTTCATTTGTCAGGTTGATGCTATCTTGCAAAAAGTATGTCCAGCCTGTTTTCTCATCTTTAATTACCACAGAGTTAATCATATCATTCGATAGTATAACCCGAGTATACCACCATAAAAGTCTACGTCTTGATTTTTTACCAGTAAAATGGTTTCTATAATAGCCGTTTAGTTCTCATTTTTGCCAGTAATATATGTCATCATCTATGACTTTTGGTCTATTGTTTTCCCTTGATCTGTCCTCAAGTTTGATGTGGGGGAATATTGCAATTGTTGAATATCAAATTATATTGTTTCACATCTATTTGTTATTGAGAATATTAAAATCACCTTGAATTGGTAATGGTATTTTACATTCAAAGAACAGTTTTCTTATTTGAAAGTAAGCATGAAACGGATCTAACTAAGTCTGGAACACTTTTGTTTGCTAAATGCCAACAGGAAAAATGTTTATTGTTTTGCACGTGAAAAATCGAATTTTAGCGTTGCAAATGTCTATTCCATTATTACCTATCTTGCCAGTATTAACATCATCAATATAGTCAAACATAGTCCCCAGACATGGATAAGGTACAGTACTAATAAATTTATTAAACTCTAAAATCCATTTCAACTGGTTGTGAAATTGGAGGTGAAAATTGAACATTAATAGGTTTTCCTACCAAAAATTGTTTCTTACGACCCGGTCCAAAATCACATGAAAGATTTCCAGCATCATACTGTTATTCATCAATATAAATAGAAAATTCTTTTTTTTTTTTTTTTTTTTTTCGAACTCGATTAATTTGTACACAAATTTATGGAAATACTTGTCTATCATATGGGCCTGGTGCCTTGTGTTTATGTGTCAAAAAATTAATGTGAAAATGGCTTCTCTAATTGAGCCTCTGTGTACTGTTTTTAAAATTTTGTTTCTATCACATTCACGTATAATTCTTTGTTGATTTCTCTCTCTAATCTTGTCATGTCCTCCACTGTAATACCATTGCAATCTCGTTGATTTTACACAATATTTACACCACTGGTATTTGCATCTCGTTTTCCTATTTCCTCTCAATTGTTTTTCAATTGCATTTGTAACATTTTATAACTGATTGTATATCCAATATTGATTGCACCATTTATTTCCTTAGTTAAATTTCAGCTACTACTAGATGTCAAAAGAAAGTTGTAAAAATACTGTCTCTTCAAAATGTGTTTATACACACAGTAAAAGGTTAACGGGCTTTTTCCTCATCCATGTGGTATAAAACTCTTCCCTTATGAACTGATTTTGGTTAATTTTGTGCTAATGTTTTGACAAAAGGTTTTATAGATGCATTGAAATTGCACATGGTGGAAATTATGGTGGAGATGATGCATCTTTTTTAATACAATTTTAGATAAATTTAAATGTCTACATGGTTGTATCAACATTTATGTGATTTTCATTACCCCTTATTTTGTTCACAATATGTCTTTCATATTGCGTCTGTTTTTCAATTTTTATATCTGTATTTGGAATCAATTGCGTGTTTTTTTAATGCTATGTCTTTTCATTTCTTCTGTGATGTCACGTATTACCCTGCTTGGACATGGTCTCCTTTGTAGTTGCCTTGCCACTTTTTCATGATTAACATTTTGTTATTTACCTGTGATGTTTTTGTCTGTTGTATTTCCCTCTGACATTTCACACAATTCCTTTACAATGTAATGCACTGTTTTTATTTCCACATCTGCCCCATTCTAGAAACTAGTTATCTTGCAAAAACTCAAAATTTTCATGCTCCTTTAACTCTTTTATCTATGTATTGTGCTTCCTCCATCTCTGAAGAGAAAGTGTCTTTGACACATTGTCTACATTGGAGAGGTGTATTTTGGTATATCATTTATTTTAATGGCATAATATTTTATCTGGTTCACACTGTTAAATGCTTATTCATATATTTTCAATGTAGTGAGTACATAATTGTTGCCACTCATTCATTTTGTTTTTAAATCTTTTCAACTTTGTATATGTCATTTTGTTTGTTATACAGAGATAACTCTTGTTCGTAAAGCATGCTCTCTATATCCTGTCCCTTCAAAACTTTCCAGTTTGCAAATAACCGATTCACCTGAAATTACTTGCTTGATTTTATTTATTTACTTGGTAAAGTTAGGAAGATAGCCCTTGAAAAAAATTTTGTTTTTTAATTATGTTCAGACAATTTTAAATTAAGGTGTTTTTAATGTATCAGTTGACAGGTAACTGAACAGGTTAATTTATACTATTGTTCTGTTTTCTTCCTTGCTCTGCTTGAATCCTGTCTATTGATCTGTGATGAGTATTATTGTAATTATCAATTAGCTTTGGTAAAATTTCAACTCATTTTGTGGTTTAAGTTTTGTTTTTTATGAAGTGCAAACAATTTCATATTAATATTTTGTATTTCAAATTATCCTCATAGACTGGCTGTCCCTTGGGGTGGTCAGGTGCACTCAAAACTTCAGAGATGGTTGCCACCAGGGATTAACATATCTGAGAGTGCAGATGGGCTTTGCTAAAATGTATGATAAAGCTCATGATCATACATATCCAAATTGTTGGATATATATCAAAATACTTCCAGCTGAATAAATCAAAGTGTAACTTTGATACTTGATATGCCTATACCCAAAAACTTGAGAAAAATTTGAGCCACTATTAACGTCTTCAACCAGAAAAGAGTGAAGACGTATGAATACACAGAATTTGAACAGACTTAGAGGTTCATTTAAAATAAATGTAGATGAGCATTGATTTTTATTGTGGAATCAAGATTTGTTTGTATTTTTCAAAGACACTGAAGTAAATCAACAGTTATATCAAAGTGTTGAGAATACTGATTGCTTTGAGTTTTGAAGAATTACAAAAGATTAGATGGAAGAATATAACTACTGAGATATTGCTATGCATAATCCTTTTACTAACATACACATTCTGCTCTAAATAAATTTTATAATATTTGCCTGAATATGTTTTAATGTATATCCCATTAGAGAATTCATGTTAATATTTTTAATATTATTTGAGAAATTATGATTTCCTTTTAAAAAATATTTTCTACTTTTTGTCTCAAGTTATTACCATCAGTGGAACAATATCCATAGGAAAATAATATCTGGTCTAGTCATTTACCTAAATTTGTCTCATTAGACACATACAATTGACACGAAAGGTCAGTGGATATATACTTTGTTACCAAAGACTATAAAGTATGACCATAAAGTTTGTTACTATTTTTAGTAATACAATATATATTTAGTAACACAGATTGGACACTATGTTATATGCATGGAGGTACTGGAATCCCTTAAAGCCAAAATTTGACAATTTGGTTCAGTGATAGCTCAATTGGATTTAACTATCATACTTCTAAAACAACCCACTCATGAATGAGAAACAAGTCGAGTGCTGAGATTTTACCAATAGAACCAGATCTATTAACATGATAAACAGAAGCAAAATGGATAAAATTATTGAATGTTTATTCAACATTTTATGTACCAAATTTAGACAGGAAATATGCAAAAGTTTAAGATGGATGTTTGACAGGATTCAATATTTAACATTGCACATAGATAATGTAACACTGTGCTTGACACAATAACACAAAGATTCCATGTAACTACTTTAATGGCTAGACAAGAACGGAATAAGACATAGAAAAATCACTCCAGTTTCTCACGGAATTGTTATCATAAGACATATAGGGTTACAGCCGAGTATAGAGCCTAGAGCTGAACTTATGTGACCTATAACTGTCGCATCATTTGTGGCAGCAGAATGTTAGTACTGTATATTACCACAACTCCTCCTAAACATGAGCTTGGCATTTTCATCAATTTTTTACACACATATTTTCTTTTCTTATTAATCTTGTAAACATATCCAAACTTGAAAAAGTTCTATTTCCACCTATGAATATATATTTGAAATAGTTCCTAACTGAATTGGAAAGTATTACTAAATGTGGTTAAAATGCAAGTTCTAGCTTTTTTACATCCGTAATCATTCTTACTCGCATGAAAACAAATACATGGTGATATACTGGCATTGCCACTAAGATCTCCAGTTCTAAAGTTTTATTGATCTTCAATTCCGATGCTATCACTGTATAAGCTGATGAAATATAACAGATGGAATATAACAGACATCACAATGGTTTAATGCAGCTGTTTAAGAACTGTGTATGAAAAAGATTTCATACAAATAATGACAGCTACATAAACATATGTTTTATTTTTCCTTGGTTTGAAACAAGTGGGATTATTATGACCTTTAGCACTTCCAGCTTTTAATATTAACAAAATACAATGTAATTCAGCAAAAGTATTGAAATCACAAAGCAAAATCTCTGAATCTTGCAGGCTTTTTATTAGATGCCCATTCGTTGTTTGAATCCACCTTCCTAGTTTGGCTCATTCTGAACTACTAGCATTGTATCATTCAATTTGATGATCTCCTTGTTAGTGTCTTCGTATGTATCATATATATTTGGCAATATCTCTTTTGTTTGCAACAGATGTCTCCTGTTTCTCCTGTATGTAGCACCATCTTGAGTTTGCACATCATATGACATTGGAGTATATTCCAATAACTATAGCTATTTCCCAAATATCTTCTCTTCTGCTTGTTATCTTGTCCACAAAAGTTAAGTTTGGAAGCTCTTTAGCTGTTCTAACACATTGTTTCTTTTGCTTGTATTTCTTCTTATTCATTTTCCTCTTTAGGTTTCTTTGTTTTATAACTTTGGGACAAAGCTGTATGTTGGTTGAAAGAAGAATATGACTCATCAGTAGTTGTGCCAGAGATCCTTTATCATCAACTGGTTGGTTTCTGTACTCCAGTATTGCCAAATATGGGTCTTTGCCATCTCTCTTTGCTTTAATGAGAATTCCTTTTATAGTCTGAATGGTTCTTTCTGCTAAACCATTAGACTGTGGATACTTGGGACTTTATGTAATGTGTTTGAATCCCAAGGTTTTTGTGAACTTGCCATATTACTTTGAAGAGAACTGGGGGCCATATCACTCCTTACTTCAAGTGATATTCAACATCTTACAAATATAAACTTTGCATATGTAATTACAGGCTTGCTTGTGTATTTTCTAACTTGGCAACTAGAAAAAAAAATGTATCAATAGTCTACTATCAAGACATAGTTAAAATTATTCCACATAAATAAATCTGTTCCAACCATTTCCCTTGGTGCAGTAGGTTGTGTAGACAATAAAGGTTCTTTTCGATTTGACTTTCTGAATTCCTGGCAAGTAGAAAAATTTGATAACGTGTCTGCAATTTGTGCATTCATGCAAGGCCAATATATAATATCTCTGGCTCTTTGATTCGTCTTCTCAATGCCCATGTGACTACTGTGTAACTCTTTTAGCATTGCTTTCTGAAGGGCATCTGTTATTACAATCTTCTCTCCTTTTAGAACTAACCTATCTACTTCTGAAAGCTCATCTCTGCAGTTTCAGAAGTTTCTGGTTTCAAAAGGTACACGATGTTTGTTATTTGGCCATCCCATTTGAATAATGTTTTTGTCAGATTTAGATCCATTCTTTATTGCTTCTAATTGCATATCTGCAATTTGGATATTTTACATGATCATGTGCACATAGCACTCAATTTCACTATCCAGGCCCTTATCAGCTTTGTCTCTCTGTCTGTATGTTCTGAACAATGTATCTGCTACAATTAACTCTTTTTTTCCTGGTCAATAAGTCAAATAAAAACTGTACTTCTGCAGTCTTAAAGAATTTCTCTGATGTTTGGGTGGTGTGGCACATAGAGGTTTCTTGAGGATTGATTCTTGAGGTTTATGATCAGATGAACTTGTGCTTGATGACCTCAAGTATTTATTACATTGTTTTAAGACTAAATAACACAGCTAGCAGTTCTTTTTCTATCTGCCAGTGTGTGTATCCTGTTTCTGCGTCTGCAATGGATCTTGATGCAAACGGGCTTGCCTGACTGCATTAGCACTGCTCCAAGTCCTGTTTTGGATGTATCACAGCTAACAATGACCAGCTTCTTGAAGTCAAAAATATTTCAGCACAGGTTCTTTGCTTAGAATCTGTTTGATATCTTCAGAAGCATCTGTCTGTGTGGTATCCCAAACAAATTCAGTATCCCATTTCAAGAGAACCCTAATTGGTTCTGTCACTGTCTACATATTTTGGGATAAACTTTGCATGGTAGTTGACTGTACCCAGTAATCTATTCCTTTCCCGTCTGTTGGTGCAGTCATTTATGAGTTTGAATCACTCTTTCTGGGTCAGGATTTATACCTGATGATGTCAGTATGTGTCCCATGTAGCACACTTATATTAGTCCAAATTGGCATTTTCCCAAATACAGTGTTAGGTTTACTTCCTGGCATCTCTTTAAAACCTTTTCCAGTCTTTCATCATGATCTTTCTTTGAATTTCCCCAAAAGATTATGTCATTGATATCAGTCTCCACTTCTGGCTGATCTTCAAAAGACTGTGCTATTTGTTTTTGGAACACTTCTTGAGCGGATTTAATACCAAAAGGTATTCTTAAATACCAATACCTGCCAAATGGGGTGTTGAAAGTTGTTAATAACTGGGTGTCCTCACCCAGGGGCATTTGGCTGTATATGACTTGTGTCAAGTTTGGAGAAAACATTGGCTCCAGCCATCCTTGCGGTTATATCTTCAATTGTAGGATGTTGATAATGCTCTCGTTTGATAGCTTGATTGAAATTTCCTAGATCTAGACAAATTCCTAGTATTCCTGATTTGGGTTTTGCAACAATTACAAATGAGTTGACCAATTCTTTTGGTTCATTTACTTTCCAAATAACATTTTAAAATTCCATCTCTGCCGATTTTAGTGGTTATTGTAAAGCTGCAGGTACTTTCATTGGTGGATTAATGACAGGTTTCACACTTTGTCAATTGTGATATGATATTTTTGTTTCAGACACTGTAGACCTTGGAATACATTAGGAAATTCTTTCAAGACAAGATTGTCCTTATTCTTGCTAACATTGCAAACAACTTTTATTAAATCTTGAGATGCTTTGAACCCAATAATAGGCGACTGGTTCGTTTTTGTGATGTAAAAATTAAGTTCTCGATTCATACAGTTCAGTTTGTACTTGCCTATGACAGTATGACAGTTTGTCGACAGAGTAGCTTGTGAGAAAGGTCTTGGTGGGTTTTACCCCAACATTGTCAATGTTGATTGTCTCAAAAATGTGATTTGGAATGATGTTTACTTGCAAGCCAGTATCCATCTTAAATTGGACACCAGTACTATGCAAAGTCAGAGTAACACAGACTTCAGTGTTTGTCTGTGTAACAGTTCCTATAAAAGATGTTCCTATTCACTTAAGTATTCTTGCTTACAATGAACCTGTTTTGTCTTGCAGCATTTTATACAGTGATGCTGTTTCTGCCCCTTTAGAAAGTTTTTCCATCAATTGGACATCTACCTTTTGCGTGCTGTTTGACACATTTACCAAATCTGAATAATTTGTGGTGTCATTTCTGCTTTTTCCTTTGCTTGTGTACTTGTTTTTCTTTTTTCTTCTTTTTCACGCCATGAACTTCATATATAATGACTTCATTTTTGCTTATTTTGAATCTGCTTTCTGGATTCTTCATCTGCTCTGCAGATAGTCAGTGCTTTTTGCAGTGTCCATCTTCTTGTGAAAGCCTTAATTTTGCTTTCTCTATGTTAGTCCAACAAACATTTCTATCTTGAATCATTTCATCTTGTAAATTTTCAAATATGCAGATCTTGGTGATCAATTTAAGTTCAGTTACATACTTGTAAATAGTATCATTCTTTTGTTGAATTTTTGTATTGAATATGTGTCTTTCTACAGTAATGTTTTGTTTGGGATTGCAATAGTTCTCAAACTTCTCGACAAGCGGATACATTATTCCAGCTTGATCTTTCTCAAATGTAAAAGTGTTGTAAATGTCTCTTCCACTCTGACCAGTTATGTATAGGAAAGCACTGTGTTTTGCTTGTCTTCTTTATCTGTAAGCACAACATCCAAGTAAAGCTGTATTGTCTGATTCCACATCCTCCAAGTTTCAGCTAGGCGTGAAGAAAAGTCCATTTCAGGTGGCTGATTGAGTTTATCCATGATGTCACAAAACACAAATAAACTTATGTATCCAAATTTCAGTATTGTTATTGAGATATATTTCTTAATGGTATAAACCCAAAGTTTTCCCCAAGTTTCTACTTCTGACAGCATGTAATGCTTTGCATGATAATTCAACACAAAGATTTGATCTAGAATGAAGACAGAGAAAACACTAACTCCAGTTTCTCATGCTATTGTTATCATATGGCATATAGGGTTACAGCTTAATATGGAGCCTAGAGCTACTTTAAGTGACCTGTAACTCTCAGGCAGCACAATGTTTGTACCATATATTACCACAGATTGCTATCAACTGCCCAGAGGAAACTCATACATAGAATGGATTATGAACAAAAATGCTTGTATAAAATGTAATGAATAATGACACTTGTTTTTTATGCCGTGGAATGTGTGTTATATAACTATCAGAACACTCATAGCTATGTCTCACCTTCTGCTAGCATCTGTGCTACAAAATTATATACAAGGAAATTAGCAAATTTAGTGATTTTATGTCCTGTTGCAGGTCTTCAAGACTTTTGACATTTTCCATAGAAATGTAACCTCAGATATGACACTGAACTCATTTCCTAGCAGTGATACATACAAGTACAAAGTTTAATGCTGATTCTAAAGGCTTTTGAAACACAAAGCTGAAGGAAAAACGTTATAAGTCATTACTTTGATCTGTGACCATGAACCTGAAAATACAATCTTGAATGTAATACACAACACACCTACTGAATAATTAACAGAACTATACCAAGTTTCATCACTCTTCTTCAACCAGGTGGAGTCAGAGGGTAGGAAAACAAGAGTCTCTCAAAGGGACTGATGCTCTACTGGCCATAAAGAATTTCTAGGAATTCAAGATAAAACCATTTCTTGTTTTTAGCTGCCAAATGTTGAAACCATCTGATACTTTTTTTTTTTAAATTAGCCACTGTGGCAGCCATATTGGATGTAAGATTAGCACCATTTTCATTTAGGATCAACTAGACATAATTATTAATCTTTTGGTGAAAACCCCATGTGAATATGACCATCCATTCAGAAAAAGTAGTGATAACAAGATTTTCAATATGGCTGCATTGGTGGCCATATTGGAAGTCAGATCAGCACCATTTTCATTTATGACAACTAATATCATAAGAAATCTTTTGGCGAAAACCCCATTCATCTAGGAGGAGCAGCAATAACAAGATTTTCAAAATGGCCACCATGGTGGCCATATTGGAGGTCAGATTGGCACCATTTTAATTTAGAACCAAAATAGATATCATAAAGAGTCTTCTGGTGGAAACCCCACTGAGATATGATTTCCCAATGAGAAGTAGCAATAACAAGATTTTCAAGACTGCAACCATGGTGGCCATATTGGATGCCAGATTGGCACCATTTTTATTCAGCCAACTAGATATCACAAGAAGTCTTTTGGTGACAACCCCCATATCAATATGACCATCCATCTAGGAGTAGCAATAACAAGATTTTCAAAATAGCTTCTGTGGTGGCCACTATGGCAGTCAGATCAGCACCATTTTCATTTGGGACCAACTAGACATCATAAGAAGTCTTCCAGTGAAAACCCCATGTCGATATGACTTTTTCTTCTGGACGAGTAGTGATTAGATTTTCAAGATGGCATGGCATACATACTGAACTTCAGATTGGCACCATTTCATTTAGGATCAACTAGACATAATAAGAAGTCTTTTAGTGAACATTCCATGATAATATGACCATCAATTCAGGAGTATTGATAACAAGATTTTCTATATGGCCACTGTGGCAGCCCTATTGAATGTCCGAGCTGTACCATTTTCATTTACAACAATAGAATGGATGTGTGTTTAAAGTTTCATGGCAATCCTCCAAGTGGCTTAGGAGGAGTAGCTATAACAAACTTGTCCCAACAGATGGATGGACAATGGCATCAGACTTTGGATGATGAACAACAGGCAATCCCATAAGCTCTTCAGGTATGACCCGATGAGCTAAATAAACTGCAAGCACTGGCCTTTGATCCTAACCTTGAAGCTAGGACCCTACATTGGCACACAACACACCATCTGGTAATTATATGTAAGGACACCCTGTTACATCAATTTATCTTAAATGGCATCATCGTTTCTGGGTGGAAAGGGGAACAGACAACAAACAAATGGATCGATGGACAAAAATGTGAATACAATGTTCCTCATATATTTAAAACTACCAACAATGATACGAGTGATGGCTTTACATATTAATGAAAGGTAAAATTATCAGAAAAAAACAAAGTTTGCTTTTAACAAACACATTTTATTAGTAATAGCAATATAAAGGGAATTAAAAAAATATATGCATACAAATTTAAATGTAAAATTACCATAAAAATTATTTTGAATGTAAAATTACAAAGAATTGCATAGATTCATGATTTCAGTATACAAAACAGATTTATCCCCAATTAAATATGATGAAACATAAACTGCAAATGTTTTATTATGCCCATTTTCTCCCCTTCTCTCTTGTATTTGCATATCTTTCAAGGTGGTAATAAAAATTTGACCATGCTCTGACAAAATCTCCAAAGAGGGTTTTCGAGGTACAGACTCACAATTCGTGGGCCACAAGTAGCCGGAATTCCAATATATTTAAAATACAATTCATTTACACACAAACAGTTTACACTTTCATAAAGTGTTCAATACCAAGCTCGTGGACAAAACACATCTATATGAATTTCTGTGTTCATAATTTTAAGTCAAGTTTGCAGGGAAAGAGGTTTTATTTTCAGTCCTCATTTCTGTCGAAATTATGGATGCCATAAGGAAGAGCTCAGAACTACAACTGCAAACAAATACTGGAGATCATGGGCATCCTTGGCAATAATGTTTTTGTGGTTCTTCTCATCCTAACACCAAGAACCTTTGCTCAAGAACCATGAAGAACCTCTTGGGTTGAGAATCCACACCACCTCTGAGGTGGGAGTAGAGAAGAACAAAGATGGTAGAACATGCTGAGCATTGATATACCATATTTTTATTGCCAGATCAACTTCAGTTAGGATGAGCACATGCAGGAACAGCTGAGAACATCAGAGAATGTGTTTTTGTCATTTTGGGTCAGAATCTCAGATTGCCCCAAGATGGCCCATAATATTTGAGTCAATAAATTTGCATACATTTAGTTTATTCAACATTTTCAGGATTAAAATGTTCACAACTGACTCTGATGAATACACATACTGAATGACTTTGCTAACTGTTAAAGTGAATCAAATTTGTGTGAATTTATTGTTCTCCTGCTTTATTGGCAAAAATTTATTTTTTCTGAAAATTGCAAGATTTAATGAAGAAACTATACAAATGAAAACAGATTGGTTAATTAATCAATTACATATTTTATATATTGCAAAATGAAGATAATGCAAGGCCATCATGACCATAATGAGTATATCTGAAGTGCAATACAATTAATTAAAAATGGCACTTTAACATCTGCACTGGTTTCAAAAATTGCTTTGTGAATTATTTTGAGAAGAGTACAGCACCCCTTAATATGTTAGAATTTATGAATTAATTCATCTGTACCCAGAGCAGTTCCATGTTATACAAGGGTCTGGCTCAAATAGTCATTGATATGTTGATTTTTTTTTACAGTAATCCAAACACATAAATAGTTATGATGAAATAAAAATAAATGTTCATCAAACAACACATTTTCTGGATTAATAGATTATAAAAAAGAGTTCTACTGACTAGGTATCAAACTGTCATGGCACATTACCACTATCACCACCCAATCAAGTAAATACACACTGAAATTATACACAGATACCTTGCTTCACACAAAATACTGACAATTGACAATGTTTTATACAGGACACAAACTCACAAAATTGCAAACTCACAAAATCACAAACTCTGAGGCAGAAGGAAAAGAAAATAATATGCATGTATCCAGAAATAAAAATTACACACAGGACATAAGAGCTAATTTAAATGAGCGAATTGTCTTTCTTTATCCACAAACCCTCTTAGCAAGTGAACAATAGTTAGCTGTAAGCACTTGTAGACTAAACACAATAACAATATACCAATTATACTCGCTTATAAGTCGAGTCCAACAGCAAACAACATAGACCTTGACCTGTCATCACATAATGCACTGGCAGATCAGGATCTATGCTGTTTGTTTTACTGATTACTCCTAACAAACTGTGTAAACCCAGATCTGCCGTCACTTTATGTGACAGCAGATCTGAGTCTGTGCAGTTTACTGTTGGACTCAACTTATAAGCGAGAATAGATGGTACTCATCCAAAAATTCTGGTCTGTCCTCAAGACCTGCCCAGCACTTTGGAGCCCGTAATCGTAAACTGTCCTGTGATTACATTAGATTTGACTGTCTTCTTCTGTCCTGGTTGTTGGCCTCCAACTGACAAGCCTATCCTACCTAAACAGGTGATAGAAAAAAATCTTACTCATTTAAAGGTACAGGTATTAAAAGAAAACTTTCCTTCAGATGAAAGTCTATCAAAATTGTTCAACTTTCTATAAATAAAGCAAAGCTCTGATAAGCATGGTAGATTAGTATTTAAGGAAACCGGATTATCACACATATATTAGTTGAATCTGATTGAAAGGCTACCAAACACTTCAAAAAGACCACTGTAATTGGTACATTATATATGAATGCTATACATTTTATAGAAAAGGGATTTTACATTATTTCAAAGGTTAATCAACACTGATAATAGGTACTCTGATCAATGGACTTCTTTTGTCCCTGATGAAAGGTCAAGTATAAAAACGTTTCCTGTTATGTTTTTATTATTCTCTGGCATTTTCTGGTGGGTCTGGGTGCATGTAAAATAAAAACTAGTCATCTAGAAATGACACATTCCCCGTGCTCCACCACTCATGAAAAGACTGCTTCTGAAAGTTCACTATGATCAAACTGGATTTTTATAGTAATCATGCTAATACCCTATGATCTATTACTGCAAATATATATACTACTTATACCAGTACAAGATGATCGAGTACGGTAAATTAGTATACTACTTATGCCAATACCGCATGGTCAAGAACCGTAAATTTATATGCCGATACCCTATGGTTTAGTCCTGTAAATTTGTATACTACTTATGCCAGTACCCTTATGGTCTATTACTGTAAGTTTATATACTACTTATGCCAGTATCCTATAGTCTAGTACTGTAAATTTGTATACCAGTACCATATGGTCTAGTAGTGTAATTTTTATACTACTTATACCAATATCCTATGGTCTAGTACTGTGAATTTATATACTACTTATACCAGTCCCTATGGTCTAGTACTGTAAATTTGTTTATTTTTTATAGCAGTACCCTATAGTCTACTACTGTAAATGTATATACTACTTATACCAGTACCTTATGGTCTAATTCTATAAATTTGTATACTACTTATACAAGTACCCTATGGTTTAGTATTGTAATTTGTATACTCCTTATGCCAGTACCCTATGGTCTAGTACTGTAAATTTGTATACTATTTATACCAGTAGCCTATGGTTTAGTATTGTAATTTGTATACTACTTATGCCAGTACCCTATGGTCTAGTACTGTAAATTTGTATACTACTTATACCAGTACCCTATGGTCTAGTACTGTAAATTTTTATACTACTTATACCAGTACCTTATCATCTAGTACTGTAATTTTTATACTACTTATTCCCGTACCATCTGGTTTAGCTCTGTAAATTTATATACTATGTTATGACTCTATGGTCTAAGAAAAATGTAACAGAAAGAAAGTGAAACCGACAAATCAAGTAAAAATCAACAAGCAATTTATTTCTAGATAATTAAAATGAAATTCAAAAGACACTTACAGTAATGTGAATTAAAATCCAAATAATCCAATAATCCTAAGTGTCCTAATCACAAGTCCTAAATATAGAATGTTCCGAGTGAATTGCTGTATCCTTGACTGTGCTGATGTGCCAATAGTCTTTAATGTGCTGATATGCCAGTAATCTTTAATGTACTGATGTGCCAAATGAAGTACTCCAGAATATCTTTGAATAAGTTCACATCAATCCCAAAATCATCAATTCAAAAATCCAAAATCCAACAGCCTATAAGCACTATAATCCATTTAATATTTTAAATAATTCCTTTCTCTGAATTTGGAATGATTTTTCACAACTGCAATGACTCTTTAATAGACTGATGATAAGTTCGAAACTGAAAACTGTCCACTAAACATGGTGTATATATAAAGATAGGTCACATGACAGAATGTTCAAGAAAATTATATTGTGTATGTGACTTTTAACACATAATTCTAAAGGAAATTCTAGTTTTATCTGTAAACAAAATCAACCCTGACCTCAAACTGAATCAACAACTTGTTTACCAAAATCTTCCTTGAACTCAAATACTAAGTAAACAACCTAACTCAAGGACAATAGCTAAACATTTAACATGATACATAACATTAAGGTTTAAGCAAATATTAAAGTCAAGAAACATTTGTAATTTCCTGAAATATTTATAATATTATATAAACATCATACATAACAACTACTCATGCCAGTACCCTATGGTCTAGTACTGTACACTTACATACTACTTATACCAGTACCCTATGGTCTAGCACTGTAAATTCAAATACTACTTATACCAGTACCCTAAGGTCTAGTACTGTACTTTTTATACTAATTATATTAGAACTCTATGTACTAGTGCTGTAAATTTGTTTACTACTTATGCCAAGACCCTATGGTCTAAGTCTGTAAATTCATACACTACTTATGTCAGTACCCTATGGTAGAGTACTATAAAATTTTTATACTACTTATACCAATACCCAATGGTCTAGTGCTTTCAATTTGTATACTACTTATGCCAGTACCCAATGATTTAATACTGTGAATTTATATACTACTTATACCAGTACCCTGTGGTCTAGTACTATAAATTTGTAATCCACAAAGACATTCCATGTTTGAATACCTGGTTCATGTGAAAAGAGCTGCAATATGGAATTTTCTGGATCTTTATCTCATTTAACTTAAGCATTCACTCATTATCTACCTACATTTATTAAAATAATTTCCATCTTGATTGAATTGTTTTTTCTTCTCAGACTGATAATTCATTGATTAAATGCCCAACTGTGTATTTCATCCCATCAATGTAGTTCTTTTTGATGTTTTGATTGCCAAATATGTTGTTTTAAAATGTGACTTTGGCCACTGCTAGCACCAACAAAGACATGGACAGATGTGCACTAGAAAAAAAAGTAGTCTGACTGTTAGATTTTTTCTTTCCTGATGAAAAAACATTCCCAGTGGGTGCAAAGAATCTAGATTTGGGGGACATAGGACAAAAAACTTGCACTGAAAATGAAAATGGTACAGACAGACAGACAGACAGATAGATAGATGGTTATAGCAATAGCTATATCCCCCCAGTATTACATATCAGACATGACTTTTTGTTAGGATTAATTTATGTTCACTCCTAATTAAATAATACAAGCATAAAATGACAAAGATAGAGGCTGACCTGAATAACCTGTTGGTTGACCTTCTGGTGATCATCAAATATTCACAAGAAAACTGGTTCACTTGAGAGAAAGATATTGGAGACCATGCAACATGCATGCAGATTTTGACAGAATTATCTCACTCATATAAACTACGAACAGTAAATGCATACTGCTTTACGAGTTGATCATTTGGACCAGGCCATAATAACTATTCCAATGAAAGGTCAAAATGGACAAGTCATGTAGTTCAATGTATGATACCACACTGAGAGAACTACATGTACTTTGTCTAACATGCTTGTTGCATGTGAAAATAATTGTTGACAGAAATCCGAATTACTGAGCAAATGGGCATTTTGACCACATTAATAATGTCTTATCACTGTTATAATCTTCATTGCTTTTATCATTTTTGGTAATCAAAAGCACACACTTCTGCAAACAAGTTAAACACTTACAAGTGAAGTACCACAAAATTACATTTGGCCCCGATCTTTCCTTTTAGAGTATTCTAGCAACTGTAAATCATTTGAGCTCTCAAGTGTGTTCTGTACCTTCTTATTCTTTGTTTTGTTCCTGTTTCACTCTTATTCTCTCAAATGGTTCATATTATCAGGTCTAACCACTGCTCAGTAGCCATGGGGACCAATAACAGAAATGCTTACTGCTCAGATATGGAATGATGCCCTTGGAAACTGGGTGGTGCAAATCAATACTTGCACAAACCACAGAAAGTTTTTGAAGATTTTTTATCCAATTCTTTCTCTTACAATGCTAACTTTTTATTTTTCAAATAGCAATTATAAGTTCATAACTTTTTATCAGTAACTGAATGGTATAATTAGACAAATTCCTTATGTGGTACTCAAATTTGCACCTAATTCCTCTTTAAGTTACCAGAGAAAGAATGTCCTTTGCTTTTGACCTTTTGACCTCAAATTCAAATTCAGAGTCTTCTTCCTTGCCCCATGTAAAATTATGCATACACTTTCTACACCAGATAAAACATAAAGCATATATTATGATGTAAATATCAACAACCTTGCAGAATATACAAGTGATCCTGATTCTTTAAACAAAGCGTGGAAAAATCACACCCTGCATGATGATTACATACAAAATGAAATTATACAAAAACTGTTCATTCCTTACAGGGTTGCAATCTTGACCTTCAACCAGACTAATGAAGAGATCATGATGTCCTCAATGCTTTCTTAAAAAAGCATTTGGATAACAAAATCTACATAAAAAAAGGATGTTCTTCCAGGTTTTAAGTTCAAAGAACAAAACTTGTATCTTGTTCTGATCTTCACAATGATTTACAGAAAGGAAAAGTAGAGAAAAAGACTGACAGATGGTCAGATATGGTAAAAGGCAGAAAGAATAATTATAGAAAGAGAGAAAGTCAGTTACATAGTTAGATAGATAGATAGATAGATAGATAGATAGAGAGAGAGAGAGAGAGAGAGAGAGAGAGAGAGAGAGAGATAGATAGATAGATAGATAGATAGACAGACAGGTAGGTAGGGAGACAAATGCATCTGCTAGCTAGCTGGATAAAAGTGTATACCTGGTTGAATGACAAATCCTTTGTCATCAGTCCAGACAGCCATAGTGTCTGGCTGAATTGTGAAGTTAAACTGTAGGGAGGAGAGTTTGGGGATGAAGAATCTGTCAAACCCAGCCAGCTGTCTTTGAGGCATCTGCTCTTGTGTGTCTAACCACCAGATATACACCTGCACCACCTGGTGGGGCAGAAAGAAGAATAGAGCTTTCAGACTACATAAAAACAGCTGATATTTTAGGCATAAAAGTGACCTAAAGTTGTGTAGCTAATGTTGTCTTCCTATAGTGTGTGGCTAATGTTGACTTCCCTTGCAGTGTGTGCAAAGTTAAGTTTCTATGTTGTCTTCAGAGAGTGTGTGCAAAGGTAAGTTTCAATGTTGTCTTCCTATAGAGTGTGTGCAAAGGTAAGTTTCAATGTTGTCTTCCCACGGAATGTGTGCAAAGGTAAGTTTCAATGTTGTCTTCATATAGAGTGAGTGCAAAGGTAAGTTTCAATGTTGTCTTCCTATAGAATGTGTGCAAAGGTAAGTTTCAATGTTGTCTTCATATAGAGTGTGTGCAAAGGTAAGTTTCGATGTTGTCTTCCCATAGAGTGTGTGCAAAGGTAAGTTTCAATGTTGTCTTCCTATAGAGTGTGTGCAAAGGTAAGTTTCAATGTTGTCTTCCCATAGAATGTGTGCAAAGGTAAGTTAAAATGTTGTCTTCCCATAGAATGTGTGCAAAGGTAAGTTTCTATGTTGTCTTCCCATAGAATGTGTGCAAAGGTAAGTTTCTATGTTGTCTTCCCATAGAATGTGTGCAAAGGCAAGTTTCAATGTTGTCCTCCCATAGAGTGTGTGCAAAGGTAAGTTTCAATGTTGCCTTCCTATAGAGTGTGTGCAAAGGTAAGTTTCAATATTGTCTTCCTATAGAATGTGTGCAAAGGTAAGTTTCAATGTTGTCTTCCCATAGAATGTGTGCAAAGGTAAGTTTCAATGTTGTCTTCTCATAGAGTGTGTGCAAAGGTTAGTTTCAATGTTTTCTTCCTATAGAGTGCGTGCAAAGGTAAGTTTCAATGTTGTCTTCCCATAGAGTGTGTGCAAAGGTAAGTTTCAATGTTGTCTTCACATAGAATGTGTGCAAAGGTAAGTTTCAATGTTGTCTTCACATAGAATGTGTGCAAAGTTTCAATGTTGTCTTCCCATAGAGTGTGTGCAAAGGTAAATTTCAAGGTTGTCCGGAAAGAAAGTACTTCCAACAGTAGTCTATGAACCAAATAATACATACCAATGTATTTATACACAACAAAAACCAGATCCAGTAAATTTTTTATTTATAAACATATATTTTGCCTAGGGGACTGTCTGCTGCTACAGATGAATTTTGGTTCATTCTGTCAGTGAGTGATTCAGCGGGAACTGAATTATCACAACAGGGTTGTACAAAGGTCACAGATGGGCTGTGAAACTCCCTGACAGAATGTTATGGATAACCCTTGAGTAAAGTTTCTTCAGCAGAAAATGAATGGGGCCCAGCGAAGACAGGGATGTCCAACGAAAGCTGGGGATGCCAGTGGCAACCGTGTGGACTTAACTCAATGGGTTTAATTTGAATATGCAATATAGCACTGACATTAGATTCTTGAGTGAATAAAATGGAGTAGAATTAAGTGAATGCCCTTTTATTTGACAATGCCAAGTCCACTGAACACTGTAAGCATTGTGGCAGGGATGGCAGAGGTCAATAGCAATATAATGAGCTGTAGCTCTTGCCACTCTAACTAAGAATGTTGAACAAGAGGCTGCACGTGCTTGGTTGGCAAGTGATGTATTAATATAAGCCCCTCCATACTAATGCAGACTTTTTTGGGATGTGTGAATGGTACCGAGTGGGTCACCTATTGCTGTGTATAAACTACACTTAAGCAAGTGCATAAGCAACAAAAATATTTTACAAAATGGCCCAATTTCTAGGGAATGGTGTACTGAAGTTGTTTTCATATAGCATAATGATCTTTACCTGGTACTGCTTCTAAAAATGTATTTATGCAAAGCAGACCAAACAATGGACAAAAAGAGATGGGTTTAAATAATTTACTACTGTCCATTCTTCTGTTAACACAAACGGTAAGTATTTCATCCACCCTTGAGGATTCATATCACTCATAATATCAGGGGGGGTGTTCAAAACCTACCTACATTTACAGTTTCAGAATTTTTTTTTAAAGTTTGTTTGCCTGTAAAAAAAAGTATTTTTTCTGGAAAATCTTTCACTAATTCAGGACAAATTATGTTTGCAAATCGCAGCTCAGATGACAGTAGCATGTGTGATACCAAGTTCTGGTCGGTCTTCTCATGAACTTTCAATTTACAGTATGAGGGCCCTGAACTTTCAAAGTGAATGGAATGCATATTTATTCACATAAATAGAGAAAAAAATGTAATGAAAAATTATTGATGCTCAAAATAAAGGTACTATTTCTATCCATTTTTCAGGTCATTTGCCTTAATACAATTTTTGATGCAGCAGCAGGTACAAGTCACATCTTTAGTATGCAGGAAATACCTTGTATCCATTACAATACAATGTTCTCATAAACACTGATCCACATACAAACAGTTAACATGCCACTTAAAAAAAGCAATGAAACAAGAAAAATAACATTAATATATTAGCTGGGAGTATAGTCTAAGTTTTGCTGTATGTCTTTGTGCAAATGAACTGAAAACTTAAATGGTAGAAATGTAAGGCTTAAGGATATACTGCCAATTCAGTATTTTGTGTGAGAAACACAAATTTCAAGACTCTATGGACAGTATTTCTTTTGTGGAATATACATTTTTAGATGTGGCAACAGGTATGAGTTATGATGTTTTTTGTCGAGTATTAATGTAGCCTATTTAAGTACTAAGAAAAATTCTTTTTCCCCCAAAAAAACACAAAAAACTGATGCATCCCCATAGTACCAAAACCTCAACCTAAATTATTACACAGCACCAAATTATTACATTTCACCAAATTATTACATTTTACTTAATTATTACATTTCACCAAATCACTACATTTCACCAACTTATTACATTTCACCAAATTATTACATTTCACAAATTATTACATTTTGCCAAATTATTCTATTTCACCCATTCAAAGTCTATTTTAAGTTTAGAATTATTACTTGTGAAATGTCAGAGTGCTTAATTAATATTATTTCTTTTATATATACCTGGTAGTTAATGATTGAAGGAATTCACAAACAGGAAAAAATGTATAGGTTGGTGTTCATTTTGTTGCTTACTTTAATATCTAAACTTTTAAGCTCAAGTCTGAGCATAAAATTTTGCTTAAGCACATAATTCCCCTGGACTCTACTTTTTATAACATCATTTTTGATTGGCTGATGATAAATTTCAAACTAATTCTCAAATTAAAACATTGGATGATCGCCTGGCTCCAGTTTCACTAAACATCTCAAAATGTCTTCCTCAACTGAGATTATTGAATATCTTTATTGATGCTTGGTTAGCAACAATGATTTTTTATTTTCACAGAACAGTCAGCATGCATCAGGGATTAAATATATAGTCATAACATTTTCTAGAGTTATTGTACAGAAACCATTTTTCTTCCCTCAGTCACAGTAACCTTGACCTTTGACTTCATGACTCCAAGATCGATAGGACTCTTCCATACCCAAAGTGCAAGCCATCCACAAAATCTGACAACTGTAGATTGTAACAACTTGAGTTATTGTGTGGAAACCAACATGGAAACAGACAGACATACTGATGGGTAGATGGACCAACAGACAGATCGACAACATTATAACAATACACTCCACCTTATGACAGGCATATAAAAATGGCATTGATAACAACAAGAAAATCCTTGAGTCTTTAAATTCAGGGTTGCAAACTTAACTCCATGAAAATTAGCACCCAACAAATAATAGTTAATTCACAATATCTTGGATTGAAGTTATATGGCAAATTAACAACTTTTATAAGTTTATGCTTCTCATTTTTGAAATTTTTCTCACATCCTCTATCATTGTGGATGAGAGATTTCCCAAGCAAAATGTGAAAAATCCTTATCCCACCTCATGTGACTATTATCATACCTTGCATATTGTCATGTTGTTTTCATTGGCACATTGCCACTGATTTGTTTTTGTCATCACATATATGACATCACACTGTCTGCTATATTTTCTTTTTAATTGTTTAATTTCAGAACTTAAGTTATTTAATTGTGAATAAATCAAATTTCTGAGTTAAATTCGACTGAATTTGTCAGTGTAAACTAAACCTTATGTACTTTTTCTGATGATTAAACAAGTTTCAATGGACACTTTGCCCTTTTTGATGCTTTTGTTCTACCAGTGGGGTGCCATTTTGCTTAAAACCCCAATTTTTTTAAACCTGGGAATATGAGAAAAAGAATCACCATGTGTACTAGTGTGGAATATGAAAATCTCACCCTAATGATCATAATTCATTGGCAGGACTTGGCAAAACCTTGCTCTTGCCCATGAATCAATACGCGTGGGTGGAATTTCTCAATCTAACATCAATACAAATTATAGAGTTTATTAATACCAACCTCCTCCCCATCTATTTCTGCTACATTGGTCACCATGCTATTAAGTACCAGGGGTTCTCCAGCTTGTATGGATGTATCAAAGGTCAAGGAGAAATAGTGAAATATTGCATAAGACAATCCATAGCCAAATGGATAGAGTGGATCTCCTGTGAAGTACCTGTATGTTCGTCCTCTCATGGAGTAATCTATCATGTTGGGAATCTGAAATAGATTTTATTACAAATTAGAGCAACTACAATGGCTTGCCATTGCAAATTTCCATGCTATTTATTGCATATTCCAATTCCCCTTTAAATTCCCACCACTCACTCTCACCCCCTGACAGTAACCCAAGAGTCATAATGCAAAATCCGTCATATAAATGATGCATCTTCCTGCTATGACTGCATATATAAAGTCTGGTGAACAAAATATATGAAAATATCATTGTAATATGTATTTTGGGAGGTGGGGGTGGGGGGAAACTAATTTTAATCATGTAATACTTACTTACCAATATTGCATTGCTTACCTTCTGGGGATGCTAAGTCATATGTCCAAGCTACAGATTATACATGATTCCTTCCTCCTATTAGGATGGAAAGTTCTAGAATTGAGAAAAGAACCTAGTCCCAGTCTGACACCTGCATCACAGCCCCACATGTTGTTTACTTCCTCTTTACTTGGACCTAGAAGAAGGGCATCAGAGCGGGATGGGATGAAGGATTCCTTGCAATATTGGTAGGTAAGTATTACATTATTGAAACTAGTTTCCCCACCCACCCCAACAAAATAATTACATTTTAATAGCAGTAATACGTTACCTACCAATATCGCATTGCTAAATTTGTCAGTTTGGCGGTAGGCTCATGGCCTCAGAAGAATTGGAATTAGGATTGTGTACTACCCTTATGGTGCAGTGTTCACTACCATAGGTTAGTAGGATATCGAGCCACAAGTTGTGCCATTACAATTGAGTCCCCCCCCTCCCCAATTTGCTTTTCTTCTGGTGCACTAAAGTTTGAAGGTAAAAGAGGAAAATTTGGTATGAGACCTTCTTAAGGCGGCTCTCATCACATCATCCCTGGATGAGGATTCAGATAAGCCCAAGATGTACCAATCGCTCAAACTTGATAGGCCAAATTTTCATAAGATGGTCCTTTGAGTGAGGAAATACCTTCAGTCCCTTTACTGGGCAAGGAGTCTATCTTGATCATCCGCAGCACAGATGCAAATGGGACTGAGGATCTCGACAGAAGTGGAGCTACTGAAGGGAGCTGATTCATGCCTGAAGCCCAGTTTGGCAACAAAGCAAAACCCGAGTCATAATCACCACTGAACCGTAAACCACCCACTACTACTGAAAATGTAAGAAGCTTGCTGCTCCTCATCATCGAGGCTAAAGCCAGAAATTCGAAGAAAGCCACACTCAATGGTTTTTATGTGGCTTTGTTTCTCTTCTTTCTTTTTTTAAGGCTCAAAGAATGCACTAGAGATTCCATCCAGGTAATAATGAGCAAGAAACCAGTCTCTGAAGCTCAAAATATCTGATGATATCGGAAAGATAAGGATCTAATCTGATGTCAGGACCCAACAGAATTGAGGGTACCGAACATTCTCTATCCTCGAAAGAAAGAGAAGAAAGTTGGCCACTGCACTACTGTCCCAATCACAGAAGATTCTCCGCTTTGCATCTTAAACTCTGAAAGTGGGCCACATCTTATCCAGGGCAATGTTTAGTAACCTTGCTCTAAACCTGTCCTGGTGGATAACTCGCTAGCAATGAGCCAAGCGGGAAGGTGGAGAATATGTGGGCTGCTGTGAAACAGAGACCCCCTGTACTGCAACAGAAGGTCCCTACTCTGTGGTAACCTCCTGAGTTCGTGTATCAACATGTCAAGGAGATCACTGAATTATGAAAGAAGAGGCTATAGGGGAGCTACCAGAATAGGCACTTGCAAAGTCAATCTGAAAGGTGGGAAGGGCATGAAAAGACAATCCCACTTAGACTGAAAACACTCATTGCCCAGACTTTCTGAACCAGGACTGGGGAGATGTAAAAGGGTTTGTTCACAAACAAGTCCACCAGAGTTTTCTGCACATTTGAAAAAGTGACTCTGCTACCTTGGACCCACTGGTCTTTTAGACAGACAGTGTGCCCCGATATTTCTCTTGCTGAGAATATGGTGGACTCTGTGCATGATCTGCTCTGCAGCTGCCCTTTTCTTAACTTCCACACAAAGTGAAAGGGAGACAAATACCTCATTAACCCCGAGGTACGTTACTAATAACGTGTTGTCTGACGAGATCCATGCACAGTGATCCAATAAGGTTGACACACCCCTTAAGGGCTAGAACACTGCTTGCAATCCCACGTTGCTTTTATGAAGGGAAGTTTCTTCATGAGACAAAGGTCCCTGAAGGACTATGCCCTCTGGCTCCATTTGCATGCCCTTGCCTCCATTTTACACAATGGTGCACAGAAAGGAGTGGGATCAGGTGTGTGGACTTGGACTCCAGTCCAAAACCGGTCCCAATTGAGCCACCAACTCAGGTGGTGGTGAAAATTGGATCTCAGGGTGATGTGTGTAGAAAGAGAGTCCTTTTGTGGTTCGCAGTTTACCAAAACAGAAACTGAAGAGGGCGCAGGAAAAACCTCCCAAAGGGGACCAAATCCGCTGTGGAGTACAGGTCCCCAGAAGGGAACAGTAAAGATAGGTCAACAATGACTCTTGCATAGGAGAGCAGTTGTGAGAGACAGGGTCTTGTTGAACCTGACCAGGGGAACACACACTATCCTGAAGTTTGTGAGGAAATTCATCCCCACATAAATGAAATCCTAAGAAAGGATTAGATCCAACTTCTCTAAATTGGGAATAAGCCTGAGATAGATCACTGTTGGCCAACATGGAGATAAGTTCTTTAGAAGGGAATCTCCGAGGACATTGAGCACCAGCCAGTCAATGAAGACTGGAGGATGGGAATCTGTAGGGACCTCAGGTGGGCTACAACTACCCAATCACCCTGGCAAAAACTCTGGGAGCAGATTGAAGCAAGTCCGAATGAAAGAGCCCTAAATTAGAGGTCCTCTTGGTTGATGGCAGAATCAAGAGGTATTTCCTGTATGGAGGGAAGATGGTGATGTGAAGAAACACATCTAAAGATTGATGGAGATTGCCCAGTTTGAGGGCCCTATGGCGTGCCTGAACAAGCAGTCATTCCCATTTTGAAGTGTTCATCCCAAAGAGAGATATTTAGGGTAGAAAGGTCGACTATGCAATTGAGACTTGCTGCCTTTCTTGCAGCCAGAAAATTCTGGGAATATAAAAGGCCTATTACCCTCTCTACTGTGCCTTCTGCAGAAGGGTATGTACCTCTTCCCATTAACTATAACAGTTTGGACTGGTAAAAGACGATGGGTAGTTTGAACTGGTAAAAGAAGATGGGGGGTCATGGTAGCATGGGACATTCACAGAACCTAGGTGATAGCCCTCTTTTTTTGGTAGAAAGGACTTCACATCGTACATGATGCTCGACCAAGCCCTTGACAAATAGGGTTAATCGAGCACCTTCATGGATGACAAGAATAGGCATGGCACAAGAGGAGAGGTAGCAGGTTCTTAGGGCTGGAATCTCTGCTGCTTGGGGAAGGGGATGTAGTCCAAGAACTTTCTCCCTTTGCCTTTTGGTCACCTCTACTTTGAAGGACAGGCAAGAAGGAGGTTAAATTCAGGCTGCTTTGGAGACTGTGGCTGCATCTGTAGAGAAAAACTTGGACGAAAGTTCCAAGGGGCAATTGGGGTGAGAACGCTTCTTGGCCAGTTGCAATGGGCCAGGCGCTGGTGCAAGGGACTAGTGTTGTTTGGTCCTCTAAATCCCGAGATGCCATGGAGGGAAAAAGGCCCCTGTTAGGAGCATCTCCACCTCCAACAATGCAGACCTTAGAAGGTTCTTGCTGTGGTCCAGCAAAAGTAAAGCAGCTCTGCAGGGCATCCCATGAACATCGACAACAGATGGCAGGCAATAGTAACCAGTTCCCTGGCCACAACCACCAATGCCTACCAGGTTTAAACTGGGGGGATGAGCTCAGGCCCCAATGAAATTCTCCCCTTGTAATGGCCTGGCCTGGGGGGGGAGGGGGCTTGAGGGGCCACACCTGCAATGAACCTTAAAGCTGGCAGCATAAAAAGGGAGAGGGAGAACTGCCCACCCTTTCTGCTGCCTGGAAAAATCTTCCCTACTTAGAAAACTTCTGTGAAAACTCCCTGACCCTCGAGAAATGTGTGTGCAGTAGAAGGTCTGGGTGCTAACGCACACCAAAGAGTATCTCCCACTGAAAAGAATTCCCCCTGCCCTTTTTTGAGTCAACTCATTATGGGAAGTGATGGAACTGTCCCTTTTACTAGCGGACCTTTTAGGAAGATGAGAACACCTCTCATCCTTTCTAAGTTGTCTATAATGGAGATGACCAGCTTCCCTCCTCTTTATTAAGCTCCACGTGGGGGGAGGGATAATGACCTGATCTCTGTCCTCTGACGGATGAGGGAGCTCCAATGACTGGTACTAGAAGACCAGTGACTGATGCTGGAAGACTTGTAACCAGTGCCTGGTGTTGGAAGACCTGTGTCAGGTCACTGGCCAAAGATTGGTCAGGCAACTCTGATCTGAGCCCTCTTCAGAACTCACAGAGCATGATCACTGGTCTCACTTTTCAGGGACTTGTGATCTGCTTGTTGCCTTCACTGGTCCAAGGGCCTTGAGAGGGTGCTTCTCCTCCCTATCAGGGCAGTATGACTCACTCTCAAGAGGGTGCAGCTCCTTCCTATTCCAGAGGCATACCCTCCTAGGATCAAGAAGTCTTCTTCTGAGTCCCTAAAGACTCTGAGAAGGATCCCATACCATAATGGGATTGAAGAGTGCCTACCCTGATAGAGTTCTGTGACTCTTCGGGAGCATTACGTCTGTTGACTTAATGAGAGACAGATTGCCTACCCTGTTAGTGTTCTGCGACTCTTCAGGAGCAGTATATCTCTTGACTTAATGAGAGACAGATCCCATATGCTCCTGGGATCATGGAGTCTATTCTGAGTCCAGCAGAACTCTGAACATTCCTGCCACAAAGAGGAAGTATTTACCTGAAAAGAAAAATATGTACTACCAAAGCAAGTACTTATAAAAACATTCTAATATGACAATATTAAATGTACAGCCGAAGCAAGTACTTATACAAATATTGTAATGTCATCTTTTTTTAACAGGATGAAAAAAAAGAAATATAATTTCGGAACTACAAAAGGATAACAATACATACCCTATGCCAGAATTTATTATGAGTACTGCCAACGAAAGTACTTATACAAATACTGTAATGTCACCTCTTTTCAACTGGATGAAAAAGGAACTAAAATTCCAGAACTACAAAAAAGGGTAGCAATACCTAGCCTATTTAACAAATTATTATATGTACTGCCGAAGCAAGTACTTGTAAAAATATTGTAATGTCATCTTTTTTCAATTGGATGAAAAAGGAAATAAACTTCCAGAACCACAAAAAAGAGTAGCAATACCTAACCTATGCAACAAATTATTACATGTACTGCTGGAGAAAGTATTTCTACAAATATTGTAATGTCATCTTTTTCCAATTGGATTGGAAATAGAAATAAAATTTGGAACTACAAAAGGACAGCAATACTTACTCTGGACTTCAAACAGGTTGCAACAATTTATTATATATACTGCCAAAGTAATGTAACAATTGATGAAAAAAAGGAATAAAATCCCTTCACTAATTAAGGGTAGGCTATAGTAACCCTATCACTGAATAAGGGGAAAGGGATATTTAATGAGGAGGAAGGCAGACCTATCATACTCCCTTATATGTGTGGCAACTTATCGCCGAGTCCCACACCTAATAAGTCCACAAACAACAAAATGGACAACCATCAGTAGTACGTAACCTGTGCAAGCTAAGCAAGAGGTGTGAGTTGTCTCATGGGGCTATCCTATATTACCTCGCTTGCAAATTGTGCACAAAAAAGAAATAATTATACAAGCAAACAAATTCCGGAACTAAAAATGGGTAGGAATTACTTACCTGTGCCGGTACTACAAAGGGGCACATTGTAAATTTAGCACCACCTTAAGGGTGCTATTCTATGTTTAAAAAAACCTTGAAATAACAATGTAAAAATAACACTCAATTGCAGCAAGGACTATGGAGACTAACAATCGAATGAACAAAATATATTAAGTGGATTGCCAATAACATGTTGAGAAAACCAATAGTAAAGGCAAAATCATCAAGTAAAATAAAACATGTTTGATTGACAGCGCATCCAAGTAAAAAGAGGAAGTAAACGGGATGTGGGGCTGTGAAGTAGGCATCATACTGAGGCTAGGCTTTTTTTTTCAGTTCAAGAACCTTCCTTCCTAAAAGGATGGAGGAATCACGTATGATCATGTATAATCTGTAGCCTGGACATGGGACTTAGTGTCCTGGAAGGTAAGCAATGTGATATTGGTTAGTAATGTATTACTGCTATTAAATGAAACTTTTGTACATCTGACCTTTGACCACTTTCCATGGACCCTTGGTGTGGGTGCAAAGGATGAACCACACACACAAGGCTTGCAGATGGTTACCCCAAGGGTAACTTAACTACAAAATGTTGTGAATTTCCCTCCAGTAGTTTATTAGGAGATGCATTTTTGAATAGATGGAGGGAGGGAATATAGAGGTTATCACAGTATTGCCCACTAATGGAGATAAAAATACAGAAGACTTCAAAATGTTACAGCAGAACAAAAACTGAGTTCATGGAACCTAATGCAATATCACAGTGACAAAATTATGGTGGATTGGTGTTGCAGTCACCGAAAGGCATCCATACACAAAGTTGCATAAAATCTCTGAGGTGTAAAACATAGGTCAGAATAGGTTGTACTGATCAAATTGGACAGTACTGTGTTATACTAACCAAGACACATTTACATACAAAGATGCACTGACAATGCTGACAAAAAAAACCCAAGAGGTGACCTAAGTGAAAAATGAAGTCAGTGAAGTGTGAAACATAGGTCACAGTGTGGTAGAATAGTCTGTATTCATCAATACATATAAACACACATAGCTCCATGATTCTGCAGCCAAAAGTGCTCAATAAACCTAAATACAAAACTAAGTTAAAGTCTCTGTGGTGCAAAATGTAGGTCACTATGGTCTACTTTTGTTGGAAGGATATCACGCTCACCAAGAGGCATTCATAACCAAAGATGTATGACCCTGCTGCCAACAGTGAAATGAGGAATTAATCCAAATGTAGAACTGAATTAGCATGTGACAGACACATAGAATGAAGTATGGACAGATGCGGCATGGCATAAAAAATTGATATTTCTCCAGTGTTCTTCACCGGGTTTTTTAGGATAGTGGGCCTACTATCCTATCACAATCGGCTGTTAGCTGCTATCTTTTCAAAGAAGTAGATATGCTTTGAGCCTGTAATACTATACTTCCATTACAGTACCTTGACATAAACACTTGATCATGTGTTGATTTGTTTATCAAACACAAATTAGTATTCATAAACAACATTGTAACCTGTTTATTTCAGCTTGAATGCAGTTTTCAAATTGGTAGTAATTAAACACATAGATGTCATAATTCACCCTTTGCTCAGAATGTAAGTACCAGCTTGATTACCACTCTGTATAAGCTTTGTGCCTGATACAGTATTTGTAAATTTGGCATTGGGTGTCATGTGGTATTGTCTAATACCTGGCAGTAAACTCAGATCAACATATTTCAAGTAATTTAACAGAATGCACAATACTTATCACATAATAACTATAGGAAAAAGTCAACAGTACTGTTCAACTTCAAGACAGAAAACTCTTGTAAGGAAGAAAAATTATAATAATTCATAATTTAACAACAATTACTCTTTCAAGAGACAAAAGTGACACCACCACTCAACTCGTGCACCCCATAAGTTGACTGGGGAATTCTCCTGTGCTGTATGCAAGGTTTGGTGTTCTAAAGCACAGCAACACAAGAAAGTTATTTCATGCTAAGGCAAGTCAATTGCCTTGCCTAAGGACACACCCACAGTAGCAGACCCAATGGTAGGATCTAAACTTAACACCCTTTTGACTGTAAGGCCAGTGTGCTAACCACTGAGCTACAAAGCTCCTGTCTCCATTAGTTGCCTCTTATGACATACAGGGAGGTGCATCAGGCCTACTATACATCCCCGAGCTCACATGGGGTATTATATGCAGAAAAACTAAATTTTATTCACAAGATAAATTCAGAGAAGTAATATAGTTTTGCCTTCACAGACACAATGTAATAGTATAAATGTTTCATTCACAATGTTTTTTTTCAATATTGTAGAAACATATATGCAAGTGCTTTCTAAAGTTGGGCATGCAGTTTGAAGAGAACAAAATATGCACATAAAAAATGAAGACATTTTTTTTTCTCAACTCCCTTTTATCCAGAATTAAATAACAAAATTCATATTTTTATCTGTTTAAGAGACTGCAACCAAGATGAGAAGGAAAATGTTTACTGGTTGATAACATGCATCTTCCATTATTTTGGTAAATGAAAATAAACTTACCTTGTTAATTATATAAACATTTTATCATTACATATATGGTTGCATTGTTGATTATATAAACATTTTATCATTACATATATGGTTGCATGTGACTTAACATGCACATGATTAACAGATCTCAGTACATGCTTATGCCAATGAAATCTGGTTATTTTGGAACACTCACTATCCCATCAAAATTTTCTGTGGAGATCACTGTTCTCTTACTATAGCAATTTAGCATGAAAATGAAGGATCTAATCAAACAAACCTGATCAGCAGTCCTGTACCAGGTGTATGGCAGTCTGGCAGCAGGGTTGGCTCCAGCGCCTGTATTGGTCAAGACATTATACAGGGCCTCTCCTGTTGCCTGGGCTGGGAAGAAGCATTCCAATATGGCAGGTACTCTTGGATCTTCATCAAACAGTGTGATGTTTACTGGTCCCGCATTGAACAGAATTAGAATGATGGGGGTCCCTGAGCCTGGTGTTTTGAGAAGAAGGAAACAACTGTAAAATTGAAGTATTTCTTTAAAAAAACTTTGTCAGATATACCACTTGGAGATTCCTTGGATTATTTCATTAATCATAATGTGACCCTGAAAGTCTATCATGTGCCATGATGGGAACCACTTTTAAGACAAAGAACTTTAGTTTGATACACAGGTCACTGTAGTGAACACCATGGTTATTTTGGCATCTGACATGAACATAGTTTGATGTTTGATCAGGGTTAAAATGTTGAATTCTTGATCAGTAACATGTACAAATTCCAAATGTTGAATTCTTGATCAGTAACATGTACAAATTCCAAATGTTGAATTCTTGATCAGTAACATGTACAAATTCCAAATGTTGAATTCTTGATCAGTAACATGTACAAATTCCAGATGCTGAATTCTTGATCAGTGACATGTAGTAATTCAAAATGTTATAACTTTACTATTTTTCATCTGATTTTTATGAAACTTTCAACATAAACCAAAATTAATTATCTGCAATACAGAAGTTTACTGATGCTAACTGATATATCGATATATCATAATACAACTAATGATTATCCCCATGCTTCAGCATTAGGAATTTTGCAAAACCCTTTGTCTGTCTGTTCATCACTCTATCTCCACCTAAAATGCTGGATGGAATATCACCAAACTTGGAAAAGAAGTTGTCCATATGGCAACCATCCGTAAGAGTGTAATTATTGGACTCCTCCCCTAGATTCCAGGATGGGGGTCAAATATCAAAAACTGCAAAAACTTTTACATCTGTAAATATTTTTTGTTACAATACTTCAGGCTTGCAATCATAGCAGAAGGGCACATAGCATCTGTAATGATTCCAGATTATGACCAATCTGGGTAACCATGGAAAAATCTTGATGGCACTTCTGTGAACTTTAAGCAATTTGTAGTTAGAGCTGGCAATAGCTAAAAGATATGTAGTCTTATATTTTGATCAGGGAGCCCAAAATTCTAATGGCTCTTCCTGGACATTTTGCACCATAATTGACATAGTGGACATATATTTGTGAAATTTAATATAAAAACATTCAACTGAGGTTCAAGAAGTTGTGACGAAAAAGAAAATATTGATATACCTAATTATTAAATGTACCAGAAAATGTGTTATATTTGGTTCTGGATTTGCTGCTGCTTAATAGTAGTATTAACCTTCAATGATTCACTGGTTTCCTCTCAAACTAATTATTTACACAAATCATTTTTTCTTTCAAAAAATTATACTGTAAAATTTCACCCAACAACATTTTAGACCACTATATTACTGTTTTAAAAATTATCTATTAATTGACAACAAGCAGAGTTACTGCCTTGAAAATACATAACACCTAATTGATGGGCATTTCCAGTAAAGTAGAATGGTGAAGTTTTATCGGATCAGGTCCCCAAACATGTCTTGGAGGATGATAATTAAAGTTAGCTGTTATTGCTAGTTTTTTTTTTTTTTAAATCAGACCTAGACTTCACATATTTTGTTCTAAAGGTCTGATATCCTGGCACACTGTGACACAATATAGTTAAAACAACATATGGTGTCAGGGATGATGTAATATCTATAGTACATACCCTGGGAAAATAGGGTTTGTGCTAAGTCCAGGAGAGAAGCTTTAACACCTCTTTTGTCTTGCGCATTGTGGCTATAGAGTGTTTAAACAACTGGGAAAACATAATGACCAAATAAATGCATGGAATAAGTATGGGTACCTCATGCCCTATGTCTGACATGTCAAGCTAGGCAATGGTCATTTGAGAGTTTTTAGCTCATTGGTTTGACATGTCCAGCAAATACAGCGAATTTAGGATCTCTGGTTTTGAACTGCATTTCCATTTAAATGAAGTTTCACAAATACATGTATATTATAGCCTGATACAATGAAACCTCTCAAGACTGAAATCCCTTGGGACAAAATTCAAATTTCAGTGAAGGATTTTTGGTTTACTGAGGTTTTCTATTTTTAACTTTGAATGACATGTGATCTGGTGTCCACTCTCATACAAATAAATGTTTATATCTTATTACAAAGCATTAATAGCAAGTCAATTTGAAACAAATATCTATAATAATATTGATTCCATTGTATCTCTATGAATTTTATTTTACTTGTCATGAAATCAGAACATTGAAAGAACACTGGTTGACCATATGCTCTGCTTAAGTTTTTGTTTAATGGAGTTTATTTAGGTGTAAAATTGAAATCTGTGACTATACAATTTCTTTTCGTTGTCAGTGTAGAGGGGTTTCAGTTTAGTGAGTTACAAGTGTCTTGAAATTTAAAAAGAACAAATTCTGGACCAGAAACACAATTCAATTTCAATGGAATTTCAGTTTACTGATATTTCACAGTAATACTCACTGTATTTGATAACATCATACATCAGCTGTGTCTGGTTGCTAGGCAATTCCATGTCGGGTCTGTCATGTCCTTCAGATTCCAGCTCATCACCTGCACATTCAAAACTAACTTAAGTACAGAAAAAGTAGACAATTTTATTTATAAGCAGAGTTTGTTTATTCTATACATGTACTAGTCTCATTATCTTACTTTCAATGTTGTATGTTCTTCAATCCTTTCTGCAAAATTTTGCTCCACTGTTTCAACATGTAAATAATCAGTTGCCTGGTATATTTCTATTCCTATGGAATTTTTTTTAGTGTACGTTTCTTTGTTTCGTAGATGTCGGAAAACCCTGATTTTCCAAAAGCAATTACCAGCATTTGTGTCTGTGCACATTTATGTTGGAATGTCAGTCATATCCCTGCCTTACAAGGGAACATTAAGCTATTTTGTATAAAAAGTTATGCAAACTTTATGGTTATGTTCCATCATAACAAATTTTCTTCAAACTCACCTGTCCCTAGACACACAATGACCAACTGTGTTCCTCGAACTGCATTTTGTATGTCACCAGGGGAGTAATCCTTACACTGGTTGTCATGGCAACCTGCTGCATAAATGATCTTGGTAGCCAGCTTGCTGAGACCTTGCAATGGGGTCATGGAGTACACAGGGTCAACTTCAGCATGGTAATCTCCAAATAGTTGCTCAAGATTGTTTGCCATTGGTCCAACAAGCTGTGCAAAACCAGGACATGATTAAACAATAAGCATATGCAAACAAAAACCTGCAAATCAATGAAGTCAAGGTCATACACAAATAAATTTAAGACCAAAATGGAAAAGTCTGCAAACTGATTGAACCAAAATAATGTTCAGGCCAAATAAAACTCATGTCCATAAAGTCAGTATGAACTTGGGGGGATTCAACAAAAACAACAAGTGAGAAGTTGTTACAATAGGGTTTGTAACCAACACTAACTGTAAAAACTACATGTCTCTTATAAAAATACACAATATGGATAATACAAAGTAAATATGAAGGACATATCTAAAGTTACAATAACCTGTATAGATAATAAAAAGTAAATATGAAGGACGTATCTAAAGTTACCATAAACTGTGCGGATAATAAAAAGTAAACATGAAGGACATTATCTAAAGTTACAATATGCAATATGGATAATAAAAAGTAAACATGAAGGACATATCTAAAGTTACAATACATTGTATGGATAATAAAAAGTAAATATCAAGAACATATCTAAAGTTACCATAAACTGTGTGGATAATAAAAAGTAAACATGAAGGACATATCTAAAGTTACAATACACAATATGGATAATAAAAAGTAAATATGAAGGACATATCTAAAGTTACCATACACAATATGGATAATAAAAAGTAAACATGAAGGACATATCTAAAGTTACCATAAACTGTGTGGATAATAAAAAGTAAATATTAGGGACATATCTAAAGTTGCCATAAACTGTGTGGATAATAAAAAGTAAACATGAAGGACATATCAAAAGTTACCATAAACAGTATGGATCATAAAAAGTAAACATGAAGGACATATCTAAAGCTACAATACACAATATGGATAATAAAAAGTAAACATGAAGGACATATCTAAAGTTACAATACACAATATGGATAATAAAAAGTAAACATGAAGGACATATCTAACGTTACCATAAACTGTGTGGATAATAAAAAGTAAACATGAAGGACATATCTAAAGTTACAATATACAATATGGATAATAAAAAGTAAATATTAAGGACGTATTTTAAAGTTACCATAAACTGTGTGGATAATAAAAAGTAAATATGAAGGATATATCTAAAGTTAAAATACACAATATGGATAATAAAAAGTAAACATGAAGGACATATCTAAAGTTACAATACACAATATGGATAATAAAAAGTAAACATGAAGGACATATCTAAAGTTACAATACACAATATGGATAATAAAAAGTAAACATGAAGGACATATCTAAAGTTACCATAAACTGTGCGAATAATAAAAAGTAAACATGAAGGACATATCTAAAGTTTCAATACACAATATGGATAATAAAAAGTAAATATTAAGGACGTATCTAAAGTTACCATAAACTGTGTGGATAATAAAAAGTAAATATGAAGGACATATCTAAAGTTACAATACACAATATGGATAATAAAAAGTAAACATGAAGGACGTATCTAAAGTTACCATAAACTGTGTGGATAATAAAAAGTAAACATGAAGGACATATGTAAAGTTACAATACACAATATGGATAATAAAAAGTAAACATGAAGGACGTATCTAAAGTTACCATAAACTGTGTGGATAATAAAAAGTAAACATGAAGGACATATCTAAAGTTACCATAAACTGTGTGGATAATAAAAAGTAAACATGAAGGACATATCTAAAGTTACCATAAACTGTGTGGATAATAAAAAGTAAACATGAAGGACATATCTAAAGTTACCATAAACTGTGTGGATAATAAAAAGTAAATATGAAGGACATATCTAAAGTAAAAAGTAACATGAAGGAAATATCTAAAGTTACCATAAACTGTGTGGATAATAAAAAGTAAATATGAAGAACATATCTAAAGTTACCATAAACTGTGCGAATAATAAAAAGTAAACATGAAGGACATATCTAAAGTTTCAATACACAATATGGATAATAAAAAGTAAATATTAAGGACGTATCTAAAGTTACCATAAACTGTGTGGATAATAAAAAGTAAATATGAAGGACATATCTAAAGTTACAATACACAATATGGATAATAAAAAGTAAACATGAAGGACGTATCTAAAGTTACCATAAACTGTGTGGATAATAAAAAGTAAACATGAAGGACATATCTAAAGTTACCATAAACTGTGTGGATAATAAAAAGTAAACATGAAGGACATATCTAAAGTTACCATAAACTGTGTGGATAATAAAAAGTAAATATGAAGGACATATCTAAAGTAAAAAGTAACATGAAGGAAATATCTAAAGTTACCATAAACTGTGTGGATAATAAAAAGTAAATATGAAGGACATATCTAAAGATACCATACACTGTGTGGATAATAAAAAGTAAATATGAAGAACATATCTAAAGTTACCATACACAGTATGGATAATAAAAAGTAAATATGAAAGACATATCTAAAGTTACAATACACAGTATGGATAATAAAAAGTAAATATGAAGGACATATCTAAAGTTACAATACACAGTATGGATAATAAAAAGTAAACATGAAGGACATATCTAAAGTTACAATACACAATATGTATAATAAAAAGTAAACATGAAGGACATATCTAAAGTTACAATACACAGTATGGATAATAAAAAGTAAACATGAAGGACATATCTAAAGTTACAATACACAATATGGATAATAAAAAGTAAATATGAAGAACATATCTAAAGTTACAATAAACTGTGTGGATAATAAAAAGTAAATATGAAGGACATATCAAAAGTTACAATACACAGTATGGATAATAAAAAGTAAACATGAAGGACATATCTAAAGTTACCATAGACAGTATGGATAATAAAAAGTAAATATGAAGGACATATCAAAAGTTACAATACACAATATGGATAATAAAAAGTAAATATGAAGAACATATCTAAAGTTACCATACACAGTATGGACAATAAAAAGTAAATATGAAGGACATATCAAAAGTTACCATATGCAATATGGATAATAAAAAGTAAATATGAAGGACATATCAAAAGTTACAATACACAGTATGGATAATAAAAAGTAAACATGAAGAACATATCTAAAGTTACAATACACAATATGGATAATAAAAAGTAAACATGAAGGACATATCTAAAGTTACAATACACAGTATGGATAATAAAAATTAAACATGAAGAACATATCTAAAGTTACAATACACAGTATGGATAATAAAAAGTAAACATGAAGAACATATCTAAAGTTACAATACATATCAATTAGTAGCCTAATATGTTGGATGGAAGTTCAACTACATCTCTTTCTTGAAAATTTGCAAGTGGCATGGTCCAAAAACATAAACTGTGGCATAAGGAAGACTGAAATTTTAGTTACAGTTGGTGGAATGGGAAAAGGGGGTAGACAAGGAGTGTTGATACATCTGTTTTTCTTTAAACAAATCAGAAGCTACAGTAATTCAGATGGTAGAGCATCAGGCTTGTAATCCAAGAGTCACAGGTTTAAACCCACCCAGGCCACCACAGGTTGACTGCCTCAGTGTGTTCTTTGGAAAGGCACTTAGCTCCCATTTTCTCAGCATGATATAACCAATAACATGTATTAAGTGCTATTAAAACCCAACCTAAATAAATATTAGACTAATGGATCTGTATACCGGGACATATGGCCATGATATGAAGTTCTGATTTCATTGAATTTACTCTGAGAAATGAGAGGATTTGTTGATGACTTTTTGATTAGGCAAAGATCAAATATTATTTTTAGGGGTTTTGATAACCAATATAATAATTAGGGAATACAGAATTTTGCACTACAATCAAACCTGTCCTAACGGTCATCTTTACATAGTGGTCACCTGGTTACAATGGCCATTCTAATCCCCCCCCCCATATTTCCTATATAAATATCATGTGTGTAACCGTCACCTGCTTTCTGCAGTCAGCGACCAGGTGTTTCTTAACCAAACAATGGTTTCTCCCTGCCTTAAGTGGTCACTAGAGCATATTTACAGTCATTGCTCAGTCTATGCAAAATAAAATTTTGCTTTCTGAGGAAGGCATTGTTTAGATAAAGGAATATCATGTGAATCAATGTGCACACATTTCTTATCTCACTTGTACTCACCATTTTCCAGTCATATTGTCAATGTAACTCGAAGGTGTCAATATGTCAAATTCAAAAGCTAGGCAGTTTTTATCATTAAGGTAGAGGGTTGAAGCAATTGATTTGCTGGATGGTGGGCAAAGTAGTCCTGTTATTGCAGCAGAAATAGAAGTCACCTTTTGTGCCAGTGTGACAGGTATAGTTTGATATCTTCATCTATTTGCCTGTGAATTAAAGCTATCTCAGATGAAAAAGGTTCATCTTTGTGAGGAGATACAAGCTACATCCCTTTTCATTAGGGTCAGGGGTCATTCAATATTTTTAACATACCTGTACAGGCACGCTAAGTTTTGATTCATGGGTCACAAAGAAGAGCCACATAAGGCTTCTTTTGATTCCCTATTCATTACAGGCCTCTCACATAAGCTGTCATTTGCTCTTGGCTGGCTAATCTTTATATTGTTTTTGAAGCATGAACAGCTGTTTCCAAACCTAATTTATACGAGTTGGCCGACCAAAGAGTCAGTCCTCTGTTTTTCAGTCATTATTTCACACTAATGAAATTAGTGTTTTGTCATGGTGCACAAAACAAACTAAGAAGAGTGATTATTTTAAGTCTGTGATGATTTAATTTATAGGATGGATTAAAGTGAGCAGGATACAGTAATCTTGTGTGGAACATACATTTTGGAGAGAACAACACGTATGTGTATCTTATGATTTTGTTAAATTTGTTAAATAGTGCACATAAAACAATCCTGATAATGTAATAATAATAATAATAATAATAATAATAATAATAATAATAATAATAATAATAATGATAACAATATTCAGTGCATGGTATTTGTTCAAAAACCAATTTTGAAAGGTGAACCTGTGCAGAGGTTAACAGTGTACAAAGGTCATTTTTGCCTTTTCTCATGGGTGACCGCAACTGACAGGTTTGATTGTATTTGCAATATTGATTTTTGCTGTTTCTAAGTGAGGAGGAAATTTGTATGCGAAAAGGTGGAATTGAATTGAATTTCTGGGTGAGCAAGGTTTGGTATTTGGGCCAAAAGACCACATCAGATGTGGGATTAGATGGATTAGAGGACAGTTTGGAAGTAAACTAAAAAGCCAATTGTGTTCGTCTGAAGTTATGATTTATCTGCCTCAAAAGAGGCTTTCAGAAGGGGAAATTCAAATTACTCCCTGATAAAGTCTAAGTCTGTGATTGTGTATCTGCCTCAACATTGAGGCTTTCAGAAAGGCAAGTTCTTATGCACCCTGATAAAGTCAAAGTCTGTGATTGTGTATCTGCCTCAAAATTGAGGCTTTCAGAAACGGAAGTTCTAATGCTCCCTGATAAAGTCTAAGTCTGTGATAATGTATCAGATCAAGCATTTACAAGTAAGATTTAGAAGCTGATCCCATAGACTACAGTGCCATAGTCAAGTTTACATCTTAGTAAAGTCTTTTATAACCAGAGTGAGACCTTCTGGTCTGTTCCCCAATCTCTGTATCCCATAGACTATAGTGCCATAGTCAAGTTTACATCTTACTAAAGTCTTGTAAAACCAGAGTAAGACCTTCTGGCATGTTCCCCAATCTGTGTATGCCAGAGTAAGACCTTCTAGTCTGTTTCTCAATCAGTGTATGCCAGAGTAAGACCTTCTGGTCTGTTCCTCAAACTGCATATGCCAGAGTAAGACCTTCTGGTATGTTCCCCAATCTGTGTATGCCAGAGTAAGACCTACTGGTCTGTTTCCCAATCTGTGTATGCCAGAGTAAGACCTACTGGTCTGTTCCCCATTCTGAGTATGCCAGAGTAAGACCTTGTGGTCTGTTCCCAAATCTGTGTATGTCTGAGTAAGACCTTCTGGTCTGTTCCCCCCAATCTGTGTATACACTAACTCATTAAATGCAGGGATTTTTTGCATTTATCTCTGATGTATCTAATATGCAGAAGAAAATTTACTTCACAGTTTTAAAAAAATCCTAAAAAGTCTGGTCTCCTCCATAAAAGGGATAAGATAACCATCCAGATAGAATTTTGGTTCATGATGAATTCTGTGTAATCAGCAGAAGTGCATACAAACAGTTAAAGGTTTTGACAATTTTAACCCGTTTTCTTCTGATCATTTCTGAACTCTAATTAAGCATATCTGTAGCTGACACTCTTTAGTATGCAAACTCTAGTTAAGCATATCTGTAGCTGACACTCTATAGTATTCAAACTCTAGTTAACCATATCTGTAGCTGACACTCTATAGTATGCAAACTCTTTGATCAACAGCAGATCAAAAAATCATCAACATACAATGAGCAGACTGTTCCTGGATTAAGGCAATTTAAACAGGCTGCTAATTTTGATGGTGAAAAGGGGGGGGAGTTTCTTCCTTTGCAGATCTTAGAACATGAATCCGCCATAAGCAAACACAAAACATGCATCCACCATAAGCAAACAAAAAGAACTAAATATGCATAACTTGAAATACACTCATACTCCACTGGAACTGAATACATCAACACATCTGAGTTGGTTAAGTCCTCAAGATCCTCAAGATAACAATTTTAAATGTCAGCTGAAACTACTCCATCAATAATACATGGCAAATGACTTAAGTTAAACTCTATGTTGTATATACTAAGAAATACATTAAGGAATTGACTACAATCTTTTAAAAACAAGTCATGAGACTAACCAGTGGCCAAAACTTGGAAGTTGTCAACGGTGTGATTTTGAGACCTTTAGGCTAAGTCTCCACCCAGGTGTTACTGTGAAGGGGACACTGTTGATATATATTTTCAATCATTTTTCCAGACTTTTCACACAGAGGAGGAATTCCTGCTCTAACATTTTCCTATGGGGGGGGGGGGGGGGGTACTTTCAATTTTTAATGTGGGGGGAAGACCATTTTTAGAATGAGAGCAGTATCTAAGAATAGACCAATTATAGTATGTTTGAACAAATGTGTGTGGATATAAATAACTTGTAATGAATAAAGATAAAACTTAGTTATTTATCTTCATTATCGTCACAGCGGTAGTAATCATGTGTAATGACAATGGCACTACCTTGCGTGCATTAGAACTACATGTAACAGCAAAGATATTACCACTGAATACTGAAAAGGAAATTTTTAGTAAATTATGTTTCTCCAAAAATACTTACCCAATAACATTAACATAAGGAAATTACTCTTTCCTACCTCTGAATCCCTCCCTCCCTGAAAGACAAAAAAAAAGTCTTTCCATATATAGATCATATATACAAAGGGAAGTAACTCTTACAGATTAACTCCTCTTGTTCCAACCTCTACCCATGTCACCCTGAAGAAACACGATGATTGCTCTAGTGTAAGGATAACTTCTAATGTGAACTGAAGATTCTCCATGGAATCCTGCATCTGGCTATAGCCTTACATTCAAAAGTTTCTTGGGCGAATTAAGCAAAAGTTGGAAGGTCATGCCCTGGGATGGGGTTGTGCTGTCATGAATGGGGACAGGTAATTGTCTGGGCAGCTACCTGTGGCACGACAAAATTCTGCTCTATCTTTTGCAAGAGCATGTCACCCAAATAAAAGCTGGAGAAAGTAGACTGAGCATGCCAGCCAACTGACTCCACTATGTCTCAAATTGAGACATTTCATTCAAAAGTCAGGCTTGTGGAAATTGCTCGTATTTCGTTAGCCGAAATCTCTATGAGTTGTACCTGATCCTGTGAGAGTTCTGAGTGCATGGATCTAATAACCCCCTTTAGCCAAGTGGCCAGCACTTGTGAGGTTATGTCTTGTTTTCCTGCCTTAACTGGTAGGAAGAGCCTTTGATGGTCACCGCAGACATTCTCCATGTGCTTCCGATAGCATCTGAGGGCATGTTGTGGTCCTGCAGCTTTGCCACTCTCAACGGATTGATCTAGGAGAGAAACAGTGGACAGTTATTTACTGGTTGCCAATTGATGATAACTTGTTTTTAGAAAGGAAACCAAGTTACATCATTAGTATGAATGAGCTTTTGGAATGGAACTGCATGTAGTTTGGATCCATGGACTGCGCATTCAAGTCACTCATCCTGTAAGCTGAAGCAAGAGCTATGAGGAAGTAAGTCTTGTATGGTAACTGCTTCAGCAAAGTGGAAGAAAAGGACTTGAACATAGATGAGTTGAGCCATGTCAAGACCCAGGAGAGGTTCCATTTTGGTGATACAAACGACCCGAGATCAGGGTCTACTGTGACAGAGGGGCCATCTGCAGAGGGCACATTAAAAGGCAGCAGAGGTATAACATGTCTGCTGCTGCAATGAGCAGGCACAGGAGCTGAAGAAACTCCCTCGCCAAAATATATGTTCTTGCAGACACCTTCTCCAATGCATAAAAGATACCATGGATGCATGTGGGTGGAAGATGAACCAGGTTGATACGAGTTAGAAACTCCATACCTAGATGAACAAAATGATGAGAAAGGACAAGATCCAACTTCTCCACATTGACTATCCACCATGAACTGTGAATGAAGTAGAGAAAGTTGTTGATGTGAAGAACCAAAACCTACCTTACCAAATGGTTTTGCAGTATATTGTACAGGTACTCTGCTGTCACAGTAGAGGAGGATGTCCTTAAGTGATGGCCCAAGGGCTGAGATTGTTGCCGAAAGGAAGGGCACAGAATTGGTACACTACCCTGTGGTAGCTGAAGTAAAGATATTTGCATGATACCATGTGAATAGGTATTGGGAAATACATGTCGGACAAGTCGAGACTGATCATGTATTTGTTGCGTTGCACAGATGGACATATTGAACTTTGAGGCAGTAATAAACTGATAGAGTCTGGGAATAAACAATCCAATATGGCAGGTACTCTTGGATCTTCACTGAACAGTGTGATGTTTACTGGTCCCACATTGAACAGAATCAGAATGATGGTGGTCCCTGAGCCTGTTGTTTTGAAAAGAAAACAACTGTTAAATTGAAGTATTTTTTAAAAAAACTTTGTCAGATAAATCAATTGGCGATTCCTTGGATTATTTCATTAATCATAATGTGACCTTGAAAGTCTATCATGTGCCATGTTGGGAACCACTTTTAAGACAAAGAACTTTACTTTGATACACAAGTCACTATAGTGAAAACCATGCTCAAGTCTATGACAAGTCTCAATTTTCCATTGCTTTTCACAACCAGTAAAAGTCTGAAATAGAAACCCAGGGAATCCTGTTCTCAGACTATCTCCTCCACCATACATGCCATAACAAAACGTGTCACGCGAAAAACATGATTTTGGACTCCCAAACTCCCTGACACTGGCGTGTTTTGAAAAACATGATTTTCATCAATCTTAGCAAAACAAAATCCCCCCCCCCAAAAAAACTGAAAAAAATGCCAATTTCTTGATCACAATGATATATGCCCGTAATGTGAGGTATGTATAAGCAGTAAACAGTCCTGCTCAGAGCACATGTAAAACTATCCTCGCTGTAGTTTATACAGCTGTTTTTATAAAAGGTAAGATGGTCAGAGATAAACAGATGCCTTTCAGAGATTTACTGAATTGGCTCACAATAGCTACGGTGATGTGTCATGTCAAATCCTTGGAGCACTGCTGAGGGAGAGCCAATTAGTCTAATTTGCATAGGTAAAGTACACTAAGTGGAACAAACCAATTTGTCTGTAGTTAAGTACATAAAAACAGATGCATGTTAAAAAACAAATGTTATTACACATCCCTGACTGAATTGAATGAGAATGTTGAAGCCATCTTCGTTAAAGTTTGTGATCAGCGGCAACGTTTCTTTGAAGTCGGATTTTTACTCCATATATAAAATTAAAAACATGATTATTTTGGTAGGTTGAACAACAGCACCATTAGATCTCTAATGTAGTGTTGCACCTAGGATCCAAAGGTCAGGGGACACTGTGTCCCTCACCCTCCAGATCTGGGGGACACACAACATTTTAAAGGGAAGAAGGAAAATTGTAGTACATAATGCACTAGAAGTGCCAAAAAAATGAGATAATCTTATTTGCTTCAACAGTTTTGCCACCTTAACTTTCTCATATTTTACTTGAACATTTACATTATTGCAATAAACATTTTATCATGTGATCAAGTAACTCATGAAAACATTAACATGTTTGAATATCCGGTTAACCTGAAATGAACTGCACAATGGAATTTTAATAATTTAAAGTATTAAATCATTAATCAAATGACAAATTGTGTATTTGCATAAATTAGTACCTTTTTCATTAATTCAGCCTGAGAATAAATTAAATCTTCACTGCTGTAGGTGTGACTTTTACCTGTAAAATATGTTACAATAGCGGTGGCCAAAGACTTTAGCAACTCGGCCGACTACCACAAACCTTGAATGTTTTCATTGCCAGATTCATTGTTTTGAAATGGATATTCATTGCCATCTTACAGGTTTTATCACTTTTAGTGACTTTGGCCATTGCTTGCGTCAACATAGACGTGGATGCACATTTGCGAAGGAAAAGTGTAACCATAAGAACACAAATGACACTTGTATTACCGTCAAACCAACTACTGAACTATTAAAAGCAGCAAAGACTGCATGTAATTAAAATTACATTCCACTGTCCAATTGACTTTAAAGACAGTAACTTGATGTATTTTTGTATTTAATGTCTGTGCGTTTGTGACCATGTTTGTGGTGATGTTATTTGACAATGCTAATTCTACCATTTTTGTTTGTTTGTAAATATATTTAATACTTCCGAGAAAATGATATTTTCTTTTATTATTACATTGTAAAAAGTTTTTTAGTGAATATGATGGTCTCTGTGGTGGCCATACTGGATGTTCAAACAGAGCCATTTTCATTTCAGACCAACTCGACATCATAAGAAGTCTTTTGATGAAAACCCCAGCCATATTGGTTCTCGGAGCAGCACCATTTTGATTTAGGACAACTAGACCTTGGGATGAAAATGTGTGTAATGTTTCATGGCAATCCTCCAAGTAGTTTAGGAGGAGTAGCGATAACAAACTTGTGCTAACGGATGGATGGACGATGGATGACAGACAGCAGACCATCCCCAAGGTTCTCCATAGGATTTTTAAAGTTGCAAGCCAGGACTCTTTCCTTGGAAAAGCTGCAGTCCCAGCCCTAAAACTAGGAGTCCTAATAATGATAATTCAGAACATTGTGTGTGTATTGTTGTGTCATCAATGTATATGTCATCAAATTCGCAACTTTAGTAAGAAGTCATATATTTTGTTTCCATACAAAAAAAAATTCTCAGCACACCGTAATAACAATATTCGACAATATTTTCGATCCATGAAAATATTAGTGATGCCTACTGGTGGCAGCACTTTAGAAAATAAATGCCAATTAAATAAGTTTTGTCAAGTGAAATTCGTGTTTTAGTTTTATCTTTTAATTTGGTTTCAGTGTAATCATCATAAATGCTATATGCCCTCTTGAATTCAAATGTAAAAAGTGTCAATCTACCATCAATTCTGTGAGCATTTCTGAGAACCTAATTAACTGCTGACTGTGTTTTGGTCTCCAATTTGCGTAAGTGTTTGTTGTATTGTTACAATAAATTAAAATTAGACCTGCTTTGTATTATTACATTGTTTGTGTCTTTTGTATCACGTCAAATAAAGAGAGTGGAATAATGATAAAAAAAAGTTAAAAGGCATGCAAATCCAACCCATGTAATAGCTAGTGGTCATGATAGTGTGTCAGGTCAAATCATTTCAATTGACCAGTTGAACACTGTTATAAATATTATTATGTAGGTAACATAATTAAAGTATCTAAAATTAATCAGTGGTTCATCCTACAAATTCACAAATGTGATCAATGATAGCAAGAGAAGCAAGCGAAAGGAGTACTCAGTGCATGGAAAGCTTTGTTTCACAGATATGGTTCATTATGGAGAAGTGAGTTTCAAAGATTGTAGTGAACTTAAAATTTCCGAATTGGCACTCAGAGGTTTGCTCATGGATGAGTAGAAATTTTACTATTATTTCCAATGAAATTGTGGTATCAACATTTTACTAGCAGAACAACATTTTTTAAAAATCGAGTTTAGATGTTGATGGTTGTTGTTTTACTAATTAATTGTCCATAGTTTTTTAAACATTCAAATCTTGTTTTGTTGTGAATCAACAAAAACACTAGAATATATCCACATTAACATTCAAAAGGCAGTGACATAATACACAATGTTTTCCAAAGTACACATGTGATGTATCTCAAAACCTCTTGGAGCAATGTTTTTAACTATCTTTCAAAAGTTGGTTATCTTGAAAATAAAGGTAATTTATACATAAAAGCAAACAACTTCATTAGAAAAAGCATTTTATTGACAATTATTCCCAATGCAAATATAAAACGAGTATTAAACCATTTAACAATTCCCTCCCCTTCGCCCCTTGTCTTCTCATTGTCAATGTCCAGGGATGGCATCCCCTTCTTAAATTTTCAGTGGTCTCTTGGTAACTTGCGCCCTTGCTTATACTGCGGTCTGTGTTTTTGGACAGTGTAGTTCACGAGGTATCGAGGGAGAGGTGTATGGAGAATGCCACCAGACTTATGTGATCTTTGTAATTTGTAAATAAATGGATGGATAAATGAAAGACAGAAGAGGTAATTAAAAAAGGTCTGATAAGTAATAAAGACTTCTTATGAAGATAAAAATAAGTACACATAATCTACTCACAGAAATAGATCCAAACGTCTTTTCGAGAGGCAAAAGGCTATCTTCATTCTTTAGCAGAACAAAGGTTTTCATGGCAGCATTAACAGCCAGCTGACGATGTTCAGGACTCTGGATGTAGGATAGGTTGTACTGAGTGTAGGGGTTCATTGTGGGAGGGTCAAACTCCCCCAGCCTCATTCTGGTGTAAAACAGGGGCTTGACTCGTTCCCTCACCATGTCTTCACTTAGTTTGCCCTGCTTTACTGCATCAACTGGAAAAATATCAGAGCTTGAATTTAACACTTGCATACTCACAAAATGTGGGCTAATTGTGGAAAATAAATGTGAGTTGAAATTTCAAGCTCCTGCATCCTTTTGTGCAAACTAAATTTTTCAATAATATACAGCAAAAAATTAGTAAAACTCTTTAAAGTTAATAAATTCAGCAAAATACACATGCATTATTCTGAAAGCTACAACAAAGCTCATTTTAGCACTGATTCCTTTACTGTGAGATATGCTGTCTACCATGTAGCCTAATAATTTGGACACACATGTACCTACTGATACATAACAGTGGGCTTGGGCACACAACCATTAAATTTTCAAGGGGAAGCAGGGTATCACTTTTGTGTCCAACTATTTCATCCACAAATACATAAATATTTCTCCTATAGTATCTCTATTTAGGTCAAATCTGGTACTATGTCTCATATTGATGACATGCTCTGCCAGAAGAATTTTTTTTAAAGGATGGCTGATTGCAGATATAGGTCACATATTATCCTGACTATCCCTTAAAATGAATTTTTATGTTCTTTTTTAATCGTGGTGATGCTGATTGTTCATGAACCTTTTATGGTCCAAAAATGTGTATGTAAATCACTTCTGTTATAAGCAAGAAAAATAATGATAATAACTGAGCATTCATTTTATGATTATGTTTAAAAGGGTTGAAGTTTGCTTTATTAAAACTATATTTAATTAAAATTGATTGTGCAAGTTCTAAAAATGCATGCCAAATTATTGTGAAGGATCATGTCCTGACAATAGTAAACGGGCTTCAATTTCACCAACATTAGTCTTAAAATCTGGGCTAGATTCAGACATCTGATTGGTAAACTTTTAGTTAGTGTTAAATTTCAGCCAATCAGATCTCTAAATTCTAAAGTCAAATTTAAGTCTAGACTTAAGTCCTGTAAGTGAAATTGTGGCCTGAAAACCTGCAGGAAACAAACAACCTTAGCTGGACAAGTATGTACCATATTTACCCAAATATAAATGTAAAAATATAGACCAGATATGCTATCCCATGATGCATCAGCAGATTGTGGTCTAAGTTGTTAACTTGAAATCCTATCTGGTAGAACAGCGTAGACTCTGATCTACTGGGAGATTATATAAAGGCAGATCTGGGTACAAGCTGTTTGCAACTGGCTGCATATTATACCAAAGCAAATAAAGAAGGTAACTCAATGAATTACAGGAACTAATCAACCTAGAAGCCCTCTCTTATGTATAATATACACAGTATATAATGCACAATGTGATAAATATGACTTAACACCCAAGTATCGAGCCAATCGGAAAATCATACAAATTTACCAACTAATAACACATGCACATCCATCACTCAGCACATAAACATACATCTAATATCATGCTGTACTGAAAATTCATGTGAGAAAAATTGATAAGCTGAGAAAACCAGGAGGTATTTATATTATTTAGAACTTTTTGACTGTTTCAAGATTAATCCATTTGAGACATTATGAAATGCTAAGAGACTGCCTAATTTCACTACAAATCTTGTTCCGAACCAGTGGACCAGTCTACTAAAAGCTTTTTTTAAAATGTTCTATACCAGTGGACCAGTCTACTAAAAGCTTTTTGTTTTTAAAATTCCTTCTTTGGATTTGGTACTATGTAACTTTTACTTGTAACTGATCGTACATTTGGAGTATCTTCAGAAACCCTCAGGTGAAAGATTTCTGTTTAGATAATTAGGAGTGAGATTTCTGGAAATTTACTGCCTAATTAGGCCTTTCTAATAAATAGTCTTTAATTTTCTGGTAAAATTTTGATATAATTCAAACTTGGGATTGTAAAGGTGTTAGCCAAGAGCATCATTGCTGCATTATCAAGTCAAAAAAATGGTTATAGGGAAGGGGTGCTAAACAGGTTAATTATATTATTAGCAATTAAGAATTAGCAACAAGGAAAACAATTTCTACTACATCTCGTTAGAAACAGTGCTAGATACAGAACATAATACCCAAAGTCAAACTTATGCTTTGTTTTAAGCACCTGACCAGGCCCCAATTTCACCAAAAGAACTTCAGTTTGAACTTGAACTTGAACTGAGAATCCAGTGATCTGAGTCGATGAAATTCAGGTTTAAACTGATCTCAACCAATCAAATTACTGACATCAAGATCTAAATTTTAAGACTTGTCGGTAAAATAAGGGACAGAAAACATAAATGGAGTCAGTCCATTTCTCCCAACTTATCATGAATGCAAAGTCAAATAACAAATCATAGATTTGAATGAGATATTAGTAGTTTGTGATCTCACTGGCAAAAAATTAATCACATAGAAAGATAAAATGAATAACCTTAAATAAATGCATGATAGTTCATATTTTTATCTGTACAAATCACTGTGATCTTTAGAAACACAAATGTAAAATCAATCAGAACAACCTCTCTTTCTGATGTGTTCTAGAATAACTTCAACCCTCTGAAAGGAATCCAAGGCAATCGAAGTGGTACTTTCCAAATCGGCAAGGTTTTGGCAGATGCACATATGGCTAGAAGTGTATTAGAACTGCATTTAACAGCACAGACATTACCACCGAATACCAAAGACAGCATGTCCACCATTGTACCACCTCACCAAGTGCAGCTGGTACAAATTTCAATAACTAGATAATCAATGAAAGTGTCTCATTGCTCAATTGCAAAAAGTCACTTAGCAAGCACGTAATTATGGCGGTTTATCTACAGTACAGCTCACGTGATTTTTCAGAACCCCACGCATCGCGGTGGGGGTGGAGAGAGAGTGGAGAGGATTAAGAAAAAACCCTCCACCGTTACTCCACGCTCCCCCGCGGAGTTGTCGCGGAGAATAGCCCTGCACACCACGCTCCCTCGCGGAGTCGCATCCGATCACCACCGCGGAGTGGACGTGGTTTCGATAATATGGGCGTGGTTTACTGTTTATCACCCATGCAAGCAGAGGTTGAGACGGGGGGGGGGGGGGGGGCACCGATTTATCTACTTCGTTATCCCTCTTGGGAGCAATTTGCTAACTTTTTGATACTGAAAAAAACATAGTAATTCAGTTAATTATAAATATTTCCTTGTTCTAATTAAGATAATGTATGATACATAGTGCCAAATCATATTTTAGATGATGATAATGTAATGGCAATGCCTCGCAAACTGTATTAATACATTTTGCGCAAAATGTAATTTTTTTTTTCTTCAAGACTATGTTATCGGAATCTAAACATGCATTCATATCCTTATTTCTTTTTCAGTAAACGCAATACAAAATTGTAATGATCATATGAAAGTCAGTGATATTGTACTACCTGCAATGAAAAGAACGATAAACATCAAACAAATTAATAACAAAGCTGCAGTCATACCTGACTGAAGTGAAACAAAATCGCACAAGTTCCGATGGTTATTCCATGCATGAGTACTCATTCACATATTGTACGTTTTTTCCTGACATCCAATCGCTTAAATAAAGCATTATTAAGATTTCACATCGTTATTTTATTTTAAACTGTACTAATTTGCATTAATTACCAAAGTAGCGGGTTTTTTTAAAAATCACAAATGGCCGCAAAAGGTCATCCTAGATACATGTAGTCGACACGTGCAAGTAACCAAGCACAAGTGAAGCCATCAGCACTGCTGATATTGACGTGTTAATTTCATGTGCTGACTGTAAACCTAAAAGTACAACAGCAGCGCTTCTTGCGGGTTTGTTTTCTTTGCCATAGATCTGACAAACTTGCGCATCCGATGAAATTAATGTTTAACTTTTTCTTTCTTTTCGTTTTCCTATTGCATAATACAGAAAAATAAGATGAATAATTTTAGATCATTAACTCTTCTTAGTAAAGCCCCCCCCCCGCCCTCTCTCTCTCTCTCTCTCATAAAATATGGAATCCAAATCACTACTGCACAAGTTATCGTAAACTGAAATGTGGAAAAGTTTGCAAGTGGTAAGAAAAGTAATACTGTACTAGACATTATAGCGTAATAGAGGGGGGAAAAAAGAAACAAATTTTCCCGTCGGTGGTTGGAAATATAGTGACGATATGAACTACACACTATATGACATGGATAGAGGAGAGCTGTCATCGGTTGATAAATAATAATATCGGTTATTTTATCCACAGAGAGAGAGAGAGAGAGAGAGAGAGAGAGAGAGAGAGAGAGAGAGAGAGAGAGACAAAGAGAGAGAGAGAGTAATACAAAGCATGTTTGTGTAATTTTACAAGATCATATAACCGGGGGGGGGGAGACTGCGTGTCTGACCGCTAAATTGTTTTCTGTATTGTTGTATGTGAATACTGTACGTCTATATACTTCTATATCTTTATCACCAAGTAAACTTAGCTTCAGATGAAATTATTGTTTTACTTTTTACTTTTTTGTTCGTTTCCTATCGCATTCTACGCAAAATACAGAAAAATAATACATAAAAGACCCCTCCCCACCTCTCTCTCTCTCTCCATAAAATATGGAATCCAAAGCACTACTGCGCAAGTCATTGTAATATATTACTATTATAAACCTTTTTTTTTTTTTTGGTTGTACATGCTTCAGTAAGAGTTTAAGTATTCCATGATTGGCTAGCTTTCTTCAATTAGCGGCCTCGTCATTCACACTAAGCCAAAAAGATGTTCCTGCCATTCAAGTTTTTCGTGATTCTGCTTATGTTTTGAAGAGTTTTTCACTAATGCGAGTTTCAAAAATAACGCTAAAATGCTTATTAATGTTAACCAAAGTTTTTCTTTTTCGCTGCTTGACATGTCGACATTTTTAGTCAGTCGTCAGAATTAAAATATTAAAATCTGACTGATTATAAATCTCAACGTACACAAACTGAAATCTGGAAACGTTCAGTAGTGGTAAAGGTAAAAAAGTAATAAAGTGCTAGACATTATAGCGTTATGGAGCAAAAAAGAAAGAAATGTTCCCACCACAGCACCGGAACTCCCGAGCACGTGCTCTAAAGTCGTGTGTGTGTTCATGGGCATCCGCAGGAATTTTCGGGGGGGGGGGGATATATATATATATATATATATATATATAAAAATCAGGGCGGGACGAGGCACAGAAACACGCTCAATAACCAAAGGCTCTAACAGCCACAAACAGGAAACTGCATTCTTTAATATCTGCGTAAAAATAATTACAAGAGTATATTTTATTTTTATATTTTAGCCGTACAAAAATGAGCAAATAATAGGATACACGTGAAGACAATACATCCATGCAAAATGCTCTAAACTTGTTGGAAATTAAAATCTCAGAACATCTCAGACTTTAGAATTTTCCATATTATTTTTCATTTCGGTAATAAGCCGAGTTCAGATTAATTACTAACAATTATCAAACTTCCGTTGTTAATGGTGGGACCAGACCATAATTGCGGCTGTAAAGTACAATCAGATGGCTTCGTGTCATAAAAACAGACTGTTCCCAAGCTGAAACTTACATCATCCTTTGATGCACACCCTTGTTAATATTTTACAACAATGTTCACAATGGTCACTGCCTTGATTTCTGTAGAACATCCGCTGAAGTCAAGTCTTTATTAGGGAGAGACAATTGAATTTTCCAACCGTGGGGGGGGGGGGGGAATGGGTAAATGCATGAAAACAATTGTCTTTCTCTGATTTTTGTAACAGACGTTAATCCGTTCCATATTTCACTTAAAATAAATAATTAAATACTGTGATGAAAGAACAAAAAATATCCCGGTCGAAAAAAAAAAACATATAAACCCCGTATATTAAATGGTCAGTCCCTTACAGCACACATGCAGTCATAATATTCAGCCTCGTGACTCTACTATTACTGCTTAAAGACTAAGCACGCGGTTTGCATTTCAGTGTAAATTCAGTGTTTTAGGTTTGTTGTTGTGGGGGAGGGGGGGGTAAGCAGAAGCGGATGTCAATTTGGATTTTAATTGTCCATATCTCAGAGAATTACTTTCCTTTGGAACAAAATGATAAATTTATTCTGTTTGAGAGGCTCAGCAATGTGTACTTCTCGTCAAGTCAGTGCATAAGTTTGTTCATATTTCTTTGAAATAAATTAAAATCATAAACTTATTGCAAAAGAAGTCGATCAACCTTTTATAAACAGTAATGTGTATTGAATATACAAGACTTTTGAATTTATTTTTTATTGTCCAAATATATGATCGAAATAAAAACGACTGATTCTTCATATGGTATCCAGTTGTAAATCACTCTTGACGTCTCAGTCTTTCCATAGGTGGTCTTTATTCATTGGCTGTTCAGATGTGAATCAGTAATGTCGACTAGCCCCTCCACGGTGGAGTTTATATCGGCATGCCTGCCGAAACGCGGTGGTGATTTGTAGGTATTTATGCCAATTTATGCCTCCACCGCGGAGTGCTATCGCGGAGCTAGAGTGGAGGGGATTAAGTACCCCACCGCGATGCGTGGGGTTCCGAAAAATCACGTGAGCTGTACTGTAGATATCCAGCGCTTAAATGATTAGAGTGAGCTTTCCTAAATCAATGAATGTTACAGGTTTTGTTATGCTCATGGCAAATTAAATGTGCGTGATTTTCATGAGCTTACTCATTTTTAAGCGGGATTCACTAAATTTTACAGGAATTCACATACTCATGTGTCCTGTAGAAAACATAGAAAACAGTGTTTGGGGTCCTGATTTTATGCCTCTAGAGCACTATGATCATGGTAGATCCAAAGGGAAGTACTGTTACATCTGTTTTCTTAAATGTTTAGAACTATTTTCTTCAATGTAGAGAACAAGAACTGTGTATCTAAAATTCTGGAATGATCAAGCTGTCCATACCTATTGAGAGATAGACTGGATTGGGGTTGTTTCCTGATAGTTCCAGATTACATCCAGCATTAACACAGGCAGCGACCGTGTCCACAGAATTATTCAGATACTTGTGCCAGTTGATGATATTCTCAATTGCCACCTCATCACTCACAACATAACCTGTGAACCCCCACTCAGTCCGCAGTATGTCAGTCAAAAGTTTCTCATTGGCACAGGATGGAACACCATTTATACTGAAAATTAATAATTTCATTAGGTATCAACAAAACTTACAAACCTCTAAATAATGGACACTGGTGGATGTTTCGACTTGTGACCCAAAAAGTCCAGTTTTATGGCCAATAGTGAGCAGGAAAGGTGTAAAATTATATAAATTTACAAGATAAAAAGTGTTTTATGGGAAAAATCTACATGTTCATCAATGTCCATGAAGAGCATGAAGAGGCTGTGCAAAATGGATAATTGATTTTATGTTACTCTATTTATTAAGATATAACAATGGACACATTTTAAAATTTAAACAATCATAGTATTGAGATTACTCATTACTTGGGGGGATAAAGCAATATGGTACATGAAACACATTTAAAGGAATGTATATAAATTGTGAGATACTGACAGTAATGTATCTTTTTATGATCATAAGCAAATATACCTCTAAAAATATATAATCTGAATTTGTAATGTTTCAAGTCTTTTTATTCTCCCTATCTCTTAACAGAGAATTGATTTAAAATTTATAAAACATTTTGATAGAAAATATTTAAGCAAGCACCTTTTACTGACCAGTTGCTATTCAAACAATTCTGTTTGAAGTACTACAAAGAAGCTGTCAAACTATATACATGGCAGTAATCATTTCCAATTAGGATTAAAATCTGAGTTATGTCCATTTACAAAGTAAGACTCTCTTTTGCAAGGCCAAAGACAAATAGAGCTAAATATTGAAAAGTGCATATTATTAGTGTTATGACTCTAGGTCTTCAAAATATGTAACACAAAGAAAGTGAAACCAACAATGTAAGTAAAATCAACAAGCATTTTATTTCCATACAATTAAAGTGAAAATTCAAACAACACTTGCAATTTGTGAGTTAAATTCCAAATAATCCTAAATGTCCTAATCATAAGTCCAAAATAATAGAATGTTCTGAATGAATTCCAATAGCCTTGAATGTCCTGGTGTACCACAAAGATGTAATCCAGAATGTATTTGAATGAGTTCACATAAATCCCAAAATCGTATTAATCCAAAAGTCAATGATCTCTTTTAAATTTCTAATGAATATTGTAAATAAATAATTCCTCTCAAATTATATCTAATTTCAACAACACAACCCAAATAGATTCCTTACAGACTGATCTTTTAGAACTGAAATTCTTGAATAGGAATGAATTTGTTTACCAAAATCTGTATATAAATACACATGCCTACCTGACATATGTCACAAGAGTCTAATTGCAAAATGGCTATGAAAATACTGGCCAACCTCACACATGTCACAACAGGACATGTTGCGAAATACTACGAAAACAACTGGATGAAAGTTAAGTATGTATTTTCAAATAACCATACAACTTACAATTATGGACAAAACGTTAAGTAAATAAACATCATACATAACAATAGAAATACAAACTATACTTTTGTAACAGAGTGGGCAGTAGGTTTAAAAGGGATAAATCCCTCCATGCCAAAACACAGTCAAACTATGTCACAAATTTTGAAACCAATAACAATATCACCGTTCATCTCAAAAGATGAAGAAAAATTCCTTGCAGGAATGTGAACTTGTGGATCCTTTATTTCAATGTTATATGTATTTTATCCCACTTTCAACATGTCAACTAGATGCAAACATATGTACCAAAAATCAACACAAGTCTCAGTAATAATCAACCAACTAGTATAAATATATTCAAGATCTTCTTGTCATGTAAATGTTGGATAAACTAGAATAATGTGTTAATGTAACAATGACCCAGTGTTGTACATTGAGCGAGGAATCGTGGGTTTCCCACAATTTTTTGTCCTATGTTCCCCAAATCTTAACCCTGTGTCCCCACCCGGTGCGCTTTTCATCAGAAAAAAAATTGAAAAATACACCTACAACTTTTCATTAGTTGATGTCCATCCATATACACCTACAACTTTTCATTAGTGGATGTCCATCCATGTCTATGTTAGTACTGGCAATTGCCAAAGTTGCAAAAGGTGATACAATCTGTTAGATGGCAATGAATATCTACTGTAGTATCATTTATTTTCATGGCTCTCAATTTTCGTGGTTTTGTAAAACAAAGACATTTTTGTGAGAACTTAAATTCATAGTTTTGCATATTTGTAGATATTTAATTTTGTGGATTAACCTCTACAAATACCCCAAATAAAGAATACAAAGGAACATAACTATGATGACAACATATTACAGCCGCTTCAATGGTTAAAACAATACTATCACCTGTATGAACACAAATCAAACAATTGTCATAATAAATCGCTTACACTCAACATCAAAGGGAGCCAAAGCAGCAAACAACACTAAACTAATCGGTTATTCAAGTACATGTGTATGACCTCTTCCTTTAAACACTGTCCATAAAATTGCACCATTTAACGAACAGTTATCAAAACTACAAGAATATCCATGTATAGGATTAACTTTCAAACTGACCATATGGAAATAAGCAGAAACAAAGAATTTAAAATAACCCTTATTGGGCACATAGCTTGAAAACAACAATTGTTGTAAATTTTCCCTACTAAGTAGTGAAAATACAGACAAGACATAAAAAAGACAGGAATATCACTGTGAAAGTCAAACTAATTATAAGGTATACCCGAATTATTAAGACAACATGTACTTGACCAAAGTTCTTCAATTTATATCTTTCTGTCAAATTTGTAAGAAATTACAGATTTTCGATAATGTGAAAAAGTAGATTTGAAGCACTAGAAATTTAATTTTGTTCCGAGACTACATTACATCGGGAAGTAATTAATACGGATCATTTGGTAATTGTCCCTGATGGTTTGATCTAAAACTTGTATAAGACTATTTGTCATGTATCAGTCGCCCTTCAAGGTTTGGAAACCATACTATCTGAAGGAAAAGGTTAGCTTAAAGCTAAAAAGAGAGCAAACACTAATAGGGAAATTTATCAGGGAGGCTAAATTTTGCTGTATGCACATATAGTTAAGCTACCAATACCTGTTATAACTACACATCAGACTGTAGGTCCCTGCCTGAACACAACTTCTAAAAGCTGGCAGGAAAGTCAAGCGCCAGTCTCTCATACTGACCTGACAATAAACAAAACATTGCTCATGAACTCTCAAACAAAATCTTCAATATTATTCTAAAATCATAAATATTCATGGAGGATTTTTTTGTTTTTATGGGTAACAAATATCCATGAAATTAAATCTATCAATGAAAATAAATTATTGGTAATGGGTGTCAAAGTAAACAGCGTGACAACACAAAATGTTATCCTGTGAAATCATTGTTTTGGAAACCCAAAGAGAATGTTATAGCATGTATTGAGATCCTGTTTTTTGCATCTAAATTTTTAAATTTAAATATGAGCCTCAAGAGTTTTTATTACAACTTAATCATTTTATGTAATTTTGAAGTATCATATAATAAGTACTGTATAAAATGAAGCACTGAACAGCTCAGTCAAAAAGAAGTTGACTTAAATTAAAATCAGATATATTTCCAATCTGTTACAATTGCCTCTCACCTTGGCATCAAAAGAAAACCGGGACTGTGGTATGTTTTCTGGCCCTCCATGAACATCAAAGTGCTTGCAACCAGCGTTAGCACGGATGTATCTGGGGTCGTCTCCCTGGAGACCATGGACAAAGTTGGCTGCATAAACTCCAGTTAAGTAGGGGTCTTCCCCATATGTTTCCTACAATAACCAATGACCAAAACAAAATCAGTGCGACTCATTCATCTGTATAATACTGCATATACTTGCTTATAGGTCGAGTCCAACTGCAAAATGCACAGACCCAGATCTACCATCGCATTATGCGATAGCAGATCAGGGTCTATGTTGTTTACAATTGGACTCAACTTATAAGTGAGTATATACAGTATGCCAATTGACAGATATCATAATCAGCCATGCAAAGTTTTCCTTTTTAGCATGATTGATAAAAACACATGTTAAAGTTGGACTGTTGGTGATTGTTTATACTGACATGTACTGGTATTGCTGTTTTTGCTAGCAACGTTAATTTTATTTCATTATAATCTTTAATTGAGAGATACACTCAATTCCAAATTGCAGTATTGTTTTTCTGTATGCTGTTACGACTAGGGGTAATGTAACAAAAGAAAAGACACAAACAAGCCCTCAAGATATAAAATACAAATCTTTAATTTCCTAAAATATTAAAATATTTCAACAAACAATTAAAGTAAAAGAATTAAAAATAACTTACAGTATAGAATATCCTAAAAAGTCCTAAATTGTTCTAAATTTCACTGATCCGGAAGTTAATCCAAATATTCCGAATGTAGTATGATGAAAATGAAGTAACCTTCACTGTACTAATGTGTTAACAAGAATAAGTTATATCCAAGTAATCCTTGCGAATATGGAATATCACAAGTTCTAGAAATGTTTCCGATAATTCCACGGAGCAGTATAATTAATAAAAGTTCAAGACACAGTACTGAATCCTAAATGCACTGTATTAAATATATCACAAAAGTAGAATATCCCACACACAAAATGAACCAATTTTGTTTATGACCTCTCAATCCAATGTAACTATGAAGAATTCAGAATACTGCTATTAATCCTATATATATAGTCTCCCACTACGGAGAAACAAAATAAAAATCCATTGCGTCTTTGATAAACAACTGGGCATTTTGAAATATTACAACCCTCTCCAAACCAATCAGAAATTAGGTTATGCGTGACATCTGAAGAGTACTAGAGTACCAATATTTTAAACAGTAAATAACATATTGATTCATAGAATCTAGGTCAGAAGTTCACCCTCTCTCACGTGCTCTAAAACCATGTGATATGACTAAGGCTTTGAAATATCGATCGAAAATACCGTATATGTACTCACAGCAAGACGACAGCTGTTAGGCTAAGAACAGAGATCAGAAACTAAGAAACTATACCATTATTAAAAGAAAAATTATATATAATTCCATAACAATGCTCTTTCTTTTATCACCCCTAAGGTCCAATTTCACTATCACTAGAGCCAATATGATGAATAAGTATAAGCATGGTTCATACAAAAATCTCGGAACCAAGTTTAGGGACTTTTCAAGGGCTTTTCAAGTGGCTTATTATAAATATTTTTCTAGGGATTGCTTAAATTAACTTACTCATCGTCAAAGTCAAATTCTGAAACCTCTTTTACTGTATTTTTGTGGAGTCCACCTTCCAAATTTTAAAATGAGATGTGAAAAGTTTGAAATATAAATATCAACATATATACAATAATTGCACTGTCAACAAAAATTAATGTTGTCACTAATTTTCAAGTTGCATGTGTATTTTGTCAAATCAATGTACAGTCCTACCCACTTATATCGACATCACTTATGTCGACAAGCCGCCTATGTCAACAAAAAAGCAAAGTCCCGGTCCCTTGGTCTACTATTACTACCAAATTTGTCATGCTTATGTCGACGTCGAGATAAAAAATAAATGTACATGTCGACAGAAGCCCTTGGTCCCAGCTTGAACAAATCCTTTGTTTTCTATTCATTTATGTCGACAAGCTGCCAGTTCCGACTCATACTTTGTTCAACAATTAGTTGATCTTGCCGCCAAGCTTTAATTTTGATGCCGAATCATTTATGTCGACAAGTGGCCAGTTCCGACCTGTACTTTGTTGAACAATTAGTTGATCTTGCCGCCAGGCTTTAATGTCTTGGTGGATTAAAAAACTGGCTTTTGTTTGGTCATCAAAGCAAGCCGGTTACAATGTTCAATAAAAACAATCCACCCTTCATTAAAAAAATCATCACCAAACTTGAATAAAAGCAATGAAATTTGATCGATTGTTGCATTTTCCAAAGTGATCGGTGATTAAAACAAGTTTATTGTGCTGTGAAAGTTTCCTTTTTAACTTTATTTATGTTTACGATGGATACCAATGGCAGCGTAAAACACAGATTAAATTTACAGTCTGTGGAAACTAAATATATGGCTGTTAAGGAAGTTGAAGGTGGGGCATCTCGCAAAGATGTCTGTGAAAACTTTTCACTTAAACATAACACCCTGTCAGGATGGATGATAAACCAACAAGTTGTTCTCCACCTTTTTTTGTTATTATTATTTTTTTACTGGTGGCGGACCAGTAAAAAAAAAAAAAAAAAAAAAAAAAGGAGGAGAACAACTTGTTGGTCTAGATGGATGAAAGCTGCTGAGTCTATAAAGAAAGGCTACGTTGAAGGTAAATTAATTATATCAGCCGCATATCTCTTGTTCAATGTTATGTACTTTTAACGATGACTTCCATAAATAAATACATGTTATCATTTCCCTGTGAATAGCCCCATCCCCTTGGCAGCCTCAGTAAGATGGGAACATTGTTTCAGGCTGACCAAAATCTAGGCCAATTTAAGTACATGTACTTTGTAGCATGTAAATAACAACTATGCAACCATGTGCTACTGGCGACAATTATTATCGTAGTGAATTGTGAAGACGTGTTAGATCAAATGAGGACAACCATTTTTTATACATGTGTTACCTATCAGAATGTGACCAATGCATACATTTTCTAACATGAGACCCGTACACGAATTCATGAATTTTTCATATACATGCACTTAATGCATTGTGGATTTTATTACACAAAGGTAACCAAAATGTAATTTGTCAATATAGACATGTATTTCACACTGGTTTTGTTTTCATGTACTCAAAATTTCCATTGTTTGTTTTCTCAAAGAGTAAATTCTGCTCACTGACGACAGGTCACCCCCCACCCCCAAAAAACAAACTTATCTCGACATCCGCTTATATCGACAATATTTCCTCGGGCCCAAGGATGTCGACATAAATGGGTAGGACTGTATTGCATCTTCCAACCTAAGTCCAATTTCTGCATTTTACTCCTTCAGGGATTCTACTATATCATTCAATTTTTCTTCCAGATAATTTAATTGTGGGCCTTTTCTTCATATCTTTTCCCAAGATAGTTTGACTGAATGGTAAATGTTAATTGCCTGGTGGCTTCTGCCTTCTCACTGAAGCTGTCAACTTTAACTCTGACTGACTGGGAAGGAGAGCTGACCCAAATATGGGTTTTGATCCATCATTATGGGGAGAGGGGATTTGTAGCTGACTTACATCATTTTTATCAGAATCTGTTTTCCAAAAAGAAATCAAGTACTGTAAGAAGATTCCAAAGTGCTCGCTATTGACTGGTATAGTTTACTTCTCCTATGCGAGGAAAGGGCATACTCCCCCATCTGTACCAATAATTATTAACTTATTACACAAAGCACTCATTGCCATGGACTCATCCCCTTTGAACTCTCTTTAGCCATGAGTCTTTGGGATCTGTGATTCATTTGCAATTGTACATGCATTTCCCCCATCACTAAACCAGACAAAGGCGAAGTTCACCATACTTCATCCACCATTTGCAATGACTGGTTTACCAAACAGAGACACCTAAATTATGCTTTGGGCAGTTCAAGTAAAAACGTACCACAGTCTGGCCATAAGACAAGGGATAATGCCAAAGCGCCTTAATAAACATAATGTGTGATAAAATGGAGGATTAGAAGGATCATTAATGCTCAGTTTTCCCCAAAATAATTAAATAGATAAAAATGAAACACTTAATAGTAATAAATCAAATATTAGCAAAATTCCTTTTACCACTTTTTCAAATTTTCAAGGGTTGTTGAAGACCAGACTTCAAATTCAAGAGATTTTTAAGACCTGTGTGAACCATGTATAAATCATAATACTTTTAAAGTGCGGTATAATTTTCACATATTTAATACATATCACATAAAAGAATGCAAATCAATGATGAACCAACTGTAAACCACCCTGCATCATAATAAAACAAAAAATATACTTTTCAAAATTCAGTTTCCTTGCTAAATTTACAAAAATTCTTAAAAATTGTGATTTACTCATTGCAACTTACCCAAAGCTCAATTATTTCTATTCAATCTCATTAAATCCACTTTCCATTACAAAATTTTCTCATGCATTAAGGTTTAACAAAGCAAGACAATTCATGAAAACTGATACATGTACTTACATGCAGTATCATAGTTATTAAAATCCATACATACCATAACACATGTCACGCGAAAAACACAATTTTGGACTCCCAACCCCCCCCCCGATTTTCAGCAATCTTAGCGACAAAAAAATGTCCCACAACTCCCCCCCCCCCCCGAAAAAAACGTTTATTTGTTGACCACCATAATATATGCCCATAATCTGTGGTATTTATAAACAGTAAACAGTCTTGCTCAGAGCTCATGTAAAACTATCTCTGGGCAGTTTATGCAGCTGTTGTAGAGGTAATTAAAAGGTAAGGCAGTCAGAGATAAACAGACACCTTTCAGAGATTTACTGAATTGGCTCACAATAGCTAGGGTGATGTGTCGTGTCAAATCCTTTGAGCACTGCTGAGGGAGAGACCATTAGGCTAATTTGCATAGTACACTAAGTGGAACAACCCAATTTGACTGAAATTAAGTACATGTACATCAAAGAGATACGTGGTGAAGAACAAATGTTATTACACATCCCTGACTGCATTGAATGAGAATGTTGAAGCCATTGTTATTAAAGTTTGTGATCAGCGGCAACGTTTCTTTGAAGTCAGATTTTTACTCCACATACAAAATTAAAAACATGATTATTTCGGTAGGTTCAACAACAGCACCATTCAAACTCTAATGCAGTGTTGCACCTAGGATCCCAAGATTTGAGGGGCACAACATTTTAAAGGGACAAAGGAAAATTGTAGTACATAATGCACTAGAAGTGCTAAAAAAATGGGATAATCTTATTTGCTTTGACAGTTTGGCACCTTAACTGTCTCATATTTTCCTTGGACATTTACATTATTGCAAAAAACGTTTTATCATGTGATCAACTAACTCATGAAAACATTAACATGTTTGAATATCTGGTTAACCTGACATGAACTGCACCATGGAATTTTTATAATTTTAAAAGTATTAAATCATTAATCAAATGACAAATTGTGTATTTGCATAAATTTTCATTTTTCAGCCTGAGAATAAATTAAATCTTCACTGCCATAGGTGTGACTTTAACCTCGAAAATAAATTATAATAGCGGCGGGCAAAGACTTTAGCGACTCGGCTGACTACAACAAACCTTGAATGTTTTCATTGCCAGATTCATTATTTTGAAATGGATATTCATTGCCATCTTATAGGTTTTATCACTTTTACTGACTTTGGCCATTGCTTGCCCCAACATACACGTGGCTGCACATCCGCGAAGGAAAAGTGTAGGCATTTTTGTGAACACAAATGACACTTGCATTACCATCAAATCAACTACTGAACTATTGAAAGCAGCAAAGACTGCATGTAATTAAAACTACATTCCTCTGTCCAATGGATTTTAAAGACAGTAACTTGGTGTATTTTTTGTATTTAATGCCTGTAAGGTTGTAACCATATGTGTGGTGATGTTATTTGACAAAAAGTCAACCATTCTTTTGTTTGTAAGTATATTAAATGCTTCAGAGAAAACAGATGGTATTTTTCTTTTATTCAGATTTGAATTTCCAGTCATTTGCTATAGGCTGATTTGAAAAGATAGCTTATTCTCATTTGGATTACGTCACTTTTGGGGAGTCACGCGCAATGACCCCCCTTGGGACCTCAAAACACACTTTTTGAGTCTCAAAAAACCCCAACACTGTTTACCATGGCAAGTATGAAAATCTGTACTGTCAATAAACAGCTGTAACAACCATATGTGACTAGTAATATGTACTTTACTGAAGTTGTGAAAATGTAATAACATTAAATATTTTGTAATTTATGGTACAACTTAACGAGTATTTTCTATCATTCATAAACAGTAATTATAATTCATTCTAATGGAAACATTTCTTTCTGAGTTACAGTTATTCATATATAAGTTCTAAGTTATGACATCTATAATGCATGAAAACCATGACAAACAGTTGCTATACTCACCTGACTTCGACCCCACAAAGGGTGCCGCATAATGTTAATTACGGGACTAAAACAACTCAGCCCTGTGTGGTCACCATAGTAACCATGTTTAGTGTAGTCCAGATTCTTGGCTCTAACTTCAATACTAACTGCCTCAGCAATTGTCCTGATCAGTGAAGGGCTGTAAAAAATGAATGGATAACAAGATAATGGATTTGTCTGTAAATTAGGATATGATGTAGGGCTGGAATAGTCTACCGATAAACCAGTATAGATCGATATTACATGCAGATATTGTTATGTTGTTATGTATCATGTTTATATAATATTATAAATATTTTAGGAAATTATATATGTTTCTTGACTTTAATATTTGCTTAAACTCTAATGCTAAGTATGATGTTGATATATTTAACTATTGTCCTTGAATTAGGTTGTTTAAATAGTATTTGGGTTGAATGACAATTTTGGTAAACAAGTTGTTGATTCAATTGGAGGTCAGGGTTGATTTTGTTTACATATAAAACCAGAATAGTCATGCGTTAAAAGTCACACACACCATTTAAAATTCTAGAACATTCTGTCACGTGACTTGTCTATATTTATACAGCATTTGGTAAACAAGATTCCATTCCAATTTTAAATCTTGTTTTAAAAACATTCTTGTTTTTTTATGATCAGTCTTTTGGAATCATCAGATTGTTTGGAATAATAGTTGTGCTGTTACCTTGTAATGCTGTATTGCTATATACATAATTCGAAAGGAATTATTTATTGGAACATTCATTGGAGTTACCTAAAGTGCTTACATCAACCTTTGAATTTAAATATATGACTTTTGGATATCTGTGGACATTATCAAAGATGATCTGGATTACATTATTGAGGTACATCAGGTCACTCCAGACTACCCATTCATTTGGAACATTCATTCACTCGGAAGATTCATTCATTCGGAACATTCATTCACTCAGAACATTCTATATTTAGGAGTTGTGATTAGGACACTAGGATTATTTGATTATTTGGATTCTAAGTCATGCTATTGAGTCTTTCGAATTTTCATTTCAATTGTCTAGAAATAAATTGTTTGTTGATTTTACAATGTTGGTTTCAGTATCTTTCTGTTACATTTTTCTTAGACCACAGAGTCGTAACAATATGATAACCAATAATCATTTTTAAATGTACATCTGTTCAAAAATGTTTAAATTCCAACAAACACTTGACTTGTCATCACATTTATGTTCAATATATGGAATAAATCAATAAAATGGCTATTTTCCCTATGAATCAGTCAATCATATGCTACAGGAAGTAAACAAAATTGATGATGTGAAGCTACAAGTCTTAGTTTCACATCAGTTTCATTGATTAATGGTGCATATCCTTGGTAAATGGAACATTTCTGTGCAATATGGCTTAAGTAGCCAATCACAACAACAATTTACAGGTACACATGCTTCAATAGCATTAAATGTGTATAGTCAATACATATTGTGTATCAGGATATGTATATCATATCAAAAGTGAGCTGCCGATACCCAAATTGAGCACGATGTACACTGACACAACCCTAAACCCATAACTGCCATAACATAATGTGTCATGCTAAAAACACGATTTCTGACTCCCAAACCCCCTGACACTGTCGATTTTCAGTAATCTTAGGAAAAAAGAAAAAAAAAGAGATTTCTTGACCACCTTGATGCCCATAACATATAGTATGCATGAACAGTAGGGGTGAAACAATACACATGTGCCGCGTATCGATACGATTCACTATACATAGCCTACGATATGATACATTATCGATACACATATAAACTTGATGGTCTTTTCATCTTTAGAAGGTCTGTCAGTGGTAGGGTTGTGCTGTTTTATATGTGTTGACATATTGGTTGTATTTCTAGTATGCAGATTACAGACAGACATAGATTTGGCATCTGTTCATATGCCATTTTCATCCTTGACAAGACAAAAAAAAAGTACATCCAAACAGACTACATATTAGTTGTTAGTGATTTTAATTCCATCATTTAGGATATTTGAGGCTATTCCATTTGATCGGATCCGGGATTCATCTTGGTAACCACATCCTTTGTTTTGCACTGCATGAATGCTTTTAAAACATCTTATTACATGTATCAATTTCATGTCTTCACTTAAATTTGAAAGACATGACGGTGTTATCTTCAAAACAGAAGAAATAATGCATCCACCTGCAAGGAAAATCTTATTAAGAGCAAGTCAAGGTGTGGGAGTGGAGATGACAAACAACCAAAATCTATCACATTGTACTTCCTGCAGATGTAAAACAACTGCTGCGGCCACAGGCACTTGTTTCAAGTGAAAAGGAAAACTATTGACAATGCCCACTCTCCTTCTATACAAAATTAACAAATTAACACAAGGTGACAAACCTGCACAGTTTGAAATCTGCCTCCTTGCTGATTCTGTGCTTAGATGATTTTATTTATCTTGTTGGCACGTTTAGTCACTACTTACCTATATCAATGTAAAAGGAAACATTCCAAACTTGTTCTTCGTGTATGACTTCAGTAATTTACAGATCATCTAATAACCATTTTGAACAAAGTTTCTCTGTTGCTTTGTATCTACCTGGATTGAGTTTGGATGCCAATACTTCCGGTGTGTCACGCAGTGAATAAGCTGTTGTCAATTCTGATTGGTGGTTATTGTTTACCCTGGACTGCAATAAACAATAACCACCAATCAGAATTTAATGTAACATATTTCACCGAGTGACACACCAGGTATAGACAAGTTACGAAGCAACAAAGAAACTTCGTGTAAAAGTGGTTATTAAATGATCAGTAAAGGACTTCATTCATACATGGGGAACAAATTTGGAAAGTCTCCTTTACATTTATATATATTATCAGTGGCTGAACAGGCTGATGGGATAAATAAACTAATTAGCATGTAATTGGCGAAAGGGGGGGAGACACATTTCGAACCATGTAACCTTGTGTTAATTTGTAAAAGGTGAGTGGGTGTTTTTTTCTTTTTTACTGACACACATTAGTGCCTGTGATTGTGACGGCTGTCTCAGATAAATTCTCAGTTTAAAGAATAAAAAGCAAATGACTAATAATTATTCATGACTGCTGAAGATTAAAGTAACTTCTATAGGGTAAGTATTGTTTTGTATCGATTCTTCACCTCTTGTATTGATATGTATATCGATATGGCAAAAGTATCGATATATCGATGAATCATTTCACCCCTAATGAACAGTAAACAGTCATGCATTGAGCTCATGTTAAACTATCCTTGGGGCAGTTTATACAGCTATTTGTCAAAGAGGCAATTAAAAGGTAAGGGGGTCAGAGATAAACAACCACCATTTCACATGTCACTTAATTGTCTGACCATAGCTAGGGTGATGTCTTGTTAATTACGTCCTTTGAACACTACTGTGGGGTAGCCCATTGGGCTAATTTGCATAGGTAGAGTGCACAAAGTGGAACAACCCAATTCGTTTGAAGTAAGGCCGCATCAATGAGATGCGTGTTAAAGAACAAAAGTTATGACACATTATTGCCATGAATAAGAATATTTAAACCATCTTTATTAAAGATTATTACGGCTAAAACACGGTATTGGTGCTGATAAAGGAATTTTCATGTTATATGCATGAAATAGAAAAATTAAACAAGATATGAACCAATTTTAAAGATTGGTAAGCCTGGCATATACCTCTCTTACTTTCCTGAAAATTTCAAGAGGTTAGTGTAACCCATTGTTGAGATATGCATGGAAACAAGCTCTAAAAATGGCCATTTTTGAGCGTTATGTAGTCTCACTCGAAAAAAGCTTGAATATAAAATAGAGAATTCTCTAAATATCATACTGAAATTATGCATTTATTGGTCTGGTTTTATGCGGAATTCTATCCTGCAAATATTGCTTCTTGAATTAAAGAAATCGGTAAAATATTATGGATTTTATAAGCAAAATACCGTCAGTAGAAGTTTTGTTTCAACACTGAAATTCAAACACTAATCTGTTGTTATATGCCAACATTTTGTACAAAATAACATTCATTATAACTTTTATTGACATCTAGAACTCGACTTTATATTATAATAAGTAGTAAAACCATTTAAATCACATGGCTAGCCAAGATATTCGATTGAGAGCTTGTTCTTTGTCAAACTTTCCAGTTCTAAATTTTGTAGTGTCTGTAACCTTTACAAGTTTATATGGCAATAATTTTGTTGTTTCATTATGGAAAAGTATAAATCCTACAAAGGCTCATGTGTATCCATGTGATGTCCAAGTTGGCTAAAATTGGTGGTGCTGTATTGTACCATTAAAAAACAGCAACTCAATAAAAAAAGTTACAGACACTACACAAACAGGTATAAAAATGAAAGATAAAAGTATTGTTCTACTTGTCATTAAAACATTGTTTTTCTCAATAGAAAGTTCCATCTTATGTGATGTAATGTTGCATCATCTATTTACCTCTGCAGCCAAGAGCAAAAAAGTGATGCAATAACTCTCTTGATTGAATATTGCATCATTCTTGCAGCACTGTCTGTTTGAGTAATTTACTACAAGACAATGTAACCTGAATTTCTTATCCTAGAAGAAGCTGCCTAATTACTTTTTCTGTTCTTTACCATGGTACATCCCTAAGACATGGGAAGACGACAAAAGCAAACCTCTGGGAACAACTCTGGTAAGTTTGTATTGAATGGTAAACCACACTCTTAAATTGTAGTGTCTGTAACCAATATCCCCTTTTTATACTGTCTATGACTTTATCCCTGTTTTTTTTTTAAAAAATGAAGCCAAATTATGTTTCCTATTACAGTATTGATGTGTAAGGCTAAATTTTGACATATTGTCTGTCTGCAATTTGTAATATTTTGGTATATTTATAGTTTCTTTCATCTAGATTTCTGATAACAGGCAACATTTTCAGTGATTTCTTACAATATGCAATTGAAACTGAGTATTTTTGCATTCCATATCATTAGACTAGTAAATTCAAACAGAAATATTATGAGAATTCAATGAGCTCAGACTTAGTATTGGATACATTGCTGATATTGTCAAATGGTTACAGACACTACTAGACATGTGAATTGACCCGACTGTTGTTTACATTATTAAGGAAAGTGTGCAATCATTGTAAATGCTAGAACATTGAATAATCATCAGGTTTTATGCTATTTCTTTTTCAATCAGATACTTTTCTTTAAGAATCTACAGGTTATTCCAGTTTGCTTATGTATGAAAGCATATTGCGTACTCATTACAAGTATGTTTTGTAAAGTCTAAATTTCATCCGTATACATAGAGGAACAAAAATGAGAATGAAGTTGTTTGCTTTTAGGAAGCAAAGATAAGCCAGAAGAAGATGAACAGAAGATTAAAGCTAGAAGGGAGAAGACGAGGCTAAAGGTACAAGCCTGGAGAAAAAAACAGAGGGAAAATAAGGCGAAACATGAGGAGCTAAAAAGGGTTGATAGAGAAAGAAGAAAAGAAAGGTGTGAAAGTAGAGGAGATCCATGAGTGGACAGATGGCTGTGCTGCCCAGTATAAGGGGAAGAAAGCCTTTGCTGACATAAGTCTGAGGAAAAAGCCATCTGTAACACGAAATTATTTCGAAACATCACATGGAAAGAGTGTTTGCGATGGTCTCGGTGCGACAGTCAAGAATGCTTGCTACAGAGCTGTAATCAGCAATAGAAAGGTGATAGGTTGTGCAGAAGATGTATATCATTTCTGTACAGAGAAACTGAAAATGGAAAATACAGATAATGAAGCTAAAACAGTTTCGAGAAGGGAGTTCATCCTTGTTAAAGATGTTGAGAGAAATAGAGAAGAAACTGATGTGCAAACACTGCAAGGTACAAGAAAATTACATGCTGTAAAGTCAGGAAGCAATGATTATGAACTGAGCATAAGAAATCTGAGCTGTTATTGTGAGCAATGCATGAAGGTTGACGGGAGATGCAACTTCAGCGAAAATGTTAATGCCTGGGAAATGAGAAAGTTAGTACTCAATAAAGATAATTTAAGTCAGAAAGGAAAACAACTTAAAGACAAGAATCCATCAACAATAGAAAATAATGACAAGAAAAGAAAACAAGGAAGTAACCAGAAAGATCATAACTCAGCAACAAGCGAAAAGCCTAATAAGAAACGGAAGTCAACAGAAAGACAAAACATTGTGACAAAGAAGATCAAAGTTGACAAAAAAGCACCAACCAACACAGAGAAACCAATAGAGAAATACCACCCTGGAGAATTTGTTGCTGTAGGACTTAAGCCAAAGAAGGGACCTCTAGATGTATACTTAGCAGAAGTAATAGACATTCTTCATAACGAAGTTAGACTTAAATACATGAGAAAGTCTGGCAACATGTATGTTTGGCCTGAAAAAGATGATTATTCACAAGAGGCTCTAGATGCTATCTTGTACAGGGTAAAAGCTCCACAAATAGTCAATGAAAGGGGTCATTTCAAGTTTAATGCAGCTGAATTGTCTAAGCTCAAGTCAAATCTGGAAAAAAATCATAAGCACTTCTATTTGAAATGACAATATAAAGTCAAGGTTTAATGTGTAGTGTCTGTAACCTTAAGATCAATCACATATGGGTCTGTGTTTGAGTCAGCACCTTGGGTTGAACAATACTTTAGTGACTATGATTTATTGAACATTCATTATACTTCAATATTTTACTCTTACAAACACTATTTAGTATTAAACTTTCAAGTGCTATTTACCAGTTCATAATTTTAACACAAGTATTGGACATATACCTGTTACAATGTGGTTTTATCATTTTATTAACTAATCAACATTCATTTAATGAATAATTCTAGTCAATGTGTTCATGTTGAATTATTTTTGAAGTGAATTTTATGGAGATATGTATGGTTCTGCAGCTGTATTGAAATGCTATAGTTTTGTAGTGTCTGTAACCAATTTTATGGACAATGTACTTCTGACTCTTATGGAAGTTTGCAATACTTTTGGCCAGTATTAATGATTTTGTTTGTTTAAATATTCTTCTTGGTGTTAGATAAATGCCTAAATAAGATTATTCTATGTCTTTTATGTTTGTTATGCAAAAGTTTCATGGTTAGGTTTTTTTTCTTAGTGATACCTTTGTCATAGATGTTTTGATTTTGTTATTAAGTTGTTTACCACTTCCAGTTATGTTGTTTACTTTAAATGTTGATATCCTGTTACTGATGTTACTGTGAAAAAAAATAAAGTTTTAAAGTTTTCATGCTGTTTTTCTTGCATGTTATACACCAAGTGTAGTGTCTGTAACTGTTGTTATACCAATGAATTGAAATAATGGTTAAACAAAATCGCATGCATGTTCAAGCTAAATCTAACTTGATCTGACTAGGGGACACCCTAGGGTATATAATGAGCTTCATTGAAATGTTCTATCAAACATTTCAATTTTTTAAGTGAGTGAGACTACTCTCAGCACCAATACCGTGTTTTAGCTAAAGCAAGTTCATGAACAGCAGCAACATTTCTTTGAATTCAGATTATTGTGGTAGTCGGAACAGTGTACAAGTGTTCGTTTTTTAAGGCAGAATGTAAAAGCAGCTGTGATTCAGGGAAGAATGAGCCATCTGTGAAGCGAGCAAAGCCCAACAAAACTAAATTTCAGAACTCTTGGTTCACGGAGTTTGACTTTGACATTAGTTTTTCTGAAGTGTACGACATCAGTTGACATAGCAACACCACATGTATGCAACATCGGGACAAGCCACAACATATTCGACACACTGAGTGGAAAATTGAGGTTAGTTAGACTCTTTATTATTATTCATTATCTTAATCTTGTTCAACTACAAACTATTAATCAACCCATGCTTTTCAGGATGATTTTAGCCATGAAATAGATTGAATGAAAGACAATAATAAGCACACTCATGTTTATACAGTTCATTTGTGTGATAAAGAGATTGTGTTAACACCCGTACTGGACTGACGAGTTTATTACTGCTGTATTACCTGTAAGGCCCCCATAGAGCTTGAAAATTTGTGTATGTCCACCCAACCCCACCCAAATTTTAAAAGGTTGGTCCCTAATGTGATTGATATTTTCTCTTTTCTATAGAGACAAGCATATCTTGTGGTCAAACTGCATTGGAAACAGTTCTGAGAATCCCATAATGGTCGGCAAGATAATCCAGCAGGCAAGTTTAACCAACAGTACCATCCAGTCTCAGATGAATGCAAAGATGAACACAAATGACAATTGTATTACCTTCAAACCCCTTAGTGAACTATTGACAGCAGCAAAGACTGCATCTAATTAAGACTATATTCCACTGTCCAATGGATGTTAAAGACAGAAATTTAGTGTATTTTTTTTATGTAACATCTATGTGGTTGTGATTATGTATGTATACATGTGTGAGTATATGTGTGGAGATAATATTTTACAATGCTAAGTCTACCAACTAATTTTTGTTTGTAAGTGTATTATATACTTACAAAAGAAACATGTTATTTTCTTTTATTCAAATTTGAATTTACAGTCATTTTCTATAAGTCCATATGAAAAGATAGCTTATTCTCAATTGGACGCTGTTGCTTTTTTTGGATTACGCACATTGACACTTTTTGGGTCTCAACCCCCCCTCCCCCCCAACACTGTCTGGGAACATGGCAGGTATGTAAACAAGTCCCACTGTAATCAGCCTACAGCCCCTCCACAATCTGCCTACCCCTTCTGACTAGCTACACATTTTGATCCCAATACGGCCATTGTAATACTAATTACAGGGGTTTCAATTGAAACTGGTACCCAATGATTTTTCACTGTATATTTGTACAGAAATCACAACATAAAATTCCAAAAGTTTGAAAAAGTTTGTTTAAAAACTTTTATAATTAATCACTGTTTTCCATCAGAGATGATTCATCCAATTACGACCAGCACCATCTTCCATTCAATACAGATCAGTCTAAGCCTAGAGATGCTTGCTATTTCTGATTCAGCATCATTGTAAGTTCTTGCCTGACACAAGATTTAATCTCTGTCAAAGAGAACCATAAATGTTCAGTATCTCTCCTTTCATGCCCAATCAATTACCATCAGGAGTGGTGATCACCTGCTAATAATGAAGAGTGGAAGGCACAAGCTCAGTTTTTTTGGCTAGCTGATGCTAACCGATACCTTATAATAACAGCACCAGTGACATTCGACATGCCAAACATTTTGCTTACAGTTGAACCTAAATACAACAGATATAAGCACATGATGAACATAAAATACAATATGAATACAAAACAGATGCTGTGACATATATTAAACATTTAAAGTGAGTCGTCTTCTTTCGATTCTCTTAGAACAAATCTGTAATTTAGTTATCATATGTAACATTTAGCTGTGTATTATTATAAAGCCTCAATTTTGCTTATTTTCCAGATTATTCTCTCACCTGGCAACTTGCATTTTCCCAGGCTTCTTTTTTAACAGGTTTTTATATTTTTTTTATCAGTTAAGTAATTATCAATCCAATAATTATGAACATATTGAATATTAATATCAATATCAAATTATCAATGAAGCTGATGATTCTGCACGATACATTTTTTTTTCCTTTATTAACAGGATAGAACCCCTAAGATCATCAGGGAATAAAATCCATGATATGAATTTTATACAAAATTCTATAATACAGAAAAGAAATATTTTCAAACAAATTTCTCATTTCTCCATCAAGAAAAGACAGTCCAACTTAGTTGACACAGTAACACAATTTCAGCTTATAGGGGCTCCGCCTCCTATACCCTCCAATGAGGGCAATTGCTACCTTGACCACAAAAGAGAGGTTTTGTCCCCACCCCCTCCTGCTACTTTTCCAACTTCATTTGCTACTTTATTTCTTATTGAAACCCCTGTAATCAAACCTCTTTATACTGACAATCTCCATAAAACAGCCAAAATATGTAGTCCCAAGAAAGTATGCTTTATGGAAAGTTTCTACATTTCATTTAGCAATGTAATGATGAGAACATTATGTGGCATACAAAATCTACTATTTATCCAACATTTCTAAAGGAAACTGCCTGCCTTGGACTAATGAGACAAAACTACATTAACAACTCAATACTGCACTTTTGTCATATCCACATATATTGCTCTCTAAATATTTATACACTCACTGCATAGCCACACAAAGATCAAAATGTACCCATTACATATGCAGACTGGAGTCTGTTCAATACACCAAATATTGTGACTGGTGAATCGTATCATGTTGGTGCTAGCAATTTCCAAAACTGCCTGTGGCAATCAAAAGTTTCAAATGGCAACTCATACTTTAAAAAACAATTTATTTGGTTCTTGAAAATTTAGGGGCTTGTGCTGTTGTGTGCTGATTTTTTTCGGTAGTACAAAAAATATGAAAGGAACATGCAGAAATGCATTATTTAGCAATAAATTAACTTCAGCTAGATTTCAGTGAAAGTGAGGAATTAAAAGAAAGAAAATATTAGTCAATAAAGACTTAAGTTGAATAGGGTCAGATCTGGAATGGAAAATTCCATAATGAAGCCCTTTTCTGGAACACTAGATAATCAAATACATCAATATTTTTTTCTGCTCAAAGTGTGGCGAATACATGGGAAAGTCAAGCAGAAACCTCAAAATCTGCCAGAATCTACAAACCTGCAAAATGTTCTAATTCACACACAACACATATATATACATTATTCATACCACTATTCCATATATTTTTAGTTGTTAAAAGCCATGCTTAACCATTCTCATGTGAGGAAATGCTTGCTCATGTGAGCAAAATCTTGCTCATATTAACAATTCCTGCTCATGTGATTTTCAGATTTTGTTAGATTCTATTGCTGATGTGAGTTTCTACCTAATTTGCATGTTAAAATGCACATGAGACTAACATGAGTTAGATCTCATGTGAGAATCTTATGTGCAAAATGTTAGCTAAATTTGGTGTGGGTGGCGAGATGCTGACTTGCTTTTTAGATATACATAAAAACATAATTTATAACTGTTACCCTTTCACCTTTAAATGAGTTTAATACTCTAGCTCTGGGATTTTTCTACCTTTTCAAAATGGGGCCTGGGTCATGGAAATTTGTAACTGTAAAAAGGTCAAGGTGGGAAATTGCAAATTTTTTTACACTGCAAATTCACACAAATTTACAAGAAAAGATTCTTCAACATATTTAAATAGCCTAGGTTACTTTGAATTTTAGAACCCCTGCTAAACCCTTTATAGCATTTTCCATGCAAATTGTATTGGATTTTTTTTAAAGTTTTGATTGGGAATTTGTTACACTCAATTGGAAAAATGGCGAGTTTGCGGTATTGGGAATGGGACCGAATTTCAGCACGAACACAGCACCAGAAAAGTTCTGATTAGGAATTTTTTACACTCAAATTGGGAAAAATGGAGTTTGTAGCATTGGGAATGGGGCAAAATTTTGGCACCGAAACAGCCCCAGGAAAATCCTTATAGTCTTTACATGTACAGTGATAGGAGAGAGTGTAGTTGTGTAGTACTCGACGTGTGTATGTGATATTATGATCACTAGTGCATTTGTACTTTTGTAATTTAAAAATAATACATGTGTCTGTAATTCAAGGAATATATGGAATATTTGCAGCATTGCTGATTCAGCAGTTAAAAAAAAAAAAACCAGAACAGATAATTGATAAGCCTCCTGTTTGCAGAAAGACACATACCCTTTGGGGTTACCATCAGTTGATTTTATGAAAAGAGGGCCTGAAATGAACTGCAGTGGCATGATCTTCATACACTCTAAAGTGATTTTGTAGTAACCACTGTTGCATGTGTAATCAGAAAATTAACAAGTGTCAAAATGGTTTCAAGTCAAATAGATGGATGGAAGCTATACCCTTAGATAGGTATATATAGGCAAGTTAAGATAGGCAGATACACATATAATCAATCAATAAAGTTGTCTTTGTTATAATACCACCCATTATACTGACATCCTCACTTATCACCAACTATGTGATTCAAAACAGATTTCCTCACTCTTTAAGTCACCCCTAGTTACATTTCACCATCACCACCTGCCTAAAATTTGCACAAGACTTCTAAATCCTGCATAAATTGTACTCATTATATCACAGTTCTGCAAAGTATTAAACCATCTATCTTCTATTCAGTAGTTAAGTTCAAACCCATTTACACCGCCAACCTCGTTATAACACTACATATGTCATGGTAGTCTACTATGCAGGCGTCATATATTATTATTCAAACAAAAACAAATCATAATTCCTGTGTGTACACCGATATATACAGAGAGAACATGTAAATACATGCGTATTTCGGTTTTTCAGTGTATTTCGGTGTTTCTAGTAACCGGTATTTATTAGTTTTATTATAGTTGAACCTGAATGCTGCTGCAAGCCCCAGTGCCTGCGGAAACGCAGTTGCTTCCCCAGCATCTGCATCACCTCTTAGACACTCTGTACTCCACTGATACGGCGATATATTCAGCCTGTCGATCGCCGGAGCTGGGCCCCCCTTTGGTCCCGCACCTCCCTTTGCCATCTGAAACATCACCTCCTCCAGCGTCAGCCTCATTACCAGATCATCCACTCTAACGTCCCATGGCAGGGATACATTCCTGAAGGGGAAGTCGCTTACAACTGCTGAAGTTGCTATAAATATCAGCAAATTCACTTTAAATATAGTCCTCATTTTGTTCAGCAGTAGAAGGAGGCGTACGTTCGCGTTGTTTCAACATGCAGGTCACGTGAGTATGGAAAGATAGGTGTTAAAGTATTCAAGGTACATTCCATTCACGTGTTCACGACAAAGTCTGGTCCTTTGCACATGCGTATTAATTGAATGATGAAAACCGGGTGTTATCGTGGTAGTGAGCGTATGACAAAACTGTACCAGTTTAAATTTTTTAGTTTCAAAGAGTTCGATTTTGTTAACGTGGGCAAAAAGCTCAAACGAAATAGTTACAAGCCACGGGCGATAATCCACTTGCGACTATGCTCCAACCCACGGTAAGTAAATACATAATGATCTACCGATACATTCTTGTAACCGCTGTCATAAAACTACTACATGCTGTTCCAACAATGTTTAATGACGTAACTGAACCACTTAACAAATATTAATATTTAAAATCTTGCATAAGTAGACCACATTATAAGTTCTTGATTATACAAATTCTCAATACAAAAAATTTCTCATAACATAATGGGACAAGACCACATTGTGATAAACTAAAAGTTTTCAGAGAGGTTATAGAAATATTCCATGAATTTAACATACTAGCAGTAATCTCAGTATCAATAGATAACTTGTATTCATTTACAAGTTTGGATGAGATAAAAGTGTCATCAGAGCAATTTTATTTTACCAAAAAAAATTAAACAGAATATATATATATATATATATATATATATATATATATATATATATATATATATATATATATATATATATATATATATATATATATATATATATATATATATATATATATATATAGTGAACGTTACGAGGCCAATCGCCAACGATTCGTCAAAAGCAATAATTTACGGGAAACAAGGGTCTATTTAAGATAGCACATGGCGACTCAGTATACGAAGTAGCTGGGGTCTTTTTTTTGGGGGGGGGGGGGGTATTTTGTGTCTTTTTATAATACCCCTCCCCCCCCCCCCCCAAAAAAAAAAAATAAAAAAAAAAAAAAATAAAAAGGAATGTTAAAGTTCGGGATGACAAGATTAGCAAATTTGATGAATTTCTATACATGGCGTCCATATGTAACGTAGGTAAATGAGTCACGGTCATCACGATCTATCGTGCTTCCAGCTTACATCTGAACTAGTTTTCTCTGTTCATCCCCTACGTAGATTCTAGGTCACCTTTTTTATATGAAGGTAATTCTTCTGTTATTTTGTTCTTTTTCCCATTACATTTTCATTTTTTCGCGTGTAAACTTTTAGCTTCTCATTACAAAAATGTAGATATGTGAGTAGTATAGGATGGTGAACGGGGGTCTAACAGGAGTCCCATGTTAAATAGGGTCACAAAATTCGGGGGACAAACGGCCTTAGACCACAATTAATTTTCCTATATAGTCTCTACATTTGTTTGTCAGTACTTAACTTTCCACTGTGTCCAAATCCTAATAAATCATATGTTGCTGTAAAGTATCTTCAAAGATGAACTCACGCTGAAGTTCTTGTCAAAGGTTAACCGGCATTCTTGTGAATGGCTGGACTGTAAACAAAGCAACGTGCAATGAGTCACAGATTTCACTTCCGGATCAGCACAAATGCCTCATTACTCACTGTGCACTGTCGCCAAAATACACACAGACAAACCACACTATAATGCTCATATTCTAAACAATAACCAATTTCCTTTAAATCAATACTAAGAATGACTAAATCTAATGCATACATCACCATCAAAATGAGAAAGGAAAAAATGATCTAAAAATAGACTCGGACTACATTCGTAGGTACTGAACCGGAAGTATTAATTGTGTCCTGATTCCAAACGGGAATTTAACATAGGCACCATCTTGGTTCATAGCTACACTGTAACAGTGTAGCAATAGGCGAGGGTCTGCACTTGAACAGAAATGTTGTAGGTTTCAACATGAGGAATATATGTGTGTGTGTGTGTGTGTGTGTGTGTGTGTGTGTGAAACATATATATATATATATATATATATATATATATATATAGAGAGAGAGAGAGAGAGAGAGAGAGAGAGAGAGAGAGAGAGAGAGAGAGAGAGAGAGAGAGAGAGAGAGAGAATTAAATTTTGAAAAAGGAGTCAACACCAGGTTCCCAGTATTCAACATTTTTTTTTTAAATGAAGAGGAAGGGTTGGGGCTTTTCAATTCATTTTCGTTTAGAAACAGATTAAACATAAAGATATTTACAAAGTTGACAACGTTGTAAAGTTACACAAGATTTCCAATGATCGAAGACAGTATCATTTTTCCATGGATGTACGCTATATTTCTGGGCTAGAGAACATAACCACAATGTTCACAAAACCACTTTTCTATTGACCTTTATCCTGACTCGTGGACTATTTTGACCTTCTAGTGCGAGCATAATGCACAGAAAGTGGGAAAGACTTCCCGATTTTCATCATCACTCAAGCATTCTTTCACAATAATAAAGATAAAGATTAATTTCAACACATTTACGTACTAAAAGCGAACAGTGGTTGAAATTAAGTGTTTCTCAAAACACGCCGTTTCGTACTGATTGACGTAGATACAATACGTACTAAACCTCTCTCAAGCATTTTCGTACTGATTGACCTATCTACATTGAGTAGTGGCTAAAGTTTACTGCCCCTCAAAACACGCCGTTTGGTACTGATTGACCTAGCAACACTACGTACTAAACCGATATCAAGCCTTTTCACTCTGATTGACCTAGCTACATTACTTAATAAAAGCGAGCAGTGATTTAAATTAAGTGTCCCTCAAAACACGCCGTTTCGTACTGATTGATCTAGCTACATTATATACTAAAATCAAGTAGTGGCAGAAATTAAGTGACCCTCAAAACAATCTTCGGTTTGTCCTTTGATTTCAAATTCAATAAGTGCTGAAGTGGTCAAAGACGACACAGGATGAAATTCTACCCATTGGGAATCTTACATCGTCATCATCGTCAGAGTCAGAGACTTGGAACATTCGCAAGAATCTCGGTAAATCATTTTCCTTTTCTTTTTATTTTTTTAGTTAGTTATCAGAAACGTCAAATTCTCTAACAGCTCCTGTTCTTCATTTCTTATTCTTTTTCTAAACGTGTCTATGAGATCTAAAGGATTTTCAACATCTCTTTCTGCCTTGTTTTTGCTGTGGGGTAGAGGAGGAAGTAATTCCATGGCCAGAAGTGTGAAGCGAATTTATAGGGGTGTCTAAGCGACCCAAAAGGTCTTTTCCAGTTTGAAGCAACACACCTTTTCCTACTTTCATGAAGGCTTCTTTAGAACCTTGTTTGTCGATGAGTATGTTTTGGAAAAATTCTTTTCCTTGCGTCAAAGCTGCATTTCTTTAATCATGCAATCCTCGAGTGACCATCGGTTTTGAGATGGGTGCCACCGTTTGAAAAGCCGATATCAACATATTTCCCAAACCATGTCCTCGTTGTCGAGCGACATATTATACACAGGATACATCAGTTAAAATTTACTGGAGAACCGTTTTCGAAAAATGTAGTTTCGCTGTGACTTTTCCTTTAGAGAATAGAGTTTTGTTTTGTCCATGATCTCTTTTTATACTAATATTGACACTGTCTTTATAAGATTTACTGACAGGAAGATAATGAGGATGTACAAATTCTCGGTGAACGTGATACGTGTTTCGTCCTTCGACGTAAACAGCTATGGCAGAATCCATTTTGAAAGGAATAACTCTCTTCAGCGGAGCGGCTGTGTTTCCAACGACGTTGTACTCGACGACATCCGAGCATACAAACAGTAAATTAAGTACCTTCGTTCAATTCGATAGGGTAGCGAAAATACATGTAGAATCGATCGTTGTTGTGAATGTCTTTCATTGAAGCGAGAAAGGTCTATCCACCCGAAATAGCAAAAGAACCAACAGGGGAGCATTCCTTTGGTTAACAATGGAGCTATCAGCATCGGAAGAAATCTTCCTCGTTGAACTAAAACTTTTTTCTTTTGTCTGACTAGAATTTTCTTTTACACCATTTGTATGTGACAATGTCGTCCTAATAGATGTTTCTCTCTCTTGGCCAAGGAAACCGTGCCTTTAAATACTTTTTATACAACGTTCACAGACCGTATCGATGATTTCTTTAAGTGCTATTTGAATGATTTGTTTTCGCATTGGGTCATTCGCTTTGGCGGGCACGACAAGACATCCCAATGTTTCGCTAAACGAGGGCGAATGACCTTTTTTCCTTACTTTGGAGGAATCTTTCAACGTCGTCGATGTTGTGATCGTGAACTCTGGGAGGAAAAAATGTTGTTCAGAAGAATTAAAGTGACTCTGATTCAACAATATTTTTTATACTGCAATTCGTCTTCACTGGTTGTCGGGACTTTGGGCACCAATGGAGGACGAGGTGGTGTAAACGGACTAAATCGTGCCAGTTCTTGTTTGGACAAATCCAGTACATTTTGTAACGTTCCTGTTCTTTCTTGTACTTTTTTCTTAATGGGTGCGACCTTTTCGCCGCAACAGCAGCAGTCAGAGAAACAACAGAAGAAGAAGGAAGCGTAGGAGTCCCTTTAGAGGTGGGTTTCCATTTCCTCATCCGATTGGGAAACACTTGTTTTAAATAGGTTTAGCTGGCAACATCACTAACGGAGAACGCAGAAACGGCAGTGGATGTCGGTGTGGCAACTACAGGTTCATGTATCCGTGAATACGTGCGCGTTCTAGTTTCAATACCTATTTCTTGAGGATGAAGGGGTAGTTGTTTTAGTCCTCTTCTTAGGAGAAATTATGTGGAGTGTGAACTCACTGCTACTCTCATCTTCTTCGTCTTTTTCTTGGATTTTGCTCTTTTGACTGTAGCTACTGTAAACAGCTTCCATTTGCATTTGACTGTTTCCATTTGGTCAAGTTTAGTAAATATTTTCCTAATTAGAGTGCCAGTATACACTGCAAGTTAATGATTAAGACACAGACTTTGTAATTTTCAGGAACTTTGTTATTCTATTACATACTCAGCATCATATTATCATACAATCCCTTCATAACAGAGAGGGCACAACAGGCCCAACAGATCCAGAACAAATAATATCATACAGTCCCTCTTTATCAGAATTCTGCTATCAGAGAGAGATCCAGAGAAAATAATATCATACAAACCGTTCTTATCAGAATTCTGCTAGCAGAGAGACCCAGAGAAAATAATATCATACAATCCCTTCTTAACAGAATTCTGATAGCAGGAAGACCCAGAGAAAATATCACAATCACTGTCCTACAAAATTATATTATTATACAGACCAAGAGAAAGGATAATCATATTATCACATCCTTACGTATTTACACAATACAGAACTAAACGATATAGCAGTAAAATGTTTATTTCTCAGATATATACATTATATATACGTCTTATTTACAGCTTTGTTATCAATATATGTGAACAAACATACAAATTAAATCTGAGGGAACAACTCTGGTACGCAATCAATTCTATTATTAGACAGACCAAGACAAAGTGTTATCATAGTATCACTTCCTTACATATGTACACAATCCAGAACTAAAAGAAATGATAGTAAAATGTTTATTTCCCAGATATATACATTATATATACATCTTATTTACAACTTTGTTACCAATATATGTGAACAAATGTACAAATTAAATCTGAGGGAGCAACTCTGGCACTCAAACATACAAATTAAATTTGAGGGAGCAACTCTGGCATGCAATGAGTTCTATTATTATACAGACCAAGACAAAGGGTTATTATAGTATCACTTCCTTACATATTTACACAATACAGGACTAAAAGAAATGATAGTAAAATGTTTATTTCTCAGATATATACATTATATATATATATATATGTCTTATTTACAACTTTGTTACCAATATATGTGAACAAATGTACAAATTAAATCAAAGAGAGCAACTCTGGCACGGAATCATAAAATTTGACACATCTGTCTAGTTAATAAATATACAAAAAGAATAAAAGATGCAAATAGACAACGAATGTAAACAGGTATAGTATTGTACAACTGGCTAAAGAGCTGCGCTAAAAAAGGTGAACTACAACTTTGTAACTGTAGAGTACATGTAGTATTGGAGGCAAGAGAATGAAGCAGCACAAAATGAACACCTCTAAATGACGTGTAATTAAAATATATTCTGATGTTAAATTGCACAGAGTGATCGCAATAACCCCACATGTGTCTATGCTTAAATAAAGACCTATTACATCATATGGTGACAGTAAATTATGCTTGACTTGGAACTATAGAGTGATCTAACTGGTGTAAAATATACAGCTTCATTATATAAAAACCATCAAAACCATTTACTTCAAATTATGCTATCAGATATTTGCCATAATGTAAAAATTATCATGCAATTCTGCCTCCCCCACCCCCAATATAAAATTCGGTAAGAAGTAATACCCCCCCCCCAAAAAAAAAAAAAAAAAAAAAAAAAATATATATATATATATATATTACAACAATTTTAATTCTTTTATTTGGGAACTGAGAGAGAAGATAGTCAGAAAACATGGATCTCAAAAGCTATCTGTATTTGAGCAATCGAAAATATACTTGTCAGCCATAACTCTCAAATCTTTGATATCAATATTTGTAAATGTATTGTCAATCATGTTTGCTTTCAACTCTGCATTGTAGCATTGTCTAACCCTCAAATTTAATTTGTATATTTGTTCACATATATTGCTAACAAACTTTCCATCGACTATCTGTCCAGCTGGTTTGTGACAATATATTAATATTTCATCCTCAACCTTGCACAGGTAAATTCTACTTTTGGTGTACTCCACAACTGCAAGCGTAACAGTATTGTATTTCTGAAATGCAAATGAAACTAGTATAACAGAACTATGCTTTGTTAGACTTCTTATATGAAAATCATTCCAACAAGTTTTGGATATATTGATATCCTGATCCATTTATGCATACGTCTGTCCATAACATTTTTATCCTGTACCGCTTCTTGGAAATTCACTCAACTTGCAAAATTACTTTACGGTTCCATATTGTCATCATTTGCAAGAGACTTATCATGTTTTACACCCTCTCTTCAGGCTTCTGAGAGGATCAGAAGTTCACAGTTTCAATCACATTTTAAATTACTTTTGCCAGGTAGCATAGAAATACAATAGTGCATAGATCTGCAAATTGAGCCATCATAGTTACTCTGCTGTCAACTATTTGTACTCCTTTCAATGTCAACTGAGAAAATATTGAATTTTCATTTATTCTGTAGAGTATCCATATGATGCACAATAAGATAATCAATATTTAAGTACATCCGGAAATATTATTCTTTGTAAAGTGCACTCTTGGCTTGTATAACACAAGCGATATTCAAAGAAAACGGAAACATATTTTACACTTAGGATTCAGTTTATTAATCACGGTGTTTTTCTATTTATGATTTCCACCCATAAATCATTACCTTTTTCAGAAAGTATGCAAATGTTGCAAAACATTTTCTGCATGATACAATATAACACAATTATGCCGTGACTTTTGATCCTTATTTATCTACATGTTACATTAGTGCAGCTGAACCTTTTCATAAAAAACACTTGCAAGATAGCAAGCAAATACATTTACCATTACAAATTTACCAAAATTGTGAACAGGACTAATTTTGAAAATAAGTTTCCTTTTTTGTAAGTGACAGAGACACACTTTAAGGTTGCAATAAAACTTCACAAGATATTACCTAACTGCCAACATGTTATGTGTGAAATAGACATAACTCTGTGTACTGAATGCACATTCCATAAAATGTAAATATTTGCACATTGTACCATTTTCTTCCCTCCCTCATTGTAAATGTCCTCTTCATATGTTCCTTTCTTGTCTTGGTATTTCTAAGAGAGAAAAACACTGATTATATGATGATATATGATTTGTGATTCATGGACTGTCTATAATCATCGTTTGTTCAGGATAGACAGAATGCCATGTATTAATTAAATAAATATTTGCCTTAAATTGCAGGCAGGGTCATCATTCTGTGAGATATTGTGCATAAATGGAATGATTAATTGTCCTTGTGGATTTACTTTCAAGTCTAACGTCTATGTAGAATATTGAGATGCTGGTTTTTATATGTAAGAATTTGCACTTTTTTTCTGAAAGAAACCTGTTTTGTAATGGCTTACCTTTCATTCCTTTATCACTCATATTGCAGCCATTGGCCACGTGTGTTATTTTAGGCTAGCATGAATCTGAAAATCTCAATATTTTACTTTTCCTGTATACAATTAAAACATGCAATTATCATCTTTACAACATAAGTATTGCTTTTGAAATGACAAAGTTCGACATTAGTGATTATGGAGATCCACCTTTAGTGTAAACTGCACTCATCAGGAACCATGTTAGTGTTTACAACCTAATCTGCCATGTCAGAGATAATGGCCCATTTACATAATCTGTGATTGGTCTCACTGACAAAGCAGCTCGGAGAACTGCAGTACTAAACATTATGTCTGTTATTGATCCAAGGGCAGATGTAGCCCTTTAGTAGATAGATCTAGATCAGTAGATAGAATGATGGTAATATCATCAAACAGGATGTATTGGATAGACAGAAATGTTTTCTAAGTACTGATTCATTCTCTTCAAACCGACTAATTTTATTTTGTAAGGACATATCAGTCCCGTGATGCTTAGCTGGTTCTTGTGCCATATTGACGTAATACTGAAGAAAAATTACAGTCATGGCTACTTAAATACATGTGTGCATTGAAATTTTCTCCTCTGAAAATCAATTAAGTGGATCTGATTTTTTATAATACTGTTTGCCGATCTTAGTCGGCAAAGGATCAAAAAAGATGTCACATGCCAGGGTAATAAACCCTGCTAGTAGTATAGAACTGCCGCCGGAGTATTCCGCTTTTTGACGGAATAGGGTTAAACAAAGGTCACAATAGGTTAACCGACAGAGTAAGCCGCTATTTTGCGAGATTTGGTGGATGGATGGATTTCAGGGGTGAAACGAAGGTCACACTATACAATCTACTACCGTTTTATAAATGAGTGAATCCTAGAGATTTTACATGAACATATCAATTAAGTTTACTCATATGAAATAGCATTACTATCAAAAGACATGGCCCAAGCGCATATCGACATGCAGAGTTGTAACTTTAAAGATAGTTCTTAGGATATTAGTAAATTGCACTAGCTACAAGAACAGAGAAACGTTTCTTGTTTACTGAATGAGAAGTATTCATAAACAAAGATCACACAAACTAAACAACTTGCACCACTATTTAGAAGGATATGATGTGCATTACCATTTTAGTTGCTTGATAGATTTCACAGACCAAATCAAAATCATACAGGATAAACCTGTCCACCATCAAATCTACCAGCCATGTCATTTTACTGAATTATCTACTATAACAAAACATTGATAGATACTATCTATTTCCACCTTCACCCCACTCCACATATGAAAGCAAATGCGTGCCAAAGTACATTAATAGACATGATCTATAATCACCCTACTCAATCACGCAACATATAGAAGCTTTAATATGATCCATTCTCACCTCACTCAATCTTTCACCATACGAAAACATTTATAGATAAGATCTACTTTTCCTTCTTAGCAATAATCTTAATTAAATTAGTATAATTTAAGGTAAAGACTATTTTATAGTCATATTTTTTTAAAAACTATTTTTCCTTTTATTCTACACTAAAAGACTGCAAAACTTAGGAAATTATTCTAAATGGTTATATTATTCATTTTCATTAAGATAAAACATTAATCTCTACTTAAAAGTGGTATACTTTTTGGGAAAGCATCCAACATATCATCTACTCTACTGAACTCAACCATTCCCTATCATCCTCCTATAAAAATAAATAAATAAACCTAAATCATAAATTTTAAGATGACATCAAAAACAAAAATATACAAATCAGAAGGTCATATAAAAAAACACTTTGTAGCGCTTTTATTCAACTGATATTAAGAACGGCAATATACAAATCAGCATGTCACATCAAAATCATCCTGTGTACTGCTTTATTCATCATCATTATTCTGATTTATCATCTATTCAACTCTACTGGATCATTTTCTACATGTTATAGATATATAATTTTATGATAGTCAGAATATTGTCACAGTACATCTCAACAACCGCACCCCACCTTACCGATTATGTTTTAATTATAAGTCTATATTTCTTCTCTTCTTTTGTTTTAAAACGAAAAAGGAGTGAAAGAAAATTGATCAATTCAGCTGTTGATAGTTTTCAAAGACTGATATATAATCGGAAGAGACTTCTTGAAGAAGTGATAAAAGTTCGATGGAAATGCTTGTAGCAGTCAAGTTTTCAATTCCAAATGATGCTATTTCAACTGAAACAAGGGAGGAAATTTCGACTAACCCTCTCCTCCCCGTCCCCTCTTTAAATCCGCTGCTGGTAGTAGTAGTAATAGTAGCATTAGTAGTGTATATTTCTCCAGCAGTAAAAAATCACATTTGAGAGAAAAATGAATGTTACTTCTAAAGTAAATAGCGATCAAAGGGAAGAGCTTTTGATCGTTTGTCTCCTTATGACACACTGTAATTATTAAAAATGCAAGAAACCATCTAGAAGATTTTTCTTTTCGAATGAACGTGTGAAACAATCGACATTGTGAGGTTTTTCCATTTGAACTGAGTATTTGTTTTCAAATGAATCTATCAGAAAATCCCACGCCCCCTCCCCCTCCCCCTAAAACAAATATTAAATGGTCGGTCCCTAACACAATATGTACATGTGCGCTTTACTTTCATGGATTTTGCCTTTGTTTATATTATTGTGTTATGGGCCTGTGGCCTAAATTACCAAACACTGAATCTTGAATCTTGAAAAACACCACTATGACTTAAATAACTGAAAAGATACTGCTTATCCAATCACATTTCAGGGGACGACAATTCCCATACAATGACTATTACAAATCATTGTTCTACAATCACAGTTTAATGTACGTTGTTCAATTTTTACATATTAAAAAGAAAGAAAAAAAAAAGAAATGAATTTTGAGACCATTTTCCCTGCTGCATCTTTCTTGCCGAACTAATGGATGAAAGGTGAAATTTGTCGTCCCCTACATTGAAACTTGACTTGTTTCATTAAAGATTCCTATTTCCTTTGGTTTATTTTAAATAAAAAAAGTTATTTTTAAAAAAGACAGAAAAGAAAATTAAGATAAGGGTAGATTGGCAAGTATGTGAGGAAAGTTATCAAGCTTTTACGTTGAGACCTTCACGTGAAAATCAATAACACAAGATTATCATCTTTTTATCATAAAATTTCATTCGTCAAATTTAAATTCGCGTTAGAGCTCTAATCATTCATCTTATCAACCTATACAAATGACTTTGAAATAGTTCTGTTACCATACTAGTTACGCTATATGAGATGATTATATCTCAGCAATGCTGGCCCATGTTGGTAACTTTGTTCGATGTGTTTTTCTTGTAGATGCATGAAATTCAGCCCAAAATTGTAGATAATGGAACTCTTCACTAATTGACATTATTTTGGCATTTATAGCATTTTCCATCTAGAATTTATAAAACTTTAGCAGCCATCATTTTCCTTCACCGTTCACGAGTCATAAGTAATTGCGAGGCACTAATGCACTTCAAATTTTGTTAAGCTTGCGATGAATGCACCAATTCGTCGGCCGCTATCTTGGCGAGTTACAGAAATTTTAGGAATTTCAGATCATAAAGTGTAACGTAATCCGCCAGGATTGAATTTGGGTCGCATAAGGGGCAAAGTCGTCAGGTCATGTAAGGTTAGCTACGTTCCTAACAGGCGTGGTTTCTGTGAGTCGTTATGTAAAATAATTTCTCAGTATCTGTCAGTCAAGTGTGTATAGATTTAAGGTATGGACATAGCTAGTAGATACGTATCTCGTTTTACTTTGACATTATAGTAGCATATTGGTTAGTTATTCAGAGGTCGTAAACCTTAGACTATGTAAGATCATAGTGATAAGAGAGCCCAACGTCCAAGCGTGCTTGTCATCTGATTGGATTTATTCACAGATATATTTTGATCAGCAGGTGTGCAAATATAGCTCACACAATGGTAAGCTGTATGTAATTTAAAGTGCTGAATGATCTCTTAAATTCACAATTGATACATTTATTTTCTAATATCATATTAAATGTTCTAACAGGAGACAATTCATGTATAATATTAAAGTCTTTATGTAATCCCCACCCCCACCCTCCATTATAATAGCATATTGGTTAGTTATTCAGAGGTCGTAGATCATAAACTATGTAAGATCATAGTGATATGACAACCCAAAGTCCAAGCGTGCTTTTCATCTGATTGGATTTATCCATACATACATGTTGATCAGCATGTGTGCAAATGTAGCTCACACAATGGTAAGCTATATGTAATTTGAAGTGCTGAATGATCTTTTAAATTCACAATTGATAACTTTATTTTCTAATATCATATTAAATGTTCTAATAGGAGACAATTCACGTATAATATTAAAGTCCCTATGTAATCCCCACCTCTACCCTCCATTATAATAGCATATTGGTTAGTTATTCAGAGTTCAGTCCATAGTGATAAGGGAATCCAACATTAAATGTACCGGTCATCTGATTGGATTTATCCATAAGTGTATTGATCTTTTATATATAAATTATTGGTCAATAGGTGCACAAAATAATATATAGTAGCTGTTTAACTTCAGCATATGCAAAGTTCGGTATTATCTAATTGAAAGTCCTTAAATGGCCACTTAAATTTAAAATTTAAGACTTTTACTAAGAGTGTAAAATTGTACATTCAAATAAAACTTGTAATATCAAAACAAAGATAAAATCACACATCAAACGCACACGTCCCTAAGTTTGATTTCAATGTAAAGAAAACAAAATAAAAACTATATACATATAAGCTGAGATCCGAAGAAGTAATATGTTACTTTTAAAATAATCTACTTAAATTTTAAAAAATTAAACACAAACACATACGCACATCCCTAATTTTTATCCAATGCAAACAATAAACTCAATATATATATATATATATATATATATATATATATATATATATATATATATATATATATATATATATATATATATATATATGCTAAATAATCTAAAAACACATACACAAATGTACCACCCCGTAACTTTCATTTCAATGTAAAGAAAAAAAATCACAATCACAATAATATACATATTATGCACTCTGAATATATGATACACACACATACACAAACACAAATGCATACACACTAATGCACACACACACAAATACACATATATCTAATTTTGATTCCAATGTAAAGAAGAAAAATACCAATCAAAATTATAAATTATATGCATATTATTATACCCTGAATATATGATCACAAAATGTAAAACTTGAGTTCTAAAATGAATCTACTTATATGAAAGAAAAAAACACAAACAGACAAACACACACACATCCATAATTTTGATTTCAATCTAAAGATAAAGATCATGGTCGAAGTTATATACATATTATTACACCCTTAGAAATTAACAAAAGTAAAATGTGACTTGAAAACTAATCTACTCAAATAAATATAAAAAACCCACACACACCTAATTTTGCTTTCCTATGTAGAGAAAAAAATAAGAATCAAAATTATATGCATATTATTTTACCTTGTGAATATGATCATAAACAGTGAACATGTGACACAGAAACAAATCTACTTAAATGAAAAGAAATTGAAGATACAAACACACAAATACACACATATATCTAATTTTGATTGAATGTAAATAGATAAAAAAAATCAAATTTATATGCATATTATTATACCCTTAGTAATATAATCACAAAATGTAAAACTTGAGTTTTAACATATATCTACCTATATAAAAGAAAAAGACATAAACAGACAAATACACACACATCCCTAATTTTGATTTCAATCTAAAGAAAAAAGATCACGATCAAAATTATATACATATGATTACACCTTGAAATATTTTCAAAAGTAAAATGTGACTTGAACACTAATATATTTCAAAAATAACCTCACACACACTCAAATACACACTCATCCTTAGTTTTCATTTAAATGTAGAGAAAAAATGCAAAATTATATACATATCATACTCTGAGTATATGATCATAAAAAATAAAATGTGACTTTAAAACTAATCTACCTAAATAAAAAACATGTATACACACACGCCCACGCACGTACGCACGCACTCATACATATGCTTGATTTTGAATTTAATGTAATGAAAAAGAAAGATCAAATCAAAATTATATTGATATATTATTACACCCTCAGTATATGATCCGAAAAAGTAAAATGTGACTTTAAAACTAATCTACTTAAAAAGCACACATAAATACACATACATCCTAATTAATCTACTTACAACGCATTTGCGCGCACACATTCTACTAAATGTTAATATAAAGATACAAAAAGCAAACAATCACAAGTATATCAATATCATTGCACCTTTTCTGAGTTTATAATTAGGTAAAAAAAATATACCTTCAAAGTCTAATCTACTTTAAAAGATGCACGTGCACACATGCACACTTTGCTTCATCGTGTGATTGCGCATATGGAAACGATTAGTGTATATTTATGCATAGCAGAATCTCTGAAGAGGCTAAATCAAAAATTAAAAATTAAAAAAAAATTCAATGTATATCTATAACTAACATATTTGTAATATCAAAGAATGAGAGAGATTAGCACCGTATTGCCTGATAGTTACAATTTAGAGGTATATCCACATTAAAACTAATGTCCCTTTATAGGCAATTTTCTTAAAATTAAATGACTGAATGACTAGCATAATGTTAAAGCCAGATATAGTACATAGTTTAAAGATACAACCATATAAGCAGCAAAAGCTTACCATAGTGCACATACAAGGCATTACAATACAATATTTATAACTGTATACATATTTGTATCCATCAGATTAAAATCACAGATGAAGGAATGAACGGACGAATCGGTATCCTATGGTATCAAAGATCAATTAAGAATGATATTCATCATAATGAGCAGAATCTACACATTCACCCTTTTTCATATATTATGCATGAATAAACATTAATAGCGTAAAAATTCCTCAGTGCTCTTAGAATAAATTATTTTAATCTTTATGATAAAGGTTAACATTTAGTATGCATGAGTGGAAGTAGTATTATAAAAGAGAATAATCTGAATATTCAACTTCACACAAGTCTGGACTGTCAGTCGTTTGATAAGTTTCTCATTGATCTTGGCATCTTCTGGGTTTTATGAAGTGTTTGTAAAGAAGGATACTTGGCTAAAACCAGAGCAAGATTTTGAAAATATAAGGAGGTAACTCTAAATAACCACAATGGAGTTGCATATTTACATTTGGCAGATAATTCTAAATGTTTCTCCAAGACACTATATCAAGACAATTCATCAGCTCCACCACATCCACCACCACCATCACCATCACCGTATTTTGAAACAAACTCCAGCCAGATATTTCCAGTCCAGCTAACTCCACCACAATATCCAGTTTCAAACATTGCTCAATCATTGCCTACTCCTAGCTTGAAGCGCTCCATAACACCTCCAGCAGTAGATGAAACTACATATGAGCAGATTACATCACCCACAAAGATGCGAAATTGCCAACCTCTTGCAGAAGACTATTATTCTTTCTATTAAAATAACAATACCTTTTAATTTTTTTAAAGAAGTGTAATCATGAATTATTATAAAAAAACTTGTCACTATTCTTGCTATCAAAATAATAGTACTTTTTATTTTTAAAAAGTGTATTCATAATTCTGAGCAAAACCTTATCTTTAGTAATAATACTAACTTGAATGTAATGTGTTAATAGGCAATTAAAAGATGTAATATGTGTTAACACATTTACAGAAATTAATTATCCATGCAATCACTAGTTGTTTTGGGTTTATAATTTTTATTGAATATATTCATATTTTGAATTGTGATACAATTGTGTTTTCTGATATCTTTATACTGTTTCCATCACACACACACACACACACACACACACACACACACACACACACACACACACACACAGATACACTCACACCCACACATGTATTTTGCAATGAAAAGTAAAGGGAGAGAACTTATATTATGTGAGTAACTACTATTCATAAACTTAAAGCAATTACTAAAGAATAGTCGAAAATGTAACATAATTCAGTTTATCTGTGCTACATTTTCAATCATTGTAAAAAAAAATAATAGCAATTACTCATGAAATTATAGTTGTTTAAAAAGGTTGCTTTACATGAAAGAAAGAAAAAAATAAAAATAAAGAGATATTAAAGGTAAAAAGATAAAGTTGAAATATAAATTTTATTTGCATACATTAAATAAGCAAGATACATAGACTCATTATTTTGTATACACTTATAACAATATATTGTGTCTTACATTTCATTTAATTTTGTAATATCCATAGGCTAAAGTTTGAATACCATTATCTAGTAAATATCGTTTATCATCGAAACAGGAAAGACCAGTTTTAATTATTTTTTCACAAAACAGTTGATGAGAATGAATGAAACTCGCCAATACTTACCTGTATTTTGTCTCTTTAAAAAAAAGAATCTCTCTCATTAAAATTACTATCATTAAACTTATTATATTTTGTGAAGCACCTACAATTTCTATTGATTCTTTGCTCGGAAATGCATCTTTAATATCTCGCAATATATGTATGTGAACGTGTTTTAGTGGGCAAGTCTTTGAATATTTATGTATTGTTCTGCATTAAGCAATAACTTCGATGTGTTTTCTCTGTAAATTATATTTTCATAAAGGTGCTTCTAGTACTGGTTATTAATTTGTCATAGTTTCCCTTTAATGTCCAAACTATTACCAAAACTTCCTTTAAAGAAATTATTGAAAGCATTATACAAATAATATACACGGTATTGAAGACTGCTCTCAATCAGTGGCTGTTCATGCCATAAACGAAGTGATTTTAATGAAAAAGGTTACTGTCTTCGACATTTTTCTCATGAATCTATCAACAAGCACCAGTCAAGGAGTGACATTCAGCTGCTACGCTTGTTAACAATGGCCAGTCAGAAAGGTGTTGAGCTTTGATGTTATCTTTTAGCCCCATGTTTCAAAAGAAACATTAGCTTCTGGATGGAAATGTTTTTGTAGTTTGTGGAAAAATTAATTTTGGACTTGTGATATGGACTGAGAAACGCAATGTAGTTAAGCTGTGATAATTTCGCGTACAAATTGGTTTCTATCGGTATATAAAGCAATCTGATGTCTAAAATAATATCTCCACAGTCCTACGTGGAGATCTGACAGACACCGAAAAAAGTTGATGTTTTGGTGACTTTTGGAATTCCCAGTCCAATTATTTTTAGCAGCCTTTCAGATAAAGCATTGCAGATTCGTGTTAAGTAGAGTTATCGTTAGTAACCATATCTTCCGAATGAAGCGTGTCACTTTCAAAAATGTTAAAGCTGTGATTGATTGATGAACATGACATGTTTAAGAAAGCCGTATTACACTACAGACCTTTATTTTTTAACAAAAATGCATCTTTCTTTTTAATAAAATGTGCTTATTACATGCAAACAAAAGCGATATATATATATATATATATATATATATTATGCACCATAACTTTCGATTGACGTTACCCATATTTTTTTATCGCTAACTTGGTAACATGCAATGATAATTAGAGAGTATGCATTTTTGAAATGCGCTACATTTATCTTCATTTTTGAATTCGTCTACTGACAATTTAGAAACAAAATTTTGATTCCGCTCCTCATTCAAAACAAGTAAATAGGTACATTGCTGCTTAACAATTCATTTTGTTTTTAACAAGAATTTATCTAATTAATTGGGTTATTAACCTGCTATTAGTATGCTTTTCCTTTTTTCTTATTCTCAATTGTTGAATCTGGTCATAATTAACATGTACATGTACGAACTTAAAGCTTCAGAAATTTAATAGATCAAAAGTCGAATGAGTGAGCATTACCTCAATGATCGAAGTGAACACAGTGACAATATTTGCGACAACCTCGTAATTAATATGAACGGTTCAAAATAAGCAGGAAATAATTGGGATTTACAACCTCTGAAGCCGAAACCTCTTCCACCTCCAGGTCAGAGTAGTTAACGAAGTTCTACCAGGGAATACCTGTTTAAAGCCGTGAAAAATTAGAAACCACATATTAATTGCAATCAGTGCAATCAGAGATACATTTTATAGCCTTAGCAAACACGTGGCTTAGCCATTTCGGACGATATACAAATCATTATTGATATACATGATGTGTTCAGCTTAGGCGCAATTCAGTATAAGTTAAACAAAGAGAAAATGTATGAACAAGAAGAAATTCCACTTTGATAAAGCTACATCCAAACTGACGTACAAAAATGGAGGTTATTTTTCCTGTACGTTAAATACAATCGTTTCTACCGCAGATACCCATTTCCCAACTAAGTTTGCATAATAGTAGGTATTTCGGTTGAATTGCAAAAGATGATGATATGATGGATGTCCAGGAGAAATTAACTGCTACTGCAATATGGGAAGAATTTTTTTCACCATCCGCACATACATTTACTGGCTTCACCCTTTTTTCTATGCTGTGTACATGTAAATCTTCAGGCAGTTACCTTTCAGTTATTATTGCTTTAAATGTACCAGTCCAAAATTTGTTCATGTGACCTTAAGCTTAGTTCTGGTTCTCAAAGATTCAGTGCCGTTTGGGAGATTATGGGCATAATTTCAGTAATATAACCTAATTTCTAAACCCTATATAAATACGCATTTGGATGACAAAATGTTTTATTTGTATTCAAGTCAACTTCTTAAAAAGGAGAAATGGGTCAAAATGTAACAGATTAGTAGCTAAACTGATAAACTATATTCGCTTGACATTCGGCTACAGCCTGCAGTATTTGTCATGTGGATTGAAAGAATGTACCGTCAAATAAATTGCATGTGCATTAATTGAAAATAATACATACAAGTTTATCTCTTACCGAAAATGTTTAAGTGATTATACGTTTTCATCGCGCCCATTAGGTAATATTAAACTCGTCAGATGACCAAATTATCAATCCTAAGTATAGTTTGTAAGCTGTTGGTTACAGAATGCAGCATCACGTGCTTCGAAGAGTATGCATAAAACAGTAGGTCTACGGTAAAAGTAAACACGTGTCTAGTTCCTGAGAAAATGTGTCGCATGAACATGTATATTTGGGTCGCAAGTACTAAACAGTCTGGACAAGTAGAAGTTGTATATTGGATAGCGCTGTGTATCTTTCAGTGTGTGTCAACAATTTAAAAGTGACTGGGGGTATGAAAAATAAATCTCGCATTTTTCTTAACATTTTAATAACGGAATGAAACCCGTTAATAATTACGTGTGATTTATTTTTCCTTTTGTTTGTTTAAAAGCAGAATCTCTCACTCTCTCGCTCTCTCTCTCTCTCTCTCTCTCTCTAAAATTACCATAAATAAACTTGGTAAAATTTGTGAATCATCAAATAGTCTCAGGATTATTAGCTCGGAAATTGACCTTTCATTTCTTGCAATACACGTATGTGAATGCGTTTTAGTGGGAGAGTCTTTGAATATTAAACGGCATTGTGTACAACTTTAAAACAAGAGCGTTCTGCACTGTTTACTGTAGCCGAGCTGACAGGTTAGTTCCAGGAGATGTAATGGACGTCTGCTGTTACACAATTATGTTGCTGTGACATTCTAATTGAGGCACGATGTGGACAATCCACGACGACTACTATATACGGTCCGGGGCGGAAACAGCTTGAAAGGATTAAGGTCCACCATGGGAATGTGGATTTTCGCTAAAACGCGATGCTTGTACTGTACACCTTAGGATTTGTTGTGGTATGTAGTATATATTGCCAAAACCTTGCACTTTAAATGACAAACGCAGGTCGAATGGTATTGAATTTCAGACTGACATGGTACTATTTATTCTCCTTTTGGGACTCACCATTTAATATTCGGGGGTGGGGGTCTGCGAATTTTGTAAACAAAACATTCCGGCTCCCAAATACTTTCAAAACAATATATTCTTGCTCTGGTTTATAGAAGATAAAAAGACAACTATTCTATCCATTATATTAGTGAGAGAAAAATTATTGAGGAAAAATAATTAAAAAAAATATACAGACTCGAAAAGAAAATCACAACGTCTCTTACTGTGAAGAAGGCCTATATTGCCACGGACATGACACTGTCATTGACATGTGATCTAAGAAACGCATTGTCTTTGATCTTCTGTTTGTTAGTGATGAGCGCAAATGAGAACATGCATACAATTTCCACACATGTTAGATGGTTACAAAAAAGTGTCTTCTGTCAAAAAATCAAACGTGTTCTCAAATACGCTGCTAGTGTTTGAGGACTTCAAACATGTTGAAATCTGGCAGTTTATGATTGAACTCAGACCTATTTAGGAATCAAATTAACGGGTAATTTCACACAATGTCGTTATATCATGTGTACATATGTTGCAGTTGATATAGAGTGGATATCGCATAACTGTCACAAATAATCCTGCAGGCGCTTTAATTTAGTACTAATTTAGGGGCCAAAATCTGTCCTAATCGAACCTTATTCTTTGAAATATTTTGCTGGGCCTAATTATTATGGTTTTACCTTTTCCTTTTTAGCAATTTCACGAGGACATTCATTCGAACATGCCTTAGATTTGGATCATATTTCAATACAATTTAATATGATATATACGGACCGACATTACGTGCAGCAAAAATGTATCTTCATCTCAAGACCGGTGCTTCTTGAAGCATTTCTGCAATATTGCTCTTTTTTTTTTTCTTTTTTTTTGTGTTTTGGTATGCCCGTACCAGCGTTGACATCTTGTTTTCCGTACTTAAGAAGCTTACTAATTACTTTCAGATCAGAGAAGCTTTGACTCATTCCATTATCTTATGGAATTTTTTTTTTACACAACTTATCAAGTGATAGAAACAAATTTCTAGATTATACTAGATATTAACAAATGAATTCTTTAGTCACATATTCACACTTTTGGTTCTGGCGTCTTAATCACTTTAACTGTTTGTGCAAGTGTTCTATATTTCTCCTTAATTGAAGTACATTGCCATTATCTCAAAAGTCTCAGTTCTATGGACCAGACAGTCAAATGTCACATCAATCTATTATGAGCTCATTATCAGAACATCTGCTGTTGTATGGTCTTAATACTGGTGCCTGTATCAGTCTTATCTAGTACATGTATTATTGTTTTACCATTTCGTGTCATGGGCTGATTCACCAACACTAACAAAGGTGAAGCAATTACGTAGTGTCAGAACAAAAAATAATAATAATAATAATAATAATAATAATAATAATAATAATAATATTGTGTTTGTACAATTCAAAACCATGCACTATGCTCATTTCTTATACTTATCCCCTAGTCCAGTAATCGTATGTAAGGTTACAAGAATGGGATAGTTTCTTAAGTTATGACGCAGGGGATCAGTTCCTATGTTGTAAGGATGTAGACCAAAGGGGCAAGCTCTGTCTAAGGTTCTGAATAATTTGTATTCCTTTCAATGCCCTGTATACATGGTTATAGGACGCGAGTCAGTAGCTTTCAAGCTAATACCCGGGGGCTGTGTCCCCCAGGTATTAAAGATTAATCATGGGTCATTGCTCAATGCATTTTTGAAATGATCTGGTGAAGTCCAGTAGGTACGTGCATGTCAAGTTTACCGGATGTTCCTGTTCTATTGGAGGATTAAATTTTCGTATACTATCAATCCCAACCCCTCCAAGGAAAGAATACAATCCTGCAATAGTTTTGAAAATTTCAAATGGTTAACCAGGAGGTATCATGAAAAGTATTGAACGAGATTCAAAATTGTCCTCTATGTATGTTACAGGGAGAAAAATTGGCATATGTTTCGACAGAGATATAAATTACACCCAATGACCAATACGCCGTTTGGAGTGACTACCACGCCAGTTACCTATTATCGAAAACCAACCTGTCGACTATCCACGTCATTTCTGGTGACCAATACCAAGTTATCAACTATCCTGCACCAACACTATACCATCAACACGTCCTTTAGGATGACCAAAATTCTAAAACTCCCTCACTTTTCGATTGTAATGTTGGTCATATGCTTGTGTTTCGATAGTAAAAAGTAAGTTAGTTGCCTGTCCATAAAATGTCTTGATTTATTCTTCTCTCCAGCCAGAATATTTTCATAATTTTAAACTCAAGATTTTTAGTTTTGTAAGCTAATATAATGGATATAATAATTTCCTTTTTCTACAAAATGATAAGAAGAATATTTTCTGAAGGTCTTTGAGGGCTGGAAATTTTTCCCCACAAAAAGTCAACCACCACCACCCACCCCCCCCACCCCCCAATAAAATCGTCGGTCACTTGCATACACATATTGTTTAAACCAATGATGTATACAATGACATATTCATGAATCGATATTTATCTCTTGCAATAGTCAAGTGCTTGAATTTTCCTCCAAAATATTAGAATGAAAGCATATCAAATAATGAGATATTTGGTGGTCTTTGTCTGCCCATAACACTCTTTCCCGCTCCCCGCCTCCGCCTTCTCCAAATGTTTCAGTAAAATTCAATGAAACTGTCCGGATAACATGATCCGAACTCAAATAAATCGGTGCTAAAAAAAATCTAAACCCAACGTAAATCGGTGCACAACAAATAAATATTTTTTCCCTATATTCGCTGCAAAAGAACTGCTAAATAGTGCAAATCAGTGGCTATAATCAATGTTTAAAGTTTACATTATCTCGATTGCACATCAAATTCTCACAACTTGTATTAAGAGCACCGGACGGGCTACTATCATGATGTAACATTACTCAATCCAGGCAATAACTCAGTCGGGTTATACACTAGGTCCTAACTGCGGTATATTGAATAACATAACTGATATTCAACAAACTTTCTATCATTAAAATTGAATACTACAAAAAAGGTTGTACACATTTCTCATTTCAGAAAAACTATGTTTACCAAGAATACATTTATGAAAAGCTTGCTTCGTATAAACCTGATTAACCTCGTCAAATTGAGGTTGTACTAAAAACAAAAATAGTTCCAATATTTTTCGCTGTCTTTAAACTAATAACGCTATAAAATAACAACAAAAACAAAACAATTGCTAATATGTTTGAAAAAACAAATGTTTTAAATTTATCTCTTACCATACTTAAAAAGGTTTTATTTTTTTTTAGATTACACACCTTACATTACCATGGCACAACCATTTATTTTCAGGTACCAAATTTGCTTTGTAAGATATATATATATATATATATATATATATATATTGATCATCTATCCACCGAATCACATGATAACTTGATAATATCTGATTAAGATCACAAAAATTGAATGGGTTACTTAAACCAAAATTTATTCCTTTTTTTTCGGAAAATATATGAACATTTTGTACTCGAAATTTCAAAATTGAAAGGGGATTAGGAAAATTTATAAAACTTATTAAATGTGACCGCAATTACAATACGTGGCTAACACACAGTTGGTAATAGGGACAGCCCGATTTAGCTAATTGGGCAGAATTTGATCATGTACGTTCATGGCGTCTCATTCGTCACGCTTTGCGCCTCCCTTGCATAGCCCGTGCTGCCTGCCACTCCTGAAATCAATAAAGTAAGTGCGCTTCGTGCACCCCAGTTAACCTGTAAACATTGTGGTTCTATTCCTATGTACAAGCATAAAGTAAATTATACACTCCCTCCAATATCACGCCTTCAATGAACCCCCTTAGTGGGGAAACCATGCTGCGATGGAGGGGTGTATAAAAAGCGTCTATACGCACTAACGTGTCAGGTGTGTTGCAAACTGGCAACACACATGTCCCTAACATAAGTGTACTTAGCACACACCCCAACCCCCTAATGTGTAAATAGACGTACATGGTCGAACGACTGAAAACGTCTTTAATCCAATCTCTCTCTCTCAGTTGCGCCATTCATCGTCGACTGAAAAGAAGACCAGAATGACTACCGTAGAGAATGTACAGGAAGCCTGGGATGGGATGGTGGGAGTGGAGTCACTGCTAGAAAGGATGGCAATGTATTGGCGTTACCCAACCACCAAGCCGTATGTCACAAGACAAGTGTCAGCCCTGACAAGAGCGAGGAGCCTTGTGTATGAAGTGATGGTGGAGGAAACCATGAAGATGAAGACCTCCTCTACCATTTCACCCTGTCAAGGTGGGGGGGGGGGTGGTATTAAAAATTGCTGTCGATTTGCTGGAAGGGGTGGAGTACTTCCTAGATAGGGTGCAGGAAGACTGGTGGATCTCTCCACCCCTCAGCAGTGTCAGAAGACAAGCGGCTGCCCTGCTCACAGCCAAGAGGCTTGTGAGCCAAGTCATAGAGAAGGAGGTGATTAAGATTGAAGGTACCTGAGCCAAAGAAAGAAAAGACAACGAGAACCAAAAGAAATAACAAGACTTCCAACGCATGAATGCCAACTGGACGAAAATCCAGGAGAAGTTCAGGCGATTGCGTCATCCTGACTGGATCCCTGATCCACCCCAGAAGAAGAAGAAAAAGAACATCCTAGGCTTCCTGAAGACATGGTGGGAGAAGAAGAAGTAAAACAAAACCAACGGCCGTTTTCAGGGCCACCCAATTGCCACGGAAAGATTACTCCATTATTGCCTTAAAAAATATGGGTGTGTTTGTTTTTGTTTGTTGTATGTTTTGGTGTATGTGTATATGCTATCCCTCTAAAAATACTTCTGTCCCATAAACATTACCGTATGGGCCTAAAGTGCCCCCTCCATGTTAAATTCCCGTACAGGCCCAGAGAGGCCCCAATGTTAAATTATCGTACGGGCCTCAAGTGCCCCAACAATGTTAATTTTCCGTACGGGCCCAGAGAGACTCCCCGCGGGCCTCGTCATCCCCGCTATACTACTGTTATATCATTACCATTTTCATATATTAGCTTATTGATTGTTTTGTTTATAAATGTCTCATTACCATATTTTAAAAGCATTTTTTCTTTTTCTCCTAGAACATAGCACCTCTACATAGTATCATCCTTCCCTCGGTCTCTCCTTAGGCCAGTGCATGGAGTAATGAAATATTACTCTCTTATATATATAAAAACCTAACCTAGCCAGTGCCAAGGTTTCTGATAGACGGATAATGTATATATATATAGTTTCGAGTGTGTCTTCTCGTTCTAGCACGTGTAAAAGCGGCTATGAAGCATCATTTTTTGGTGATGTGGGGTAGCCGTGATGTTATGCGTGCTGGAACGAGAGGGCAGACGGAGTTGTCTTATCTCGACTATAATAAGGAGTTCTTTATGTTCGAGTCCCGTAACCAATTCAAAAAAATTAATAAATATCTTTCCTAATATTTACATAAGATCCTAGTCTGCAGAGTAATTCTCCTTAGGCCAGTGCATGGAGTAATGAAATATTACTCTCTTATATATATAAAAACCTAACCTAGCCAGTGCCAAGGTTTCTGATAGACGGATAATGTATATATATATATATATATATATATATATATATATATATATATATATATATATATATATATATATATATATATATATATATATATATATATAGTTTCGAGTGTGTCTTCTCGTTCTAGCACGTGTAAAAGCGGCTATGAAGCATCATTTTTTGGTGATGTGGGGTAGCCGTGACGTTATGCGTGCTGGAACGAGAGGGCAGACGGAGTTGTCTTATCTCGACTATAATAAGGAGTTCTTTATGTTCGAGTCCCGTAACCAATTCAAAAAAATTAATAAATATCTTTCCTAATATTTACATAAGATCCTAGTCTGCAGAGTAATTCTCCTTAGGCCAGTGCATGGAGTAATGAAATATTACTCTCTTATATATATAAAAACCTAACCTAGCCAGTGCCAAGGTTTCTGATAGACGGATAATGTATATATATATATATATATAGTTTCGAGTGTGTCTTCTCGTTCTAGCACGTGTAAAAGCGGCTATGAAGCATCATTTTTTGGTGATGTGGGGTAGCCGTGATGTTATGCGTGCTGGAACGAGAGGGCAGACGGAGTTGTCTTATCTCGACTATAATAAGGAGTTCTTTATGTTCGAGTCCCGTAACCAATTCAAAAAAATTAATAAATATCTTTCCTAATATTTACATAAGATCCTAGTCTGCAGAGTAATTCTCCTTAGGCCAGTGCATGGAGTAATGAAATATTACTCTCTTATATATATAAAAACCTAACCTAGCCAGTGCCAAGGTTTCTGATAGACGGATAATGTATATATATATATAGTTTCGAGTGTGTCTTCTCGTTCTAGCACGTGTAAAAGCGGCTATGAAGCATCATTTTTTGGTGATGTGGGGTAGCCGTGACGTTATACGTGCTGGAACGAGAGGGCAGACGGAGTTGTCTTATCTCGACTATAATAAGGAGTTCTTTATGTTCGAGTCCCGTAACCAATTCGAAAAAATTAATAAATATCTTTCCTAATATTTACATAAGATCCTAGTCTGCAGAGTAATTCTCCTTAGGCCAGTGCATGGAGTAATGAAATATTACTCTCTTATATATATAAAAACCTAACCTAGCCAGTGCCAAGGTTTCTGATAGACGGATAATGTATATATATATAGTTTCGAGTGTGTCTTCTCGTTCTAGCACGTGTAAAAGCGGCTATGAAGCATCATTTTTTGGTGATGTGGGGTAGCCGTGACGTTATACGTGCTGGAACGAGAGGGCAGACGGAGTTGTCTTATCTCGACTATAATAAGGAGTTCTTTATGTTCGAGTCCCGTAACCAATTCAAAAAAATTAATAAATATCTTTCCTAATATTTACATAAGATCCTAGTCTGCAGAGTAATTCTCCTTAGGCCAGTGCATGGAGTAATGAAATATTACTCTCTTATATATATAAAAACCTAACCTAGCCAGTGCCAAGGTTTCTGATAGACGGATAATGTATATTAATATATAGTTTCGAGTGTGTCTTCTCGTTCTAGCACGTGTAAAAGCGGCTATGAAGCATCATTTTTTGGTGATGTGGGGTAGCCGTGACGTTATACGTGCTGGAACGAGAGGGCAGACGGAGTTGTCTAATCTCGACTATAATAAGGAGTTCTTTATGTTCGAGTCCCGTAACCAATTCAAAAAAATTAATAAATATCTTTCCTAATATTTACATAAGATCCTAGTCTGCAGAGTAATTCTCCTTAGGCCAGTGCATGGAGTAATGAAATATTACTCTCTTATATATATAAAAAAACCTTCCCTCGGTCTTTTTATTACGCAATTCGTGTAACTCTGATTTTTTAATTTCCAACTGTTTTACTCTGTCATTAATGATATTTGAAATTTTTTCATCTATTTCACTTGTTGATAAATTAATTTTCATTTGAAAGTTTTTTTTCTTTCTGATTTGATATCTCTTCTTATCCACTCCATATTTTACTGTCATACCTCTTGCTATAAGAAGCAAAGTTCCCAGAAATAGAAATTCATCAATATAAAAGTTTAGGCCTTGCAATGAAACTTCATCAATATCTACATAGTTTACATTGCCAGCTTGTTGTTTTGTGTAATAATCACGTCTTTTTAAGTTGCCTGAGTAGGCTTATATATTAATTGTCTGTCAAATGAGAAGTAATTAATTTCCTATAGATTCTACCTTTTTCTGTGCATAAAATTTAAGTTTTAAACAACTCCAGAGTGATCATTTCTATATCTTGTTTGAATATATGTATCCGAGACGTAATGTATAAGGTTACGCGGTCTACATAGTAAAATCTTGCTTGCTGTTCACGATTCTTTTCTTCTTCATGTACAAAGTTTTGTACTTTTATGACAATTCCCCCAAGTATCATTCAATCACATTTTTTTCTTTTATCGAATTTTAAATAGTTCTACTGGCATCACAGTTGCTGTCACTGACATAGTTTACTCTAGATACGTTCCTAATACTAAATTCCAGTCACCAACAAATACTATTTGATCATTTTCAGAATCGTCAATGTTCTGTTTCAATATTCTGTAAAAAAAGAAACAAATACGAATGTGATAGTCTAGACCATACAGAGAAGCTAATGCAACTATATGTTCTTCTATACTATTCTTCGGAATCTAATTTGACCTCATTTCCCCGTACAGATTTCACATATGACACCAACTTTTCATTAATATGGATGTCCTTAAGGCAAACGATACTATATTTATTTTTGTAAGAAATTTAAACGTCTTTTTATTATTATCGTTATTTAGATCCTGGCAATTGTGGGAATTTATTAAGACTATATCAGCCATTATCAGGTGCAAAAATAAATAGATACCCAAAGATCCGCACCTCATTCCTTTTCCAAGGGTTGAAGCAAATAAAAGTTGCATGAAAGGATACACAAAACATTAAACATCAGCTTCTGAACAAAAAGCCATAAGCAATAACAAGAGATAAATTACTTCATGGTAAAGACAGCCAAATTAACACTTTTCTCACTTCTTACATCCACCCCATACCAAACAAAGAAACAAAAGCAACCAATAAAAACCCAGTATATATTTAGTCCACCTCTCCTCTTTCTACAAGCTTAGAAGCTGCGAATGAAAAAATAGTTTCATGGTGATCTGAAGTGCATACGTTCAAGGTATGATCCGTAGATCTACCAAGAAGTTACGAATGGCGGTAATGTTTACAAACATGGTGCTAATTTTAGCACGAATAATGGACCATAACAGTTGTAATATACTCTTTGATTATATATCACAAACAGAGTGATCAAGCAATATTTGACAGTTTCAAGATACGAAGTTTGGACAACCATTTACACCGTTACATATTGTAAAACACGCAAGAATGGTGACTTTCACAAATTATACTGATTGATGAAATGTCTGTATCATATATTTATGCTGAGGCAATGATTGTATTGAAAAATGAATCTGGCTTAAACAATTAGAAAGTTTTATCCCATTCAGAAATAATCTCAAAGATGTCATTGTAGACACGCATATAGATATATAGATACATACCGGCAAATAGCCCACGGTGAAAGAAGAAACACGATATTACATGTCACATGCTAAGACATTGTGAAACATTGAAACAGTAAACTTTCAAATTAAAACTTATAAAACAAAATTAGTATGCCTGATCAATTGATCTCTGTTCTATTTTAGGTCTTACTCCGAAGCATCATGCATTACGGATTATTTGTGGTCGTTATAGCGCTGGTTGTACAGTCGCATTGTGTTCAAAGAAGAGACGACATTGCCGACAAAAAGAATACTTCAAAAGATAGAGTGTTTAGGAGACACATTCTACATATAGACTATAACGAACAGACCCATTTCATCAATAATACCGCTGGTAACACCAGGTGTCGCTCCGGCACCCAGTGTGGATATCATGAAGGTAAAACCTACAGCTGGTGCTACGCAGACGAAAGCGAAGGCTGGGATTATTGCTGTACTGATCATTGCTACACCCATCATCAAGAATACCTTTGGTGTTATTCTGGAGATAAATGGCAGTACTGTAGTCGGCCTACCACAACAACTGTGAAGGGAGGACAATGTCATCCTACACATCCATGTGGCACTCACGGAGAGGACTACTTTTGGTGCTTTGTAGATGATCAAAAGAACTGGGAGTATTGTTGTCATCCGGATGATTATTGTGCTAAGAAAGGTGAAGAAAAAAATTGGTGCTACTACAAAGCGAATTGGCCGTTTTGGGCAAGTTGGGGAAAGATAGATTGTACACGTGGGGAATGATGAGTTCAATAATTGATTTCTACCTCCTGTATGTAAGTCGTATCAAAGCAAAGTATGCATACCGAGCACGAGCCTTCTTCGTCTGATTACACGTATGCATGAACTGAAGCTCGATATATATATATATATATATATATATATATATATATATATATATATATATATATATATATATATATATATCTATATATAACTATTTGAATGCCTAATTTCTCCTATTTAGCAGTGATCTTGTGATTTAGAGCCTAAAATAAATTCAACTGCTTAGATCATCTTTCTAGTCCTTATTAATTAACACCTTGAGTCTTGGACTCAGTTATCTGCCCTTTTCCGATATTTATATTTCTGATCTTTTCTAGGAACGACCAATTAATAGTGCTTGTCATTGTCACAACTCACAGGATATTTATAGCATCACAAAAGTGGAGCATTTACAACCAAAAACAAATTATTTAAAAAAACATCCAGTCAATTATTCTGTAATGAACAAACTAGTTACTCCTAATTTATATCGTTTTTACGAAAATACAGTGGTTAATTTTAATTATAATGCTTTGTATTGAATATGTGTCATCAGCTATTTAATTTTGCCATTATAAAAAATACCTGGAATTGTGCATGAAATATAATTAAATCATATTTTTACATATTGATTTTGTCACTGAAGCAATATATATGTAGATGAAGATCTTTTAAAGATGAATTATCTAGTCTTTCTCATTTATTTTAAAAAGTAATTCATGTTATATTTTCTATCAGATAAGTACTCTGCTTACGCAAATAGAAACTTAGAAACTACCAACATTTTGAATAAAGATTAATTGGCGCAACAGGCTTTTTGAATTAGAATAAGGGATGCCTGTCCCATATGTAAATGTTTATGTAAGTATGAATTATGGAGAGAGAGAGATCACAGATAAGGATCATGTAACTAAATACACATCTATATACATGAATGTATATATGCGCAATAGGTCAACAGATGGATAGATGGATTAGAAAATAGAAAGAAAAGATTTGGTACAAAAATTCCTTTATTTATGTAAATAATTAGATAACTGCTAAATATATATATTAATTAATTTCGATTATTAGAGTTTTGTTTAGGAAATAATTATACAATCCTGAATGTTCGTAAGTGAAGCAACTGTTTTGCACTACAATTGATATTTTAATTCAAAACATGAAATGCAGAATTGATTCTCAGTGCTGTTACATAAAGTTAATCATGCATCTGAAAAGGTGGACAACAATAACCTCTAGTATGAATGTTCTTATTTTGCAATATTTTTATAAATACCTGATCTAAATCATTTTACAAAGAATCACCATTTAAGGAAAGACACCTATTAAATTTGGTAAGCATAATTATCTATGTTGCTTTCCATTGCAGACATTAATTAGTATATCATATAAAATAAAAAAAGGCAAACTTTGTATGGAACGAGCAGTGGATACCTGAATGGATGAATAACTCAGTTTCTTATGCAATATCATTTAGCGGAAGAAAATACAGGACTATCAACAGATATTCACACTGCAGAAAGCAGGGCTATAACATTGACATCATTTGAGCCAAACATTCTGAGAATGTATCAATAAGTTATGCTCTTCAAATGTATTTCGAGCAAATAAGTGTCACAATAATTAATTACGATTATTGAAAGCTTCGTTTTGTTGCAGTTCCATGAAAAAAAATTAGAAATGTCTTCGTGGAGTTCGGATGCCCCACCACAATGTATTAACCGATCTAAATGTAAAACTTAACCATGATACGACCGAGAAACTAACGAATGGGCGGATGACAAAGGTGGTGCCATGTTTGTTTTGTTAGCAAAATGCTGTGTGGCGACATGATGCTAACTCTGCCTGCATTGGTGTGCATGTATAATGTCATGAAGAGAGAGCGGGAGGGTGATAGTTCTGAAACACACAATTGGTCAATTGGTTACCCAATTTGAAACAACCTTATAACTCTATACGGGAACACATACCTAGAACACTTATATACCTCTGAAAAAGTTGCATCGTTAAAATCTGTTTAATCACCCCGTATCCCAAAAGGAAGACATATTTCTATATATATATATATATATATATATATATATATATATATATATATATATATATATATATATATATATATATATATATATATATATATATATATATATACAGTGGCGATATCGCTTCCATTTAGGAAGTATATCTGCCCTTATTTATGTTATTCAGACTTGTATTTCCATACTAGGCCTATATATATCTAAGTGAAAGAAAATCATAAGATTATGTCCAAGTAAGTTCTGTGTCACGTAACACAGAAACAGATATAATAGCCAACTAAAATTTACAACATGACTTTGATATGATGGCTGTGTCAAGGATCATTGAAATAGTGATGCAATAAACAAGCTCATAAAATAGTTAAGTAGTTATATGCATTAATCTTAGAATATTTTAATACTACTTCCAAACAACTATCGACTCAGAAATAATTTAGACGTATGAATATGCAAAGTTTAGACAGAATTATCCCTAAATGACTCTGAGATTCGTTCAAATCGATGTTAAATGCGTCAGATATTACCGGGAAAGCAATCTAGATTTCTTTGGATTTTGCAATGACACTCAAAAAGAAAATAGTTCAGAAACTCTACACTTCGGTTTTATATCAGTGCAGCAGTCTTGTGAAGGGAACAACAGCGGAAGGAGGGTAAGATTTGAGTACAGACAATTTTACCACGGAGGAAGACCTATTAACATAATGAACAGAGGTGAAATTGATTATGTTATAGAGCATTTATTTGACATTGTAAATATCAGATTTGGAGAGGAAATGAGGGAGAATACTAAACGGATTCATGCCAGAATTGAATATGCAACATTTCACACAGATAGGTCTCAACTGTTTCGAGCAAACATGTACATAGATGTGTCTGAATGGGTTAAGAGAAAAAAGCATGTGTCAATGTAACCGATACTAATAACCAATTGTGTCTTTGACGCTATTGAATTAGAACATGAAAGTACAATTAAGGTAGATACAATCATTAGCTTAATAGTTATCCCATGAAAATAGAAATATTCCCCAAACTTAAACTTGAATTTGATATCACTATACATGTATATGAAATATTTGAAAGGAAGAAAGGTTGCCTCAAAGCTTCAAGGCCTATTCCAAAGAGTCAGCGATAGCACAGCTGATATAAATTACATTAAACCTGTCAGAATATGTGGCAAAGAGCAAGTCATCGTCTGCTGTGAGGTGTTCCAGAGAAACAAAATAAACGATGGCATGTTAATCATATTCGCTTCAAGCGACTTCACAACAGGTACGATGATGGGAGGTAACATTTGTTGGAACAAAAGACATGCCCAGATTAGTGTCATCACAGACAGATATATATATATATATATATATATATATATATATATATATATATATATATATATATATAGATAGATAGATAGATAGATAGATAGATAGATAGACATAATGCTTATTTTGCTTTTCTCAATCCTATGTTTCCCAACACAAAATACCATGCAACTTTATAGACAACTCGATACACATAATGGCTGAAAATAGTTAAGTTCTAATTTTCTTTGTTTAAAATCGCAGTATCAAATATCAGTTATGCATGATGTTGCTTGAGATTGTAAATGCATCGGCGTGAAAGAAGTAACGCACACCACACAATCGTAATTGTCATATGCATCAAGGAGTTATTCCCTGTCAAATGCAAATATCTGAATACATTCCGTCTGGCTTTTTTTCGTAATGAATAAAATGTTAGAAACCAATCATTTACAGGTGTATTGGTTGCAATCAGGTTTTTGTGCGACGAATTAAGGTCGAAATATACAAACCATATGGTCAGCACAGATGATGTTGAAAAACATCTTAACGCAACAAATGCGTGCAATGAATGTGAGAATAAACGTTTCAAAACAACATTAGAGTCGGTGATGCTAGTGCACATAAAGTGCGTGACCATTGTCACTGTTCAGGCATGTACATATAGGCTACTAATTACGTATGAAATTTGATTGTCAGATGGTAAAATATCTCTCTGTATTCGTCCATAACATGCCTAGTTATGACTGTCATCTCTGTATGAAGACGATTTGCAGAAATGATCACGATGAGTAGATACACATGATGCTTAATACCGACGAAAAATGTAATTCATTTATCAAGGATTTCATAGCTTATATTTTTTATGGCTGCTCCGTAAATAGCTGTGAGAAGAATGGTCAATTTGTAGATAGCTTTCGATTCACTGGCCAATCTCAAGATCGGTTAGCTGAGAATTTGAACCATGCCATATTGGTTGAGACAATGCAACATTTTGATGCAAACCAAAATGTCTAATAAAAAACAAATATATATTTATGTGTGTATGTGTGTGTGTGTGTGTTTTATTTTTATCGATTGAATTAAACGGCTACACCACCGATAAAAAATATTGTATTTAAATCTTAATGATTCAAACATATTCATGCACATCATGCGATGTCATACTTCAAGCTTCAATTATTATTTCGTGTACACAACCATTACGTGGGGAAAAAAAATAATAGTGTGTGACATCTCCAAAGAATTTAGGAATGTCCGTACGAAACACTACAAACTTAACCAAGGCCACGCCCATTATTTTAGGGCGTCCTGTTTAAACATCCTGTCTTGAAACAGAACTTGTGGCATATTATGACATATTTCTGATGATAGAGTGTGGAATTCGTTGTAGAATTAGTATGATACCACACAATCAGACAAAGCAAAATAAATAAATAAATAAAACGAATACTACACAAAGACGGTACAATACAAAATGATGACATGAATAAAGGGGCAAGGTCAAACTGGCACCTGTATTAAAGTCCAGTAAATTTTTAACCCTATTTAACACAGCCCCCCCCCCGACACACACACACCGATGCCCTCGAGTGACTTCCTCTACTACTCCCGTGCGATATCACCAGAATCATTGTGACAACGTTTGATGAATTAGAGGATAGTATGGTTAGTGAATTTATATCCTTATATTCTATACTACTTTCTTCATTCTATCCAGAGAAAGACTTTGTTTGGGTCTAAACATGTAAAATATTGTTTGTTTATTGTTGTTTTTTCCCCGTGCATTTTCCAACTTTTGTGCCATTATATTATTCGCAGACCCGGGTTCGATTCTCAGTAGGGGACGAATTATAATTCTCTAATCAGTATGATCATTTTTTTCTCAGTGTCGTTTCACTTCGTATTATCTCGCATCCTCCTGTAGGATCAAGTGATAGCACTTCCCGCTCTGTTTGGTGTTGATTTGTAACTTACAATAATAAGTTATATATACCTTGATTTGCATCAGAGACATCCTGAGTGACTGTGTATTTAAAGGAGAGTTGGTTACTGCAGTGACAAACGAGTGCGTCTGTTAAGTACAATGGCCCATATTCACAACTACTCCAAATCAAAATGATCATTTAAGAATATATTTTTTCCGAGATTGGCAAGAAGTCATATCCCTTTCGGATAGGTCAGTTTAAGATAATAATAATAATAATAATAATAATAATAATAATAATAATAATAAATGAGAAGAAGAAGAAGAAGAAAACTTATTTTCTTCCTCTTCGGACATTTGGATGCTTCCTTTTTCTTACAAGAGTTAAAACTATATTTTCTGAAAATATATTTGGACGTTTGTAATCAAAAACTGCTATGCCATATGAAAAATGCCGAGAACTTAATTGATCCAATCCGGCAGAAAATTAGCATATGCCCGTATTCCTGATTTCAGACATTGGTTCAAGAATTAGGTATGAGCCGACAATATTGAATCTACTTTCTGTTTTGAAAGAAGAACCAATACACCGTGTTACCTTGCTCGTTTAAGCGATTTAACTGCTGCACCTTAACAGCAATTATCTAACTTTACCATGAAGATCTACAACTTAGAAAATATCGTAATGGTTCTTTTTGCCGCAGTTTTCCAAGGCTATTTATGTGACTTGCTCCCCTTCAAGAATACCTCCCTCCCTTGGGAGGTTCGTGTTGATGACTTGGTGGGACGACTTACTCTCGCTGAGATCATGTTGCAAATGTCGAGGGGAGGGGTGATCTTCATGGGGGGCCGGCTCCTGCCATAGACAGACTGGGTATAGGGCCCTACAGCTGGGCCACATAGTGCTTGAGGGGACAGGTCAGCGCAGGGGAGGCAACTTCCTTTCCACAAGCTTTGGGACTTGCAGCTTCCTTTAGGTGAAAAGTATATTCCAGCGTAGACACAGTCATGAACTTCGCCTTTAAAAAAAATATAAGGTTAGAGTATGAAGTAAGAGTTTAAAGATATGGTTTTCAAACTGGTGCATCATATATGTTCAGAAGCAAGACTAGGCCTGCATATCATAACAGACGTGTACTTTGCCGATCAGTCACCAATTCAGAAGGGCTTCCATTTTTCTGCGTGTAAACAACATTGTCTTGTGTTTGTCATTTAAATATGTTCAAATCAATGTTCTTTTTAAAAGAATAAAATATATCTTGTTTCCTAAAAGATGTGTAAACGTTTAGAATTTTGGTTAAACGTGATGACCTTACTATTCATAAATCGTTTTACTGCTGCAGCTAGGAAGGAACTGACATGGCTTAGTTAATCTTTCTTTTATTCCCTAACCCTTTCTTTAAACACTAGCAAAGAAAGCTGATTCTAATGACTATTGTAACAAAACAATTTAAGCACAAGTAAAATGATAAAGAAATAAATCAAATATCACACTGAAATCAAAGGGTCTTCGACATGATCATCACTTTCTATTTTTATTTCCATAAATTTGTGTGTTTATATACATAAAGTTAAAAGGGAGTTCATTATGTAGAAATGGCTACTAATGTCAATGAAGTTGGATGTGTGTTACCTCCTAAATATTATGTTGTACCCTCCATATCTCTGACCCTATTTCACCTACACTTATGAAAATTAGTATGTGGACCTACACTTGTGAAAATTAGTATATGGATGCCTAAGCCATACCACTGTGACCTAATTAGTACACATGAGTGACTTTTGTATTTTCAGTTGTTGTTTGTTACCTCCTCAATATCATGGACTGTATTTCAGCTACATAGTTGGAAGGAAGTATCTAGTTCATTCATATATCGACTTTAATGCTTCAGTTCATCGTCGATGAATAGCTAATGTCATGTTTTATCAGCAACAATTAAATTAAACGTCAAAGTTTTGATGTTATTAAATGGTCAGTCCCTTACATAAGGTCTCTACACTGTGTATTTTGGCCATATGACTTCACATGAGCACATTAAAAACTATATATTGTAATTAATTCGAACTGATTGGAGTGCCTTGATTACATCATTGTAATTACAAACAGATATAAATAGTTAATCAACTGCCACTAGAACAAGCAATTTAATTTGTCTACTTTTCAAAACTTTACCAAAATTTGACAGTCCAAAAGATTCACATTTAATTTTGAATTAACTCCCTAAACATTAAGTTGTAAAGTTCTGGTTGCTCATCCTAACATCAGTGACCACTTTGGTTTGAAGACACCTGTACATGTGCTCTTATGTACATGTCATAGGGGTTGTTTCAAAGAAGTTTTGAAATTATTTTTTGTAATTACAATACTGTAATCTAGGTTCTCCTATCAGTTAAAATTAATTACAATGTATAGTTTCCGCTGTGCTCTTTGAAGACTGATACCCAAAATACATTGTATCTCTCCATCCAAACATACACACTTTCAAGTTTGAATACAATGCACGTGAATATGATGCATTCATGTATTTATAATATACATACAACACAGTGAGTTTTCTACTTGAAGATAAAGTATTGCCTAAAACCAATGTTAAATGCAAATATGCATAATGAGAAATAGAGGACACAGCTCAAATAAGAGAACCGAAGCACACACACACACGCATAAGTCCCTTCTCCCTAAAATTCAAATGTAGTTTAACCCTGGTCAGTATAAGAATATACTCGTGCTTGAGTGATTTTTTAAGCTCTACTGGTCATAGACCAGGAAAGCTTATAGGATAGCTTTTTGTCCATCATCTGTCTGTTAGCACAAGTTAATAGATGGTCATATCAACATGAGGTTTTTACTAAAAGATTTCTTATGATGTTTAGTTAGTGATTTATCTTCTGCTTAATTATACATTTATTTGGAAGGCTTTATCTTCCTAAAGTTTGTTCAATTCAGTTTTAAAACTTTTGAACTTAACCTTTTGTTGGCACTACATAGTCTATTTTGTGCTGAGATGCCATAAAACACTGCTACATACATGCATACCTAAATGAAGATGGTTCTGATCTGACATTCAATATTGTCACCATGGCAACCATCTTAAATTTCTTGTTCTCCTTCTAAATGGATAGTCGTATTGAAATGAGGTTTTCGCCAGAAGACTTTTTTTTAATTCTCTCTCATCTCTGGCAGGTCATAGGGACGCCACTGATGACTTTGCAACGATCTCTCTCCATTTTGCCCTGTTCTCCACTGCTCTTTGGGACTTTGCAAAGTCCATGCCTGTCTACCCTTTGATATTATCTTCCCAGCTCTTCTTCTGTCTGCCTCATTTTCTCTTTCCACTCACTGTGCCCTGTAAGATTGTCTTTGACAGGCCAGATGAGCGTGAGACATGTCCATACCATCTTCTTTTGCGTTTCTTTACGGTGGTGAACAGATCTTCATATGGTTCAATTGCACCTTGGATTCTAATGCGCACCTCCTCATTTGAGACGTGGTCTAAGATTTTCAGGATCCTTCGATTACATCTCATCTCTGGGGCATGGATTCTTCTCTCTAGTTCTGCAGTCAGTGTCCATGTTTCACTTGCATAAAGGAATATGGACATGACAAGGGGGTGCATAAGCTTGATCTTGGACCCAATCTTGATGTTGCTGTCCTTCCAAACAGGCAGTTGTTGTCTGCGCAATCCTGGAAAGAACCTCAGGTTTTGAACCTTCATCAGAGGCGATAGCACCTAGGTATTTGAAGCTTGTCACCGTGCCCTCTTGTTTCCTTTTGGATACAACTCGGGTTATTTGTTATTAACTTGGTCTTTCTCCATCCCATACCTTAATGATGCTAGGTTGAGACGATTCACTAAGGTTTCCAGTTCTTGTTTATCTCCTGCTAAACCTTCGAAATCATCAGCGAAGCGCAGGTTGGTGATTAATCTGCCTCTAACACTGACACTGCCCTCATGGTCTTCCAAGGCATCAGACATGATCCTTTCCAGGTAGATGTTGAAGAGAGTTCGTGAGAGAAGGCATCCCTGTCTGACTCCGCCTGTTGTTCTGAACCAATCTCCTATGTTGCCATTGACGAGAACTGCGCTGGTGGCCTTGTCATACAGGTTTTCAATGGTGCTGATTAGTTTTGCGTTTATGTTGTATTTCCGCATGGTGGGCTACAAGGCTGCATGCCATACCTCGTCAAAAACCTTTTGAAGTCAGTGAAGACATGATAGAGGTCCTGTTGATGATGCAGATACTTTTTACAGGGGATTATAAGATTGTAGATCTGTTCAATAGTGCTATGTCCTGCCTGAAACCTGCCTGTTTTTCAGCGATGATGTACTCTGCTTGAAGTTTCAAGTCTGTTGAGGATGATCTTAAGCATAACCTTGCTTGGGTGACTGATGAGACTGATTGTTCGATAGTTCTGGCATAGCTGCAGATTCCCTTTATTGGGAAGGGTGATGATCAGAGACTGGGTCCATGGGGTGGGCCATTCTCCTGTTTGCCAGATTTTGTTGCAGATTGTTGTGAGGACATCTATCATGGAGGTTCCTCCTGCTTGAACAAGTTCTGCTGGTATATTGTCTACCCCAGCTGACTTCCCTTTATTTAGTGCCTTTACTGCAGCCTCTACTTCTTCCCTGAGGATCGGGTGGTCAACCTCTGTTGTGGTCAATGGGAAGTTTAGTACAGCTTGGTCTCCAGAAGTCTCCTGGTTGTAAAGCTCTGAACAGTATTCTGTCCATCTGTTAAGAATCTCTTGATCTTTTGTGAGACTCTTACCAGCCTTGTCCTGAATCGTGGAAGATCTCCCCTGTGTATCTGTTGTCAGGTCTTTCACCAACTGGTATGCCTTTTTACTGTTATTCTGCTTCAGGCTTTTTTCGACTACCTTACATTGGTCCTCTAATCAGCTTTCCTTCGCTCTCTTTAAGCTCTTCTTAATCCTGTTGTTAATTTCCATGTATTTTTCTGCAACTTCAAGGTCTCCTTGCTTCCTTTTCAGTTTTCTCCTCACATCACAGAGGTCAAGGATATCTGCTGTGACCCAGGGCTTTTTTATCCTATGATGCTTGCCAAGGATCTCTTTGGCTGTGCCTAGTATTGCCAGGTTGAAGGTGATGAACAAGGAGTCTAGGTTTATTTCTTCAGCATCCAGAATTGTGAGTGGTTGAAAATTGGCCGCCTATTGATGCTTCAAATTCTTGTGCCACATTTGGATCTTTCAGTTTTTCAAGTTCAAACCTAGTCCTAACCTGTCTTGGCTTCTTGGTCTTCCTCAGACAAAGTGTGATAGTCCTCATCAGCAAGTCATGGTCGCTTCCTATGTCTGCTCCTGGGAAGCTACGTGTTCTGGCAATGTGAATGCTAGACCGGAAGTGCTTCCTCACCAAGATGTAGTCAATTTGGTTGTGATGTTTTCCGTCTGGTCTGTGCCAAGTCCATCTTCTAGACAATTTGTGGTGGGGGACAAGGGTGTTCATTAGCTCTAGGTTATTGTAGGTGGCGAAGTCCAGGAGCTTGAGTCCTCTCTCATTGGTCTGTTCATCACAGTATTGACCACAGACTTCTCGCCAGTCTGCCTGTGCGTCTACTCCTACCTTGGCATTCCAGTCTCCTTGAATAACTAGACTATCCTTCTTGGGTGTCTGGTCAATAAGAATTTGAAGCTGGTCGTAGAACGTATCCATTTCCTCATCATCATGGTCAGATGTTGGGACATAAACCTCTATGATGGTGATGTTGAAGGGAGATGCCCTCAAGTGGATGGTAATCAACCTGTTAGACACTGGTCGACAACCCATGACTGCACTCACAATGTCCTTATGTACCAAAATTCTGACTCCATGCTCATGCTTGCCCTCATGTCCACTGAAGTAGATCCTGTGTCCTTCATCTGTTGATCTCTCTCTGAAATTCTTCCAGCACATCTCGCAGAGTCCAAAGGTGTGCCATTGGTATCTTCCCATCTCATGTTTTGATGTCTAGTTGGTCTTTAATGAAAATGGTTCCACGTGGACATCCAATATGGCTGCCACAGTGGCCATCTTTAAAATCTTGCTATCACGATTCATGAGTGAATGGTCATATCAACATGGAGGTTTAACTACAAGACTTCTTATGACGTCTAGTTGGTTATTGTCTATTTGGTTATAAATGGAAATGGTGCCGATCTGATGTCCAATATCGCAGCCTTGGCATCAATCTCGAAAATCTTGTTATTGCATCACCTTCTGAACAGAAAATCATATATTGACATAGTTTCCAACCAAAAGACTTATTATGATGTCTAGTTGGTCCTAAATGACAATGGTTCCACTTGGACATCCAGCATGGCTGCCCCAGTGGCCATATTGAAAACATTGTTGTGGTTACTTCTCCGGAATGGATACCGGTAGTCATATTGACATAGGGTTTTCACCAAAAGACCTCTTATGATGTCTAGTTGGTTTTTAATGACCATCTTGAAAACCTTGTTATCGCTACTCCACCTGAGTGGATGGTCATATCAAAATGGGGTTTCACTAACAGACTTCTCATAATGTCTAGTTGGTCCCAAATGAAAATGGCGCCTATCTGATGTCCAATATAGCTGCCACAGCAGCCACCTTGAAAATCATGTTTGTTAGTCCTCCTGAATGGAAAGTTATTTTGCAGAATTTCTTAACCAGAAGACTTCTTACGAAATCAAGTTGGTCCTTATTTAAAATGGTACTACCCAGACATCCACTATGGCCACCACAGTGGCCATCTTGAAAATCTTGTTATTGCTACTACACCTGAATGGATGGTCATATCAGAAAGGGGTTTCGCTAAAAGACATCTTATGATGTCAAGTTGATCCTAAATGAATATGGTGCCAATCTAATTGATAATATAGCTACCACAGAAGCCATCTTGAAAATCTTGTTATTGCTACTCCTCCGAACGAAAAGTCATATCAGCATGGGGTTTTCACCAGAAGACTTATTATCGTGTCTGGTTGGTTTTAAATAAAATTTTGCCAATCGGATATCTAACATATCCACCACAGTGGCCATCTTGAAAATCTTATCACTACTCCTTCTAGAAGGAAAGTGATACCATCTTTGGGTTTTCACCAGAAGACTTTTTATAATGTCTAGTTGGTACTAAAAGAAAATGATCTGACATCCAGTATGGCCACGATGGCAACCATCTTGAAAATCTTTTTACTGCTACTCCTCCTAAATGGAAAGTCATATCAACATAGGATTTTCGCCAGAAGACTTATTATGATATCTAGTTGGTCCCGAATGAAAATGGTGCCAATGTGACCTCAAATATATCTGCTACAATAAACATATTGAAAATCTTGTAACTCATTCTCCTGAATGGATGGTCATATTAACATGGGGTTTTCACCAAAAGTCTTCTAGTGGTATCCAGTTTGTTCCAAATGAAAATGGTGCCAATCTTACATCCAATATGGCTGCTACAGTGGCTTTTTTGAAAATCTTATAACTCAAATATATCACAGATGGTTTCAACACCAAGCAGTTAAAATGAGGAAATGGTCTTATCTTGAATTCCTTGAAATTCTTTTTGGTTTGTAGAGTGTCAGTCTCTTAGAGAGTCTCTTGTTTATTTTATCTATCTGCTTGTTATATCCTCAGTATTTTTGACCCTACTTCACCAATACTTGTGAAAAGTGCAATGTGGTGGATGCATATCAAAGTGAGTAATGATACCATATCAAAATTAGGTCATTGTGCCCTTATTTTTATGCTTGAGTAAGTTACATGTTTTCAGCTTTACATTTGTTACACCATCACTTTTCATTTGTTACACCCTCAATATCTTGGACCCTATTTCACTTATGCTCAAGAAACTTGGCATGTGGGGGCATCTCAATGAGTTTAATTTAACCATGCCAAACTAGGTCACCATAGTCAAATTTTCATGTTTGAGTGAAGTGACTGGTGTATTGTCAGCAATATAATTCTATTTCACCTGCACTCATGAAAACTGGTATGTGGATGCATCTCAAGGAGAGTAACTAAGCCATGCCAAAAGTAGGTCACTGTGACCTGATTTTCACGTTTTAATAACTCTTATATTTTCCTCTATACCACTCTAGAGTACAGTTTTACCCCCTGATGTATAATAATAATAATAATAATAATAATAATAATAATAATAATAATATATTGTGAAGAAACATGTCAACGTTTACTTCATGTGACCCTGTCACTTGATTTTGTGCCCTCCCTCAAATTCATGGATGCTGACTTATTTCCTTATGACTCCCAAATTAGTAGGGAGCTGTTCCTATCCAAGAGTTGACTTGTTACCTACTGAGGAAGATTAATTGGAAACAATATAAGTAAATTTGTTTCAAGCATTAGTTTCAGCATGTTTTGTTTACTTACTTTGATCTTTTAGTCTCACCTAGATATCGAGCTATCCCGATTATGGGGCAAAGTTATGAAAGTGACCAATAGTCTTGGGGTAGTAAGTTGTTGTTCTGAAACTAAGCTGACAATTTTACCAATGGTAACCATACCATATGGGTTCTTTCATTTTGTCCAACAAATAAAATGTGAAAAATTTGTGAACTTTGTTTAATAACATTTTCTTGTAGTATGTTCTGTGCAACATAGTCAAATTGCTCATTGATTTTCTTGCTTTCATTATTCAGTCCATCCCTGATGTATGATGCGGCTCATGCTACAGCAGAGAAGGTTCGAGCAAAACATGTAGACTTTGTAAAGCATGGATAGTATGGTGATCACAGTGGCCTTAGCTTCTTTAGTCCCTTCATGAACATCATGAGACATCCACTGTGGGGAAGAAATCAGACAAGATTATCACCCCTCTAACTTTATTAAGCTTACAGTTTCTTCTTGAAATGAAGTACATACATTTGAAGAGGGCTGAAATTAGAGCCACAAGTACAATGTAAATAGCACCAAATTCCCAAAAAGGCAAATACATTTTAAAAGAAAAGCATGGAGAATTACCAATTTTGGCAAATTACTCCTCAAACATGTATACCTCATTGATTAGCTTTCTTTCCCCCCAAATGATCAGTCTAGTTGTCATTCCAAGCTACCATTAGGAAAATATTCAATTATTGATGAGATTGTACATTATTTTCCATACTTTGTTTTTACTATAGATGCACCTTTAATAGAAGTTGATAAACGTAAACACGTCAGTAGAATTGGATAGACCAATAGAATTGGATACATTAGTAAAATTGTACAATTGGATGGATCAGGGGATCAGGAGAATTGGATAAATCAGGAAAATTCAATAGATCATGAGAATTGGATAGATCAGTAGAATTGGATAGATCACTTGAATTGTATAGATTAGTAGAATTGTATAGATCAGTAGATTTGGATAGATCAGTACTATTGGATAGATTACAGTGGTCCCCCTCTTGAACGCCCCCCCCCCCCCCTGACCAGCGGCCACCTGCTTTATACGGCCACAATCCCTTGGCACCGACGAGTTTGTGTTCAAAAGTACCCCTCAAGGACGGCCACCCCTCTAACGCGACCAGCGGCCAGCATTTTAGTGCAAAAACGGTCAAATTTACCCCCGTTAGCGGCCACATAATGGTTGTTTACAGAGTAAAATCTCGATAATATTTTTTAATTTCTCAATTCAACACATTGACATTTTGTTCCAACATGCCAATAAAGTAACTTTAATCCTTACAAAGAGTTAAGTAATCCAATTACTGCCATGTGTTCCTTAGATGTTAGCTTTTGTCACTTTGATAATTACTGGCTATTAATACCACCGATAATTATCAAGAGGACAAAAGCTAACCGCTGAGAAGCACAGCATTGTTCAGCTCAAGTCAGCGTGAATCCGGTCGCCAGATAGTAAAATGGTATGTTAGCCTTTATGCTTTCTCTCTAGTAGATTATGAAATGTACATAACCAAGTACCAGACTGGGGAAGAAGAAAAAAAAGTCGATCACGTGACAGACTCACTTCCGTTGTAAACACTGTGCCTCACGCGTGAATGCCCGCGAAGGATTAAGTTGTCGCAAAATATCGTCAGACATTCTCAGTTTAGAACAAAAAGTGAAAGGAATTAAATTAAACGAAAAGAGGGAGAGCCTTTTGATAACTTCGGGGAAATTTTATGTCAGAAAGATTCAAATAAACATCGTCAATATACATTCAACTGCATTGAGTGGGAAGACGGAATCGACGGATGTACAGGGATAGTTACAACCAAATGTTTGTGCCCAGAATTTACCGACAATGTAGTTTTGCACCACGATTCATGATTATTCATATTTTTTTTAAATTTCAATGATATTAGTTTTATCATATTGAGTCCTTAACCAGATAATATTCCTGTGATTTTTAAATGAAAATATAAAATATATAAAAATTAGTTGCATCTTTTATACTTTATATGTAGTTATTTCTCACAACTGTGTGATCCCCCTCTAGAAAGGCCACCCGTCTTATAAGGCCACTTTCTTGCTGCAGAAGGGGTGGCCTTATAAGAGGGGGACCACTGTAGTAGAATTGGATAGGTCAGTAGATTTGGATAGATTAGTAGAATTGGATAGATTAATAGAATCGGATAGATTAGTACAATTGTATAGATCAGTAGAATTGGATAGATCAGTAGAATTGTATAGATTAGTAGAATTGGATAGGTCAGTAGATTTGGATAGATTAGTAGAATTGGATAGATTAGTAGAATTGGATAGGTCAGTAGAATTGAATAGATTAGTAGAATTGGATAGATTAGTAGAATTGGATAGATCAGTAGAATTGGATAGGTCAGTAGATTTGGATAGATCAGGGGAATTGGATAGATCAGTAGAATTATATACAGGACTTGATTCATGAAAGTCAGAAGCAACAATTGGGATATGAAACTAATAATCAAGGTACATTGTAACTGGCACTAAAATGAGTTTTTCATTCATTAAGACAGTAAAAATAGTGACAGTAACCTCAGGTTTCAATATGTTTTCAACTTTTTTTCATTAAACAGGGATGGCTTGCAGGCAGGAATTATACATATACATTTCACTTCCGTGTGTTGATTAGCACATGGCTGACATTGTTCAGTGTGTTTATTAGCACATGGCTGACATTGTTCCGTGTGTTGATTAGCACATGGCTGACATTGCTTGTGTTAATTAGCACATGGCTGACATTGTTCCATGTGTTGATTAGAACATGGCTGACATTGTAGGTGTTGATTAGCACATGGCTGACATTGTTTTGTGTTCTGATTAGCACATGGCTGACATTGTTTTGTGTTCTGATTAGGACATGGCTGACATTGTCCCGTGTGTTGATTAGCACATGGCTGACATTGTTGGTGTTTATTAGCACATGGCTGACATTGTTGGTGTTTATTAGCACGTGGCTGACATTGTCCTGTGTGTTGATTAGCACATGGCTGATATTGTTGTTGTTTATTAGCAAGTGGCTGACATTGTTGGTTATGTTATATACCATTTTGTGCTTAAACATTTGAGGTTAAAGTTAGCTTGTAAGGTTTGTAATGTATAGATGGGAAGTTAAACTTTTTGTTTAAGGTTTTGTGTGTGACTTATATGAATATGCATTTAAATGTTTCTTCTGTGCTTTAAATATCATGTACCAGATATTGCTAATTTTTTTGTTGCAATTTTACTATTTATTTTTCAATTTATAGTGAACTGTTTGAGGTTCAAGTTTGTATTTAAAGTTTGTTATCTGTAGACATCAGGTTAATGTTTGCATTACGGTTTTTGTTTATCATTCACATTTAGGAACTGTACATTTAATTCTCACTTCTATGCATTGATAAGTATTTACCTGACCTTTTTTCAGATACAATATTTCTTTATTTTTATTTCAAATTATGATGAAATGTATGAGATTAAAGTTTTCATTTTATGTTTTCTCCACGAGGTCAAAATTTTAGAAACCCTCTTTCATGGTAACTAAGGTCACATTTTGTATTTTCATTCAGATGACACAACCTTTTAGCATACCTTTGCAAGATCCACAATAAATGTGAAAGATCATACAGTCCTAATCTGCTTGTCTGTCTATCTGTCTGTTTATTCCTCCATCATACCTTGGTTTTGTTTTGCATTACTTGAGATCAATTTTTCAAGCACTCTTATTTATAGGGTCTTGTATTTTAGTGTGTGGATCCAAATTGGTGCATACTAAATCATCATGATAAAAATAGGTTGCCATGACCTACATTTTATACTTTAGTGACTTTTTTACTTTGGGCATTTAATTTGTATGTCATACAACTCAGAGCGTACAATCATGTGGCTATGTCTGTATATCCATTATCTTGAGCACTACATAATAACATCAGCAGTAGGTCACTGTTACCAGCATTCCATGCATTAATAAATTTGGTTGAGTTATGTAATCAGGTCAGTTTATCATGCACTGTTACTGGTAGGGATATGAACTTCTGTGTGGATGACACAATCATTCCAAAAATAGGTCACTGTGACCAATATTTCACACTTCATTGTCTTTCCTCGAAGTTGTTTTGAATCAGTGTCTTGTGCACTATTGATTCTATAGGCAGACACACACACACACACACACACACACACACACACACACACACATATATATATATATATATATATATATATATATATATATATATATATATATATATATATATATATTCCTCTCTATAATGTTGTTCATGGGAGCCATACAAAGTGGACCATCTTATAGGTGAGGTTGCCATATATTGAAGTAGTTTGTCATAATATTACTATTAAATAACATAATGGGATCCATGTCTGTACCTGTCTTATAAAGGGTCCACCTTGTACTGAGGTGCCTTATAGTGAGGGATCACTATACTGTACAGTGAAATATACTAGGGTACATTATACATAATATTACTATTACCTAATGTAATGGAATCCATGACTTTACCTGCCTTATACAAGGGACAGCCTTATACTGAGGTGCCATGTAGTGAGGGAATCTCTGAGGAAATGCACTAGGTAGTATTTTTGAGGTCAGTGTAACAGTTTTAGTTGATGTTCACAATTTACAACTACACTGTCAATAACATAACTGAGTTATAAATTTATTAGATTGAAATATTCATAGCTTAACCTTTAACATAAATGATCTCTCAGCTCACTGGTACATTTGAAATTTTAGGTTATATGTAATATGCAATTATAATATTGTATATTAGATTTTTTAATTATTTGTATTATTTCATTTGTATGTGTCATTTACAAACTGGAACAAAATCGTGAGACAAATGGCTTCTTTAACACAGATCATAAACTGCCAGTAGAGAAGTAGAGTAATTCATGAGACATGTGGCTTCTTTAACACAGATCATAAACTGCCAGTAGAGAAGTAGAGTAATTCATGAGACAAGTGGCTTCTTTAACACAGATCATAAACTGCCAGTAGAGAAGTAGAGTAATTCATGAGACAAGTGGCTTCTTTAACACAGATCATAAACTGCCAGTAGAGAAGTAGAGTAATTCATGAGACAAGTGGCTTCTTTAACACAGATCATAAACTGCCAGTAGAGAAGTAGAGTAATTCATGAGACAAGTGGCTTCTTTAACACATATCATAAATTGCCAGTAGAGAAGTAGAGTAATTCATGAGACAAGTGGCTTCTTTAACACAGATCATAAACTGCCAGTAGAGAAGTAGAGTAATTCATGAGACAAGTGGCTTCTTTAACACAGATCATAAACTGCCAGTAGAGAAGTAGAGTAATTCATGAGACAAGTGGCTTCTTTAACACAAATCATAATCTGCCAGTAGAGAAGTAGAGTAATTCATGAGACAAGTTGCTTCTTAACACAAATCATCTTCTGCAATACACTCTAGTCTCATTTTTCCAGCATGTTTATACAACAGTAACTTTTATACAATACCATTAATGCAAATGATTTCTTAAAGATCATTCAAAATATTATTATTATTTTTGGTCCAACAATCAGGAGTTGACTACAACTTAAATGCAGTCAGTGACCAAAGATATAAACTCTTTTGGAGGACTTTTTGTGACATAATAAAATTACACCTTGTTTATTTATTCTTCAACAGAAGAGTAGGGACTTTTTTGGTGGCTGTAACTGGCCCCAATTGCTGGATATTGGATATTCTACATGAGTGTGAAATCTTTTACCTTGGGATTGGGGCCCATTTTCATTGGGATTGGGGCGTATGTTTGGTCCCTGAGGCCTCTTAAAAATATCTGAGGAGTGCCATTTTCTAGGCAGTGAAAGACTGTGTTTTTTTGTGGTCTATTTGAAATTAATATTTGCAACTTTGATTGAATGCACTGTTATTATTCTTCAGTAACCTTTATCTTCATGTTGAAGTTTTTTTGGGGTGCATTTTTGCATTTCTCTGCTGGATTGTTGAGGTGTACAGTTATAATTCTATTTTAAAATAGGTTCTCAAAATTTATGATTACCCTAGGGACATTGAGTATTCACCTCAGTTCAGTGAAAGATTGTAATCTGATAATACTTGGATTTAATTAACTGCCTCTTGTTTATTCAGGAGGTGTATGGTGAAGATCACTACCTGACAGGTGTAATTGCAACTAGCCATGTTCAGGGTCTTCAGGGAAATCATTCTCGGTACCTGCTGACCAGCTCTGGATGTAAAGTCATTGCTGTCCACGGTGGACCTGACACCATCCCTGTTTCCAGATTCTCCTTTGATGCCCGGATAATTGTTTAATATTTATATGACTACCAAAAAGTGGAGCATATTATGTGATGATGTTGTCTGTCCATCCATTTCCCTGTTACCAATCTTGTTTTTGCACAATAACTCAATTTGTACACCATTTACAGGTACCAAACATTGTGGATGGCTTGCACTTGGGCTAAGGAAGAACCCTATCTCTTTCAAGGTCAAAAGATCAAAGGTCAAAACTTTCTGTTATCGACCATGTACCTTCATGAAAGTTTGGTGATGACTTACTTTCTTTAGTAAGAAAGAACCCTTTTGGTTGTGAGTGAAATGGTCAAAGTCATTGTGGCTGAAAGAATAGTAGGTTTTTGCATAGTAACTTTAATTCTAGACCATATACTTTGACCAAGGTTTTTGGCGGGCTTGCACATAGGGTATGGTAGGAGCTTGTTGATTTTGGAGTCAAAAGATCAAGGCCGTTGTGGCTCTAAAAATAAATGGGTTTTGCAAACTAAATTTTGTTCTAGAGTAAGTTCCATGACCAAACTTTATGGCTGGCTTGCAATTAGGGTAGTAAAGTTACTTATGGTTTCTGGGGTCTGAAGGTTAGAGGTCATGGTCATGGTAAGTGTAGTAAGAAAATAATGGTTTCTGCACATTAAGTTTAGTTCAAACCCCATATCTTGACCTGCTGCATTTGATTGATAGTAGATCCAATGCAGCATTAGACTCGTGGCTCAGTCAAATGTTACAAATGGTGTATCATCCTCTGTCACTCATTCCGATGCAGTACACTACCCTTGGTCATGTGGATACAGTGCATACCATCATGGTCATCTTCAATATAGCTTTTCTGTCTTGGTTAAAGATAAATATTCCAAATTGGTATTTTCCCCATGATTAAATTCTTGCAAAGGTGCACAGTACATATTGTACGGTTCTTGAAAAATCCATTACCTCATTGCCTAGGACAGCTAAAATTATTGCAGAGCACTCATTCTTCCAAATCAGAAAGCATGGTCAGGCAACGGAAAAATATTTAAAAATGACTGTTAAAAATTATAATTAAATTGTATATTGTTTCCAACAACAAACATTTGATCCATAAATTGTCCCTTGGGATACCTAGATCTATAGCATGGTACCCGAATTATCTTTATATAATCTCTGGTTGAGTGTTGGGGGATTGTTATTGGTAAGAGGCCACATGAATCCATAGGTTTCACCTACTCATTATCCGGTTAAGTAATGACAGTCAATGCTACCAACTTCTTGGAGTGAATCCTTAAAGAAACAACACTTGAGAATGTTTGTTTTTTTCTCTATACACAGACATGTGGTAGCAGTTTCTTTCATCTCTCATCTGACACACTGAATGCTTGTGATCTAGTATTACCTTTCTCATTGTTCTGTTAAAGAAATATGCATTTTACTGTAGAGCCTGTGACAGTTGATTATGTTGGCTGACTTTAGCTACATGAGTATGACAGGTTTAAAGAATCAAACCAATTGCAATTATTGTTGCATACTATATTGGCTTGTGGGATAATGGCTACCATATAAGCAAAAATCCCATGTGGAAAGTTTACAGTTACCTGACAGATTAGACTGTGTAAACTCAGATAAACATAAAATATGGATAGGTTTCTTGTCAGTGGTGGCCTAGCTGCTGGAAGCCATTCAAATAGATTAAATTGTTTTTTGACTACCTTGTATTTACTGATCTCAAATAGATTAAATAAGTGTGTAGACTTATGCAACTCTTACCATTAGCTGGGCAGTTGACTGATGATAAGTCACAAGTATTGTGTGCAATTAAGACTAACTTATGTTCTTCCAGTTGATTGTCATTACATTGAGAAGCTCAAATGAATTACTGTGTAGATTTGTAACACATTTTTCATTAGCAGGACTGATTATAATTTTAGAAGTGACACTGGTATATATAATTTGAACTTGTGTTATTCTGCTACATAGATGTTTCAAAAATATTGTCTGAATAATGAGAGATGTGTTGATCGGATTTTTAGTACTGAAATCACACACATTGAATTTTTTACTCTCAAGCCAACAGGGAGCTTTATGTTGGACACAGATTCATTAATATCATTAAATTCACTCTGCAAGTTATCGGGTGCACATGAAGGACTGACTGATTTTAGAGTCTAAAACATGTATCACCACCTGGTCAACTCTAATGCAGGGTGTCAGCTCGTTATATACAAAAATCTCATAATATTTCACTTTGCATCAGTTTATCTGGTGTAACTTGGTTGTCTTTGTTTTACATGATTTAAAACAATTTGCACATTTTCCAGGTGACAACTTATACCAGATCACCATCTTTTGGGTCAATAAAACTGGTCTATTAGTTTGAACTCATCAAATGCAGTATAAAAGATGTTACTATGGAAGCGATGAAGTAAATCTTAGTATAAACAGTAAAGTTGTGGTGATATCCTCTAATTACACCCTATATTCACTGTTACGACTAGGAGTAATGTAACAAAAGAAAAGACTGAAACAAGCTTTCAAGATGTAAAATGTAAATATTTAATTTCCTAAAATATTAAAATATTTCAACAAACAATCAAAGTGAAAGAATTAAAAATAACTTACAGTATAGAATATCCTTAAAAGTCCTAAATTGTTCTAAAGTTCACTGATCCAGAAGTTAATCCAAATATTCCAAATGAAGTAGGTTCCGAATGAAACCTTCACTGTACTGATGTACTAACACGAATCAGTTATATCCAAGTGTTATTAATTCCAAGTAGTCCTTGTGAATATGGAATATCACACAAGTTCTAGAAATGTTTCCGATAATTCCACGGAGCTGTATAATTCTTAAAGTTTAAGTAGCAGTACTGAATCCAGAATGTACTGTATAATAATAATAATATCACTGAAGCAGAATATCCATACACAAAATGAACCAATCACGTTTATGACCTCTATGGCTGACAAACTATGCTAGAATGCCAAACACAGCAATATATCTTATTATATAGCTTCTGACTGCGCAGAACAGAATAAGGAAAACCAATTTAAACTGTATTTCGACTTAAAAACAATTTAATCCTTCTAGAAAACAACCTTCTCCGAACCAATTTGAAACTAGGTTATGCGTGACACCGCTAAAGTACCTGTGCACTGACGTTATTACCAGTCAACAAAGTATTTACTCTTATAGAACATAGAAACCAGGTCAAAAGTTCAACAAATTCTCACGCTGTAGGTCGCGTGACATGATTCATGTTTAGCCGACAATATTTCCCAAGAATAATGTACTGAGTTACATTGAAATACCGTATATGTACTTTCTGCAAGACGACAGCTGTTAGACTATTATGCAGAGATCATAAAACTATACCATTATTTAAAAACACAATGATACATAATTCCGTAACATCACCAAAGCATTCCCATTGTTATTTGCAAACTTACTTCTTATTTTCGTGGTATCCTCTCACTACGCCTTATATTAACCGAAGCAATGCAATGGTTATTTGCAAACTTTCTTCTCATGTTAATAAGAATATATTCCATTTTCATCTTCATCTTCATGATACGGTGGTTTCCCTCTTGAACGGTCCTCTTGAGCAATGGCCACCCTCTTTATACGGCTAGAATCCCATGGCACTGACGAGTTTGTGTTCAAAATGTGCCCCTCTAGGATGGCCAACTATTTAACGTGGTCAGCGGCCCAGCCAGCATCTTTATGTAAAAACTGTCAAATTTCAACCTCAAAAGCGGCAACATAATGGGGTCTACGGATAGAAATCGCACGAATTATTTGTTGATTTCTAAATTCGACACATTGGCATTTGTTCCAACATGCCGTTAAAGTATCTTTTATCCATACAAAGAGGTAAGTAATCTGATTATCGTTACTGCTGTGTGTTCATTAGATGTTAAGTTTTGTCACTTTGATTAATACTGGTTGTTATTACCGTTGATAATTATCAAGATGACAAAACCTAACCACTGAGAAGCACAGTATTGTTCAGCTCAAGTCAGCATGACATCCAGTAAAAATTGTATGTTAGCTGTTGTGGCTTCTCTCTCATAGATTATGAAATATACATGAAAGGGTACCAGACTAAACCAGTTGATCACATGAAAAGCTCACTTCCTTTGTAAACACCGAACATCTCGTATAATAACTGTCAATTGCCAATGAAGGAATAAGTTGTAAAAAGTGCAGAATGTCATAAGACATTCTCAGTTTAGAAGGAGAAGCGAAAGCAATTCAACTAAATGAAAAGAGGGAAAAGTCCTTTGATCACTACTGAGAAATTTGATGTCAGAACCATACCTTTTCTGGGATGGTTCCCCTAGCAGTGGTGTGACTTCTATAGCAGCTGAGTGGACAACCTGTTTCTGACTTCTTCTCCAGAACGGCTTAGACAATTTTTATCAACTTAAAATGAATGTTCTTTAGGCTATGCTGTAGCGGAATTGTGTTTAGCATGACTCACCAAACAATGGTGCGGCTTTCTTAGCAACCAAGTGGAAAACATACAAATGATGCTCATCGCCCATCAAGAACATGGCTATTGTTACTATCAAGACATAGAAAACAATCATATAATAACTTTTTCTCTGGATTTGCCTTGTCATATCAGACCAAATTCTATATGTCGAGTCCTAGCATGAACACCTGTCACATTAATATAAAAGATGCCAATAACCATCTAGTCCAGCTGAAGTTGCTACTAGTAGAAAGATATTTAAGCAACATGTCAAATACCACCAGTTTTAACCAAATAACTGGATATATCCTGACATTTATGTCCTTCCACTCTAGGACCTGCCTTATTACTACTACATTTGCCTTTTTAGACCAGTTTCTTTGTGAGTGATATCATGCCCACTTAGGCCTCTTGATTCTAAATCAGAAATTACCCAAAATTTTCTGCAATGCCATAGGCTCAGTTCTGTATCTCAGATGGTAATGTTTCCCCTCTTAATGAGATACTTTGAAAAAAGACAGAAAAAACTGCTGGTTGAAGACTGCTCAGATGTTTTGCATCCAGAAATTTTTCATATTAAAATAAGTTGAAGTAAGTAGTAAGTATGTCATAGTGAAAAAAAGTTGGGGGTTCTCGAACTAGTTTTGCCACTATGGGTGTCATTGTATTATTACCTCTCAGTTGGATTTTACATAGAATTCGATGGAGTTTTGTTCTGGATGAAGCTTTGTAATGATAATTATATATTTCTCACATCCAGATTTTACAAATACTTGGTGGAGATGTTTTAAATGACATCAGCTTTTGAAAAGTGAAAGAAAAATTCATAGGTCACCATACTTAAAATAAACCTACAGCAACTTTTTGATGCCAAAAAAATAAATAAAAGTATGCTAAACATAACAAAGGTACCAAAACATGCATCAGAATAGTTTTGGCCAGATTGCAAAGTAATTCTGGCTTATGAATTGATGATGTCTTGTCTGTCCGTCTGTCAGTTCTTCTGGTGTCAACTCAGGGTTTGCATTTAGATCATTTTCTCAGACACTATTACTCATAGAGTTAAATAAGTTGGAGTTTCGATGTGTCATATCCAGTACTATACCTTTCAGTGAAAATTAGGTCCCTGTGACCCATATTTCATGGTCCACTTATTTTGGTTAACCTTTGTGTTGATCTCATTTTCCCATGCACTATTGCCTATGGAGTCACAATACTTGGTATGGTAAAATAGGTTCACTGTGACCTATATTTCATGGTTTGGTGATTTGCGCTTACCTTTGCATTCAGCTTAGATTCTCTTGTGTAGGGATTGTGCTTAGGTCATTTTCTTAGACACTGTTACTCATAGAGTCACATTAGTTGGTATTTAGATGTGTTTTGTGCAGTGATTTTGGTTAACCTTTGCATTTAGCTGACTTTTTTTCTCCGGCATTGTTTGCCTGTGAAATCATATTACTTGATATGTACTCGCATCATGAGAAGCACATGCAGTAACTACAGCCATCAATTAAAAAAGGTTGCTGTTACCTATATTTCATGATTCATTCTAGGTCATACATGGATGGAAAAATGCATTGCCTGGGACAACTAAAATGTAATGCCAGGCAACCTTATTGACCAATATAAAAGCCCGGTCAGGCAACCAAAAGAAATTATTTTAAAATGATCATTTTAAATTTAAATGGAATTTTATTTATTTTCCAGTGACAAACATTTGATCCTTACATTGTCCCTCATAGTATACAACAGGGTGCCTGAATTATCTCCATATAATTCCATAGTTGAGTGTTGGGTGATTGCGGTCGGTAAGAGGCTAATCCAATCCACAAGTGTCAGCTACTCATTATCTGATAAAGTAATCACAGTGCATGCTACAAGCCCTCAGGGTGAACCCTTAAAGAAACAAGACTCACGAATGTTTGTCTTTTGTCAACACACCAACATTTGGTAGTGGTTTCTTTGGCTTGACACACTGAATGGCTATGATCTGGTATTGCACTTTCTCATTGATCTGTTGAAGAAATGGACACTTGCTGTAGAGTTTGTAAAAGTTGCTTCTGTTGGCTAACTTTTGCTACAGTAATATGGCAAGTTGAAATAATTAAACCAATCACAATTGTTATTGCATACAGTATTGGCATGTAATGGCTAAACACAAAGCTTACAGTTCTCTGACTATTTATACACAGAATTAATAGTATCGGATTAACAATAACATGAACCGTAATGATGTAAACCCAAATAAACATAAACTATGGATAAGTTTCTGGTCAGGGATGGCCAACTATTAGAAAGCTGAAGGACAACAAGGCACTGTGAAAAAAGGAAATTGTTTGGTTAGCATTTATTTGCTGATCTCAGATAGATTAAATATGTGAAATTAATGAAATATATGTGTGCCACTCTTTCCATTAGCAGGACTGATGGTGCATTACAAGTATTGTGTGTCATTAGGACTAACTATATATGTGACAAAAGTTGTTTAATAATTTTGATTACGGCAATTTTGAGGGCACCTGCAATAATTTACTGGGTAACCAGAAAAATCTGCTGGGCAACAAGATTTTGAAACCCAGTTGCCCAAGAACAAACATGGATTTCCTAATTTTTTTCTACCCCTGGTTATAGTTTGTGATTAGGTCATTCTCTCAGACACTGTTGCTGATAGGGTAACATAAGTTGTTACTTAGATGAGTCAATTTGGGGTCCAAAAGAAACCCAGCAAAATCTACATTGCTTGGTTACCAATTGATTAAATATTAAATTTACAGTATTCATGGTTTGCATTCGGGCCATACTGCCATTTATGGTTTGCTCATCTTAATTTCTCCTGTTAAATATTTCCCAGTGAGACATTGCATTTTGAAAATGAACCAGTTTAGTAGATATATTTACAAATTGTCTCAATCTGATGTGTAGACCATTTTTTGATATGTCATACAATGACTTGAAGAGCTGTCTACTGCTATGATTTCTTAATAGATTCTATGGAATATTTCACAAAAATGGGGACTATGGGTCAAGGTATCTATTTTATGGGCAGTGTAATTTTCTGCAAAGATTATACATGCCAGGTTTCTATTCATTTATTAGGCTCTTCATCTCTATCACTGAAGCACTTGAAATTGTTATACTGCACTAAAGTCAAGCATCTGTATGATTATTAGCACGTCCATTCCATGTGAATCCTGCAAGTTTTATGTTATGATCAGCTATTGACAAATTGACAAATAAAATAAAGCAATCAGATGTATGATAACTCTGAATAACAGACGAAATGATCTTAAAAGAGATAGATGTATGATAACTCTGAATTACAGACGAAATGGTCTTAAAAGAGATAGATGTATACACAAAGCAGCCTTCTTATTATTAATCAGCCGGCAAAATTACTATCTACTTTTCCAGCTGAGCCATCCACTTTTACAACACCGTAACATTTTTGTTATATCATTTCACTGACTTCCCACACCAAATTTGGCTAACCTTTTGCACATAAGATTCTCAAGGGAGATCTAACTCGTGTTAGTCTCATGTGTATTTTAACAAGCAAATTAGGTAGAACTCACATGAGCAATAGAATCTAACAACATCTGAAAATCACATGCGCAGGAATTGTTTATATGAGCAAGATTTTGCACACGTGAGCAAGCATTTCCTCACATGAGCAAGACCTTGCTCACGTGAGCAAGTCAGCTCATGTGAAAATCACATGAGCAGGAATGGTTAATGTAAGCAAGATTGTGCTCACATGAGCAAGATTTTGCTCATGTGAGCAATAGGGAAAACAAATGACTAAGATTTGATTTATATTTGATAAATATTTTGACAAGAATGAAAAAGAACCAAGTTCCTATAATAAAACTTATTTAGCAGCAATAAAGAGATTTTCAAAGTGATATTAAAATCTAGTGAAGATGAGCATATTCAAGTTCAATTATGCATGCTTTTGTGAGATTTCTCACATGAGAAAAAAGACAACCCATATATAAATATGTGATAATAATGATTTTTAATTATTATAATTATTATATCGCATGCATTATGTAACAATAAATGCTCGCAGCACAAATGGGCAGGTGTAAAACACTCATTAACTCATCAAGCAAATTAGTGTGATTATTGTGAAAGCAATGGTCTTCACGCACATGAAACCAGCTAGGTGTACTACATCCAAGCACTGATTTCATTACTGATGATGACAAAAGGTGTAGGGTCTCAGGCTAGCATTAATCAATCAGAAAAGGTTGTTTTTATTGATTTATACTAAACAATGTTTTAATATTTATATTGTTGTTGATAAACATTCAGTGCACAATGCACTGACAATTGTAAACATGTAGAAGTATTTGCAAGGTGTGCAGCTGCCTCCGAAATGGCAAAAATTAGATTACAAGGGAGCGTGATCACATATATGATCAACAAAAGAGACTAAGAAAGTACCAAGTATGCTGGGAAAATGGACACTAATGGCTAAAGTGTGACACAGGAGAGACTGTGTTGTTGGTGAAATACAATTATTGTTTTGAGTTGATGTTAATGAATAATAAATGTTGAATTATAAACTGAACTGGCTTCTGTTTGATTTTAGAAATATCAGTGAAATTTAGAGAGGATAAATGAAAATATTATTTTGGTGATCCTGAGGGTTTGTGAAAAAAAATCCTAATTTTGAGCCATGTATCTTGTTTTACATATGCAAACTTTCTAGAACTCATTACACATACTCCAGCTTGTTTCTGTTTATCATACAATTTGACTGGGGACCCCTAAAATCTGAATAAATCAAAGAAAACGACGTGGGAAGGAATAAATACAAATTCATAATTGTTTGAAACAATATTTATCATAATTGCTTAAAACTATATTTATCAAAGTTAAACATTATTTTGTACACTTATATATCAGTAGTTTCTATCATAACATTTAAAAGTTTGTTAAAATGAAACCTCTCAACAGAGTACCATGATGTACTAATATTCTGTTCAATTTCTTTTGTAAAACACTCTGTACACAAAATATATTTCATTAGCTGTTACGATGTCTTTTTTAAATTAAGCATACTGCGTTCCTTGCAAAATTTTTGCACGTGGAGCAAATTAAGGAGACAGTGGATGTATGATCTAGCTCATATCCAATGTATTATTAAGGAAAGATTCCAGAAAATTCAGGCTGATACACAGAAAGTCAAGCTCTTCAGTCTAAGGAATCTCTCACAGCCGCTTTCTCGAATATGTGTTATACAGAAAGGCAAGCTCTTCAATCAAAGGAATCTCTCACAGCCGCTTTCTTGAATATGTGGGAAATCTTCACTTTTTTCTGTATGGATTTAGACTTTTTACTTCACTTCCATATAGAAATCCATTTTGGGGAGGGGGGATGTTTTCAGATGGTTAAAGGTTCCCCCTCCAAATCTGTTAAAATCGTACACTATTAGGTGAAAAACAAGAATGTTAGCCATTTGAATTACATTGAACCACCTCTTCTAAACAAATCCTCTCAGAATTAAATCCTAAATTCTTCCCTGCTTCTTGTACGATTCAAGTACTATCCACTGAAATAGATTACATGCAGCGACATAAACTATGTAACCTGGACAACAAATGTGACTATTTTTCTGTTTGGCAAACGCATTTTGTTTTTAATTCAACATTCGAAAATCACTTCACAAATCTTAGAAACATCGGTAAGAGTTATTCATGATCATCCAGTTTGAAAGCTGCAACATCATATGTCAAACGTTTGGTACTTTACGTCTTTAAACAAAAAAAAAAAGCAATATGAAATTACTCACTTTATACCTTAAAACCTTTGAAATAGATCCACTGCCATATTCTTTGAAAAATTAAAAGTATAAAAATTAGAAGCATACCTACATGTATATGACTTCTAAACTTGCCTCAGTTACAGTTCAAACTTCACTGCATGAAGACAATTGTAGAATTTGATATACCAGAAGAAAAACAGTCCCTAACAAAAACAGAAATTAGATTAACAAGCTTGCATGTCATTTATCGTCAACCGTCGTAACCTTGTTTCTATCCTCGATTCGTGCGCCATGTTTCTTGTGACCTCACACGCTTGTTTTGAGATCCTGACGTAATTAATCAACTGGGTCACTAGCATTTGTTGACAATGACAGTAATTGCTGATTAAAACATATTTGAATACTGAATACATATCAGATTGAAAAAATGCAATGAAAATCGCACATTTTACTCATGCCATACACATTGTGGCCCTGGCGTGAGTGTTAGCCGTTCAAGCCAGGGCCACTGTTCACATGTTGGTTTTCTTTACCTTTTGATTCGCGGGAAACCCACGACAGAGATTTTTTTAGACGGCAAAGGCAATGTAAAAATCTGGTCATTATAACAGGCACTTCTTATATCATGTTCGAAAAAATAAATCCAATGAAAAACTATATAGTATGAAATTTTTCAATGTATTGTTGTGTTATTAGACCTTTGACTACAGTGGATGTAATTTTGATGAACTGAATTTGATAATTTGCAACTAATAAATAGAAGTGATTTTCACTATGCTGTTTTTGTAAACGGTGAGTCGATGGCTTCCCTCCTCGGGATGCTACATACATTAGGTAAGAAAAAAACCCTCAAAAAACAAACAAAGCAAAACAAAAGAAAAAGACGAATAAATGTTTAAAACTGAAGCTGAGGACGTCGAGGCGAGTCATTGTTCTTTAACAGAACCAAAAAGTCTGAACATTACACTGTAATATCCAATATATGCTATGAACTTGCAAAAGAAGTCTTCCTTATTTCATTATTATTTATTCATTTATCCATCCATCCGTCTGCTCATCCATTGTTGTAAGCGTGTCTCTATCTATCAAAATGTGACCACATGTATATCGCCCTGTTTCAACATTTTGTCAGAGCTTCTTGTTAAACGAAATATGTCGCTGATGAATTTCACTGGTGCATCTATGATCAATTTTCCTAGCCCTCTACATGGAGTTCAGCCCAGTTAGTGATGAGTTCCATCTGCTGAAACTATTTGGTCTTACCCATGACACTCCCCTGGATGAAAGACAGCTTTACCGATCTCGCGTTACTTCATTTCAGTTTCTTGTTCTAATATCGAAAGAATATTTTTCTTTACATTAATTGTAAAATTTATATCGTAATTTCATCACAGTTTTCAAGTATAGCTCACACATTGGTGAGTAGACAGACCCACCACTAGGCACTTGGAGTTAAAGACCGACTTCGCGGGTTGAAACTAATACGTTAGACCTGTGATTACTCTGGAATACACGTATTATATATGAACATCATGTCGTGTACGTGCATAATCATTGTTGATACACATGTTTATGAATAAATATAATCTTTCCATCTATTCGTTTGCATTAATTTTCTTCATATTTACTTCATCTTTCTCTAATTGTCGCTTTGATACGACTGTTTATTTTTCTCTGACTGGAACCTCTACATATTTGTATATTTGTACCATGTAATTGTTCCGTTATTTTCTGCTGTTTGTCGTGTCTCTGAAGATTTCATTATGGAGGAAATAATAATGGATTGAATGAATAAGATATCAATTAATTGAGGCAGTAAAATATGGAAAATCATCAGATTTGATATTACCTGTGCGGGTATGGAAGGACTGTATCACTAATTTAAAGCATCCGATTTGGTGAGCATGGAAAATTCTTTTTGTGTTCAATGGATCTGAACTGTTATAAATTTCATTCCTTGGTACACCTTGAAATACTCTACTGGAAATCTAACAATGCTAATATAACTACCAGCTCTATTTACTTTCACAACCTTTGAAATACGTGTTCTGTACTCAGATCATCTCCTTTATCCGGAATGAGTCGTGCAAGTGTGTAATATACCTTTTTCAGATTGTATGTGACCTAGGTTCTTCAAGTACTCATTGCAGAGGGGCAGGGCTGGAGCAACCTGTCAACTACTCTGTAGTCCATCGAAAATGGTTACTAAAAAACAATTCCACTCCGCAACGTCTTAAATCTATTTGTTTAAATGTTCATAGTTTTATCTCAAAAAGTATAATAACAAATATGGATCCTATATTTATCACAGATAATATCGTTTTGATTTACCAAAGGTATCTTAAGAAACGATGGCTATTTAGTATCTCACGTGAAAATTGTAAAAGTTTTGTAATAGTTCAAAATTTTAATTATGTTCCTCCACTACTATCAATGCATATAAGGAAAAACAATGACAAGAGTAACACCAGATGTAGTAGATTTAGCTAAATAAAGACTTGTTTTATTGTTTTTATATCCTCTAAATAGTGCAGATTAAAGCCTTGTTAGCTATGTTGAAAGTTCATATTTGTGTGCCTATGGGCAATCAGCTATGTAAATAATTACATCACCAAGCAAAATCCCCACTCGAGACTAGAATCCATTCATTTTTTTAATTTACACCTAGCAAATATATTAGGCTTTTGTGAAAGGCCTGTGATGGAAAGAGAATGAAAATAGGCTTAATATAGGTGTTGCTAGTAACACGTAAACCGAAATTTTGCCTGCCTGTACGAAAAAGTATTGTAACTATAGAATAAATCCTTATCCCAATGCAAGTGATGTAACTCGAAATCGGATATTAGTTTTTTGATTAGTGATCAATGCTAACTACTAGAAGGGGTGCAGGATTTGCCAATAGTTTTACCTTTTCTATGGACAGTCCAAGCCTGTTTTAACAGGTGGTTTTGAAATAACAATGAACAAATTGACCTGTTTAAATAGCAAAGCTCAAGAAAATCAATTAAAATTAATATAATATAAAATAGAATACATGCAATAAAATTGATGAAGATATCGAACTGTACCTGTTACACTAGTATAAAAGTCGATTCCCATTTCTGCTGGAACAACACAACTACTTTTCCCACTATCTAACAAACAAATTGCTTCTACACTTTACTCTAATGATAAAGACAGTCTCGCATTCGAATTTGAGATATTGACACATTTGCAAGCGAAATAAGAAATATTTACACATCGATTCACATGACATGCCTATATCTGCTTCATATGCTGAGTATTGTGCCTCCTCATAAAACAAACATTTTATTTGCATACACAGAGCGGTCACTTTTGATTCACTCCAGTGACTGCAGAAAGTGCCTCCTCATGAAACAAACATTTTATTTGCATACTTAGAGCGGTCACTTTTGATTCACTCCAGTGACTGCTTAAAGCAGTGGAAACAATTATTTGGTAAGGCGACGCGAAAGCAGGTTACCGTTACATCAATAATGCTTATATTTGAAATTAGCCACGTTGAAATGGACGCTATATAAAAGTTACCGTTTGGACAGGCTTGCCTGTACCTTACACTTAGAAAATTTAAGGCTATATTTAATAATAATAGAATCAGGGGGTTCATAATATATAAGTTTCTTTTCTCCGCTGGTATTAATTCTGTTAGTATATTTGGCATTACGTGCTAACATTATAAAATTGACCCACTACTTACAACCCAGAAACATGGGTGCACAAAAGGTTTTATTGCGACCTGCCTTCCTTTACGCTGACGTTCAGCCACAAAATGTACATTTATGGTCATGCTAGTGTCAAAAATTCGTCACAGAATTAAACCTTACTGGATTTTTGAGCTCGTGAATCTCTTATAAATTTTCCCTATCTATTGTGGATTTCAGTTCTGTTCGTGCGAGCTACAGTGGAATCTGTCTACCTGAATGCGTTCCCAATATGGAAAGCAAAAGGAAGATTATGAAAGTGAAAAAGGAAATAAGGGAAGACACGTGGATGAAACTTCGAGATGATGTGACTAGTGCCAACGTCAATTTGATGAACAGACTATATCTTCACAAGAAAGTGAGTCAGTTTGGTTCTACAACAGCTGCGTGTGTGGAAAACCAACAAGACTAAGTAAAGAATCAATTCAAACGTTGCAATTTAATTGACGAAAAAGTGAAAGATTTTTTATAACACATTAGAAGTAAACGATAGACAATTACACAGTCAAAAAAGAATCAGTCACAAATTGTATCCTGCATCGACAAACTTTGACAACATAGATGTATTTGTTTGTGATTTCGATTCCCATATCCTTTCAAACTCAAGTGTGTAAGCATAATAATTTTTAAATAAACAGGTGATCTATGGATCATCGACCAGATTTAAATTGGTCTTCATTTTAACTACATGTAGCTGGTGTGGAATGGGTAAACCAGGTCACACGCAACCTATAAATGATTAACGAAAGATTGTGTCTTTGTGTGAAAGAAACGAGAGGGGTGGGGTAGAGGGCGAATATTCTGAGTGAATTTCATTTTTTTATTGTTTTGTTCATCTATGGCCTTGCAAATTTTGAGTTTATACATGCGTAAATAAAGACTAGAATAAAAATCGAAACATAAATTATATGAATTGTGTGAGCACATTTGAAGTCTTAAAATAACCCTCTGACGTGCGTGGTAATCAGTGTTGCTGAAGGATGTACATGGACATCCATTAATAATTATGTATAGTCTACAAAATCAGAATACATGTAGTGGTGTATTGAAGGTACATGTAGCATTGAAAACTTGGGATGAGTGCCGTTGATCAATACTGTGATGCTAGGTATAGTAGGCCAATTTTTTTAATGACAAGGTTAGATTGAATCTATATGAAAAGTATGAAGTTAATTGTTTAATTAGGTTCATTTTTATTATTCTTACTGAAAATGTATACTTCCCATATGACATGCGAAAATGGAGTATTACCTTTCTGCAGACTAATTGTGTGATAGTACACGGCAGTTTAGTAAAGAAGCAAATAAGCAGTACAGTATTTATTGCTGGTGGCTTTAAAGGGTGAGTCAAGACTTGTTGTATCAAAGCTTATATAAAACATGTGTCAAATTTATCAGCATAATACATTCATTTTTAGAAACAAGTTGAGGAAAAACTGGAAGCTTACGAATCAGAAAATTAAATCTATTGGGAAGAAATCGAAGAAAAAGAAACGAATATTGCTGCCCTTCAGGGACCATGAAAAGACGGGTAAATGAGGTCCAAATTGCAGTTAAAAGAAACAAACAATATTCCAGAAAAACAAAGATAAAAACAATTGGAGTCCAGGAGAAAATGGTCTGAAGACCTCCTTCTGTTCTTATTAGATAAGGATAATAATGCTTTATTCAGTAATTTAAATCACCGGTTCATATTACAAAACACAATACATGTAAATACATCGTGCGCCATAGTGTATGGAAATTAAATGTGGTGTTCAAGATACGTATATATACACAATTTCCTATAAAGAATAAATGTATGATATTGTAAAGATGTTACTACCACTAAGTGTATCATTCACCGTTAGTATGAGTTATTAAAGATTGTCTCAGACGAAAAGCCGAATTGATATAGTAAGAAAGATATCTTATAATTAATATATTATTATAACTCATGAGGGATACAAATTTTTTCTACAGACGGATAGAGATAATAAACTTCATTAAAGTATTTCTTTCTTAGATGATCATAAGCTGGGCAAACAAACAAAAAAAAATAGAATTCATTCTATAACACATAAACATTTTTTTTCCGACATAAGTCACAATATCTATGATTTCTCTCAATCCGACTATGCCCATCTGTCTCTATTTTCAGCATGTTTAGGAAAATATGTAAATTCAAAGATTTTGTTAAACAGAGCGTGAATGAATGGTAAGATTGTTTCAGTCGTGCACTGATAAAAAGGAGTAGATATCATATCAGGACCAAGGATTTTGTTTTTGATTTTAAGTAATCTTCTCATAATTTCATCATTTGCAATAGGAGTTTTTAAGTCATTGTCCTATAAGTACAGAAGTTTTTCACTAACAATATTGTTATAGTCATCGAGCTCTGGCAATGGCTTCTTCAATAAAGATTTCAAGTACTCATACCAGTTTTAGGGAGAGATACGTTCCAATTCATGTAAAGAATGACGTGTTGATTGGTTTCAAACGATGGCAGAATCTTCTAGGGTTTTTCTTAGCTTGAGTTAATTTATTCATTTGGGACTCTCTAGTGTATCTTTTCTTGAGTGTAATAACTGATTTAAATACTGATTTATACTCTCTGTATAACTTGATATCAGCTTCAGTGTTCGAGAATCAAAAGCGTCGTAAACGCTGGTTTTTATTATATTTTGCCTTATCGCATTCTTTATCCCACCAAGGACGTTGTGTTGTTATCACACAAGACGCCTTGCCTCTACTCTGAAAAATCGAACCTATATTGTGATATATTTCAGATTATTTCCTGAGAGAGATGTCAATATTAGTTTCAAGATATATCAAAAGACCAAGAAAAAGGAGACATCTCTCTTACCCATAATGATATAATAGTTACACATAGAATATCCGCAAATGCTCTAAAACCCAAACTCATCATTGTTACACTCCGCAATATGGAAAGCAAAAGGAAGATTATGAAAGTGAAAAAGGAAATAAGGGAAGACACGTGGATGAAACTTCGAGATGATGTGACTAGTGCCAACGTCAATTTGATGAACAGACTATATCTTCACAAGAAAGTGAGTCAGTTTGGTTCTACAACAGCTGCGTATGTGGAAAACCAACGAGACTAAGTAAAGAATCAATTCAAACGTTGCAATTTAATTGACGAAAAAGTGAAAGATTTTTTATAACACATTAGAAGTAAACGATAGACAATTACACAGAAAGTTACGTATTGTTTCTAGGTTTTATTTAATTAGAGTAATGAAACATTTGTGATTTTTTTCTTATTCCCATTTTTCATATATTTGCACTTGTGTCCTTGTAACATAAGGTAAACAACAAAATTCGTAATGCTGCTGATACACCATGGGACATACGGTAATTGAGATCTTATTTCAGGCACATGCAGACCATTTTGTAAGTGTTGCGCGTGCATATATTGCACGACTACATATATAATGTTGGGAACGCATTCAGGTAAGCAGATTTAGTCACATAAGTACACTGTAGTTCGCACGAACAGAACAGAAATCCATAATAGATCGAGAAAGTTTGTAAGAGATTCACGAGCTCAAAAATCCAGTAAGGTTTAATTCTGTAAAGGTACATTTTGCAGCTAAACGTTAGCGCCAAGGAAGGCAGGTCACAATCAAACCTTTCGTGCACCCATGTTTCTGGGTTATAAGTAGTGGGTGATTTTTATAACGTCAGCACGTAATACCAAATATGCTGACATAATTAATACCATTGGAGAAAACAAAGCTATATATTCTGAATCCCCTGATTCTTTTATTATTAAATATAGTGTCCAAACGCTTACTTTTATGTAGCGTTCACTTGGTCTCAACGGTCATTCGAATTTCAACCTGGCTGATTTCCTATATAAAAATTATTGATGTAACGAAAACCTGCTTTCGCGTCGCCTTACCAAAAAATTGTTTTCCACTGCTTTAAGCAGTCACTGGAGTGAATCAAAAGTGACCGCTCTATGTATGCAGATAAAATATTTGTTTTATGAGGAGGCACAATACTCAGCATATGAAGCAGATATAGGCATGTCATGTGAATCGATGTGTAAATATTTCTTATTTCGCTTGCAAATGTGTCAATATCTCAAATTCGAATGCGAGACTGTCTTTACCATTTGAGTAAAGTGTCGAAGCAATTTGTTTGTTAGATAGTGGGAAAAGTAGTTGTGTTGTTCCAGCAGAAATGGGAATCGACTTTTATACTAGTGTAACAGGTACAGTTCGATATCATCATCTATTTTATTGCATGTATACTATTTTATATTATATTACTTTTAAGTTTTTTACTTGAGCTTTAAATAGGTCAATTTGTTTCATTGTTATTTCAAAACCACCTGTTAAAACAGGCTTGGACTGTCCAGAGAAAAGGTAAAATTATTGGCAGATCCCACACCCCTTTTAGCAGTTAGGATTGATAACTAAAAAAAAAACTAATATCCGATTATGAGTTACATTACTTGCCATTGGGATAAGGATTTATTCAATAGTTACAATACTTGTTGGTACCGGCAGGTAAAATGTCGGTTTACGTGTTACTTGTATACCTAGCTTTGCCATTTAAATATATGAATTTGTCCATTAAAAAGGTAAAACTTTTGGCAAATCCCACACTACTTCTAGCAGTTAGCTTAGATAACTAATGAAAAAAGCTAATCACCTATTACGAGTTACATGATTTGCCATTGGGATAAGGGGTTAGTCACTATTTACAATACTTGTTCGTACAGGCAGGCAAAATTTGGGTTCACTTGTTGCTTAGAATACTTATCTTAAGCTTATTTTCATCCCCTATTCATCACAGGCATTTCACATATGCCTACCGTTTCACTGTCATATGTAAGCTGTCAGTTACTAATTCAATTAATGATATACCAAGGACAACAAAACAAAGATCTTTTTCTTCATTTTTAATATTTATTTTTAAGAGCAGCTTATGATTTAATTATGACTAAAATAAATATGTTGACAACAAAATACAATTAATAATAATAATAATAACAACAACAACAACAACAATTATAATTGTATTAAGTGCATGGTTTTTGTTCAGGAAACAAGTTTAAAAAATGTGAACCTGCATACAGAAGACACCTTTGTACAACGGCAAAAGTTTGACCTTTTCCCATGCGTGGATGGTATTGATAGATTTGTCTGTGTCAAGAAAATAATTAGAGGATAGGACATATTTATTAATGATTGTAGACATCATTTGAGCTGTTAGTCATATTAACAGTGTTTCGATTTCTAACATATTATTGTAAAGTGTGTCCAGGAATGAATTAAGTAGTAGTTAATTAGTAGATGTTGAACCATTTATATCTCCAATTATTTCAGCTTTTGATTTCAGCAGTCCGAATTGAAATTAAAAGGAATATGCAAAGGGAGGGACGGACGAACTGACAAGTGTATGAGCAGTTATGTGGACAAGAGAAAATGTATCGTAAGAATGAATAAATTAGCGGACGAACAAAGCAAGAAATGAACAATAAATGAATGTCTAACCAGAGAGTTATGAAACATATGAATTTACACTCGAATTGCAATCAGGAAGAGGATAAATGCATGAATACTATAAAATAGTGAGATTATAACATCAGATAGAAACCTTACTCGTTTTATTCACAAAATGATACTTCATTTGTAAAATGAACTTTTCAGTTATATTGAAAGGAACAATATTTGCTAGGTGTACATTAGAAGAATAAATGGATGCTATTCTCTAGTGGGGATTTTGCTTGGTGATGTAATTATCTTCACATTGATTGCCCATAGACACACAATATGAGCTTTCAACATAGCTAATAAGCCTTTAATCTCCACTATTTACATAGCTGATTGCCCATAGGCACACAAAATATGAACTTTCAACATAGCTAACAAGGCTTTAATCTGCACTATTTAGAGGATATAACAACAATAAAACAAGTCTTTTTTAGCTAAACACACTACATCTGGTGTTACCCTTGTCATTGTTTTTCCTTATATTCATTGATACTAGTGGAGGAACATAATTAAAATTTTGAACTATTACAAACTTTAAAATTTTCATGTGAGATACCAAATAGCCGTCGTTTCTTAAGATACCTTTGATAAATCAAAACGTAATATTCTGTGATAAATTTAGGATCCATATGTGTTATTATACTTGTTGAGATAAAAATATGAACAAACAGGTTTAAGACGTTGCGGAGTGGGATTGTTCTTTAGTAACCATTTTCGATGGACTACAGAGTAGTTGACAGGTTTCTCCACCCTGCCCCTCTGCAATGAGTACTTGAAGGACCTCGGTCATTCATACATACAATCTGAAAAAGGTATATTACACACTTGCACGACCCATCCCGGATAAAGGAAATGATCTGAGTACAGAACACGTATTTCAAGGGTAGTGAAAGTAAATAGAGCTGGTAGTTATATTAGCATTGTTACATTTCCAATAGAGTTTTTTAGTACCCGATATATGTAGCGTCCAGAGTCTGGGAAGCCATCGACTCACCATTTACAAAAACAGCATAGTGAAAATCACTTCTATTTGTTAGGTTGCAAATTATCAAAATCAGTTCAACAAATTTACATCCTGTTAAAGGTCTAAAAACACCACAACACAAAAAGGAAAAAGTATATGAAGGTAGTAAGCCATGATGCAAAGTTGAAAGACAAAAATTGATTTTGTGTTTTGTATCGAAAATGTATAGCCCGTGTAAGATTAATATAGAGAGCAGCTGTTCTATTGAGTGATTATATTGTGGGGAAAGATTACTCAAAATACCCATTTTTCGCAGAATTTTGAAACTAAATTGTTTATCTTCACAACAAAGAATTCGAAAAGACATTACATTTTAAAACTTTTAAAGGGCCTAACAAATTTAACTTATCTCTTGTTTGACTGGAAGTATATGTGTGATATTTATTAATACAAATGTATACAATTTAGTACTTCTGAGATTCTTTATGTGTCATTAAGAATGATACGGTATGTGGAAGGGAGAGTTTAATCTTTTACTCCATTAATTTGCATTACGTATTCAGAGAGGGTTAACCAAAACTCATTATTATGATTATATTCCCATAACTAATGTTGAATAGTTAGGATTTCACCTAACTTGTTTAAATAGCCGTTTACAGCTAATATTCTGTGAAATAATCTATACTAGAACCACAGTATTTTAAAGTCTCCAGTGCTTTTGAATACAATTTTGTAAATTAGTTTCCATATGTCTGGGTTAAAATTGATAAAGGTGCATTCCCATTTTGTCTTCATATGGGTATGAGAATATTATTAAATATTATTATTATTATTATTATTATTTTTATTATTAAGAGTTTTGTACACGTTTTAACACCCCTTTGTACTTTACAAAATGACCTAATATGGATTGGCATACATGGGTGAAGTTTCTGCATAGGAACAAACTGGGGCTTCGTCTGGATCTAAAAAATACTTGTATTACTGTAACAAAGACACAGATAAAGTAATTGATTTCCCTTTCAATACTGAATTTTACTTTAAAGATTCTAAAGCTAACACCATCAACGCCACTGCTTATAAACTTCACTCCTTTTTTATTATACAAAGATTTATAAAACACAGTTGTATCTGCAACCTTAATAGTTTCACTTGCCCAAATAGGCAGGTTTAACAATTCTTCCAAAGAATACAATTTGGTTTTTATAGTAGACTTTAATCCAGGAACAAAGTACAGCTCTCTCAAAGATCTGTTGTATTATTTCTTAGCTTTTTGTCACAAATTCCATCCAAAAGATCTGCAATACGTTTAATTTCTCAAAACATGTTTCCTAAAGATATAAAACCAACAATTTTTTGCTTTATTATTATTCTAATCCAGGAGGACTTCAGTGCATGAATTAAGATTTTTAAAAATTCACCATATTTATTCCAGCATTCTTATACTTCTGTACAATTATATCCCTTTTATTCTGTCGTTTTTGCCTTACTGAATAAATTTAACAAACGATTTACTTGAATGTTCTAATATATTATCTGCTGCGTTGTGTACAGCCAACAACACATGAATTCGTTTTTAGAGAGCTGGTATTTTTAGTACTGTAAGTTTTCCTATTCAGTCAGTATTATTTTTGACCATTAAGTAAGTAGTGATTGTATCTTGGAAATGTATTTTTCATAATTAATATCAATCATTGCATATAGGTTCAACGAGAACTCTATACCCAAAAGACTATATTGAGATTACTCCTCGTCCCCCAATAATTTCCAGTGAGCGTGATGGGTATACATCATTGCTAAATTTGCTACTTCTTATCCATACTATTTTGGTTTTGTCATGATTTGTTTTCAGACCTAATGTTAAAGCAAAAAAATTCTAATACATTCAGAGCGGAATTGAATCATTTAATGGAACTATCAAGGATGTGTTGTATCATTTCTATGTTCTTTATTATTAACTACCATACTTTTAATATCTCTATTACCTCTTATCGAAATTGACCATATGTCTGCACAAAGTATAAACAGGTGTGGTGAGATAGGATCTCCTTGTCTAGAATCCCTTCTTACTGCAAAGAAGTCTGATATAAATCGGTTCTGTATTGCTGCTGAAGATATATTTGTGATAAATATCTAAATCCATTTATGAACAGTATTCCTAAAATAATAATAATAATAATAGTTCGTCTTGGACAATCAGCCTAGATTGGAATCAGCCTTTGCAAGAAAAAATTTAAATGTTCTTGTTGATTTGTTACAAAGGTTAGTGGATGGAGAAAACCACAATTTCCGAGAGGATGAACAATGCTGAAGCTCAACAATCTGTACAGAAACATCATCGAGAGTTTATGCGAGTATGTTGCATGAAGGGACTTTCTGGATTTTACCACAGCACAAATGGAACGAAAGAAAGGTCTCTCAAAGGTGTCCCCAGAAGACATGACAAATCGATAATTGCGTTTGAGAGGCATTGTGCCAGTCGATTCCGTTGACTGGACGGGCGAAAGGTAGGAATGAATAAATAATTGTTGTATACAATACAAATCCTGTACTGTTTTGTAAACAAATTTCAAACAGAGATAGGAACAATAGCATAAGCAGAAGAAGAGATACTATAGTTCTAACTTGCCACTATGCGACCAAAAGTATAGACTTTCCTGATCAATTAAAAAAGTACAGATTTTTGTATCGTTGAATTCCATATTTTAACGGGGGCCCCAGGTGGCCGAGTGGTCTAAGGCGCTCGCATTTACAGATCACTGACGCATCTCACCACTGTCTGCGTTGGTTCAAGTCTCGGTCTCGGTAACGTGGGTATGTGAAAAAGCTTGCCAGTAGATTCCCGTGGGTCGGTGGCTCTTTCATGGTTTTTCCCGGGTTCTTTCTCCACCAAATATACTGGCTGCCATGTATAGCCTTTCATGTGCTGAAAAATGGCGTTAAAACCACAACAACAACAACATATTTTAATGATCTGAGGTCAATGCTTTTTTAACTGATAAACGATATATTTTCCTGCATGTCAAAAATACTTTAATCAATTTTCCTGCAAGCTTTTATAAAAAACGTTTCATCAGTCGAGAGAGCATTAGGTGCAAAACTAATTTAAATTACACATTTTGCGATGATATATTCTTGGAGTAGATTTGTCACAAAAAATCGATTAATATTCATTACGTTTCCACGACGTCGGTAGCAATTTAATTATTTCAGTAAAGATAGCAAGCCTCTAATCTCCCCTGATTACAAAACTTACAAACAATTAACAAGTCTTTATTTTATTGAATATTCTACATTGGTTATTTGCTTTTCTTTCATTTTTTTTTTGTTTGTTTTTTATTTGGTATCCATGTGTGATCTTTTATTTATTGTGATAAGCAGAGCGACATAATTCAGATTAGATCTTGGACATTTCTCAGATGACACAATAAATAGTCGTTTCGGATAAAGTTACAGTACGGTACGTAAATCAGAATTTGTTTATCAATTATATATTGAGGATCTATATTTGATATTATATTTTTAGCGTGAGGCAAAACACATTAATAGTTTAACCTAAGCTTAGAACATTAGGGAGTGTCATTATGCTTTAACAGTTTTCCCATGGTCTACAGAGCAGTTGATAGGTTAGCCCTCTAAAGTGAAATCCGCACTGGATGGACCCTGATCATGCGAACACACAAGGTAAATTTCCAGCTTTCTCAAAGCCACTAATAATTTGGTCCAATCTCTTGAACACATTCTCACAAACCGCGGTTATTCATGTAACATGAGTCGTTTTAAGTATTAATGTTGCAAGGTCAACTGATGAAGTGTTGAGTGTCACCTGTGATGTCTTCCTTTCTGTTCATGACATTTTTCGCATATCAGTCTTGGAAGTGTGATTTCATTTCTTTGTGGTGTTTGGTTTTACCCCCAAGTATAATAAGTATAGTAGCAAAAGTTTAAATGTTTAATGCATTCATTCAAAGATTATAATGTAGATTCATATACGTGCTTCCACTATTGCTTTGCGTTGGTATTGTTCGTTGTGTCGGCAACGCCTGATGTTCAGCACTCTGACGAAAACACGAAGTATGGGATTGATTTTGATCGGTGTTTGATATGTGCCCATGCTGGCGGCAGGATTACTTTTAACTATTCAGGTGACAATTCTTTGTTGGCGGCATTCTTTGGTTCATTTTCTGTTTCTTTACTTTGGGCATTCGTTCAGGTAAATCGACACAAGTTTACCTAAGCATATGCAAACTTTGACATAGGCAAATCCATGAATATAAGTACCCACGAATGCCAAGGTAAATAAATGAAACCACATTTAAGCATTCTAGGTATAACGTTCTGCAAAAAGCATGAAAGATTTACATTTTGAAGACTTTCTCCACAACTGAAATTTAGTCACGGTGGACATTAGTCAATATCAGAATAAATGTAATATACGTCGATATATACAAGTGCCTAAACGTCTGAAAATTAAACTAATATACTCAACATATGAAGGTTTGGTATGTAATAAAACAAAAAGGCATTTGTCCTTAATTCATTTTTTTCTTTCCTTTATCCGTGTGTTCATTTATCCATTGATACAAACATGTGTCTATATGTTAACAATATAGCCACCTGTATACCGACTAACTTCAACATGTTGTAACATCCTGTTTATACACGAGACAAATCGTCAGTAGTTGGGGACCAAGGTTTACCATGTTTAGATATATTAAGATACAATCAGACCTGACATTTGACCTTTAAAGTTGCGCATGAAACCGAAACGAGAGATATCAAAAGACAAAATACCCTATTTATCTTTCATCAAATGGCAAGTGCAATGAGTTTCAATGTCGACAGAAAGGATTCCACTACCCCACAGTCCTTACAGAGCCTAACCACGACTTGAGCTAATATTTCCACTGACTGACTATTCAGCCACAGTTTGCATCTGTTAATTAATCATCGCGCATAAATCTGAATATAAACTTGACCAATTTGATGACGAGTTAGGTCTGAACACTTTTGATACTTTATCACTTTGCTCGAAATATTCACGACACTCTTATTAGTCTTATATCAATCACTAAAAATATTTGACAGAGTGGAATATTACCTCCCATTACCGGTTCTAAAATAGATATGCTAATGAGTGGAATATGACCTCCCCCTACTGGTTCTAAAATAGATATGCTAATGAGTAGGCAGAGCTCTCTTCGTGTTTTTGAGAGTTCAATTGGTTATTAAGAAGTTGGACTTTTTCATCAGCCAATGACTCATTTATACCTGTATGGTAACATCCTAACCTAGATTACCCAGAAGCAAGTCCTACCTTTTACCGTTATTGACAGCATAATGACGTTGGTGCTCTAAATATAAGATCCCGAGTCACTGATAACAACCGCACTTTGCGAATTGGAAACAGGGCTGTTAGCATTGTTCTCAAGTGTCTAACCCAAGTGAAGGTCAGTTGCTGGCATATTGTAACGTGCATCCTTTAAATTAGAACTGTGTCAAGTTAATTGCTGACAACCTGGTTTTAGCAGCGGAATTTCAATTGGTCGAGGTATAGACGGCTTTCAAAAATGTTTGAAACAAAAGAATTTACTCTTAGACATAATACAATAATCTCATCCGTGAATCACAAGCT